>VZTH01019645.1:210382-267854 GCA_013397815.1 Aleadryas rufinucha
GGCAGCGGCGCCGCCCGAAGCCCGGCCGGGCTCGCGGCCCCCCGGCTCCTCCGCGCCCCCGCCCCGGGGCCTGTGGGCAGCGGCGTCCCCGGCCGCTGCAGGGGCTGCGTACAGTTTGTTCACCTGATGCGAGCTGCAAGTGCCGCTTGTTGTTGCCGAGCCTTATGTTGTGTGCATATGGTAACTGCCAGAAGAAGAGGATAACGCATTTTGGGCTGTAGCTTAAAACTTTACTAATGTTCCTTTGCTTCTCCTTGCTTGAGGGGTTTTATTCGTTTGAGTGGAGAGGAAATGGTAGAGGTATGTATTTGTCGGGTGAGTGTCGGCTTAGGAACTTGAAAGCAGTTGGAAGGTCTTATTTGTTTGTTTTATGTGAGATTATAAACCTTGTAACTGGTATAAATTGGCCGTTATTATTATCATTACTGTTTTTATAGAGGCACAGATGTCTGGGTGTTGTGAAGAGCGGCCATACCTCAGTGGTGCGTAGCTGCAATAAACTTGGTGTTACAGAGTGGCTCATCCGGTGGCTTCGGAGGCACACGCAGCTGGCACAAGGCTGTGGCTTGGCTCCCAAAATGGCACTGCATCTGTAATTGCCGGGGTGGCTGTTGGACAATCTCAAATCTACAGCTTGTAGATTTTAAGGCTATTGTTGCTAGATGTTTCTGTTTCCTCAGCCTAGTGCTGTCGGCAGAGAGGTAGTGGTGCTCTTGAGGAACTGTTTTTGTTTTCTGTGGGCACTGACAGCTGAAGCTCCCCTTCCCTCACCTCTCTGAGTTATGTGGTATATATTGTGTGGCTCCTGGCCACATGAAGGTTTTGGTATGCAGCTCATGGGATCAGCAGTGTTGGCCCACTTTGGTATGTGCACAGGTGCTGTTTGTGTATCACGGCTACCAACATGATTTTGCACTTGGCTTGAGTTTTTTATCAGGCGACGTTTCTACACAGGATAAAGCCGGACCTTTCTGTAAAGAATGGCAAGTTTTCCAAGATCAAGACTTGCAGAAGGTTTTTCTTTCTTCCTGTATTTTCTGTTCTTTCCTTCTTAGAAGAACTTTCCAAGTATTTAATCTATGGTTGTGATGAAGGTGTGTTTCAGGTCATTGTACGTGTTTCTGGTGCTTGGAGGAACCAGGCTGGAAGCAGCTCAAAGCCACTGCTTTCCATCCATCTTGTGGTGCTGCTTCCCAGGTCGATGTAAGGCAGAAACGCTTCTGCTGGCGTTTCTCATTCTGAATCAGGAGTTACTCAGGGTGGTTGGGAAACTGGAAATAATGCATACAGGGAATATTTTTCTGGTTGAAAGTCTGTTCTGAGACACTGAAATTTGACTAACAGGTAAATAATCCCTCATAAAAAGTAATAAGGAAAATACATGCTACTGACATTTAAAAGTGAAGTCTAGGTTTCTCCTACTTCTTGGGCATCAGCTTGGATTTGGTCACTGGTGCCTTATTTTTCTGAGGGTGTGCTGTCTCCAGCTTGAGATCTTTATTCCCCACTTCTTCCCACTGCTTATTATTTTTCAACACCCCTTCTTCCCCAGCATACAAATGATGGCTAGTTTTTTCTTTGCAGCAAAACAATTGTATTTTTCTGTCCTAAATAAGCTTTTCTTTAAACTTGGCACTGACAGTCATTTTAAGTGCTGCCACTTGCCTTACTGAAAACAGGGTTATGTCAAGAGAAACCGTGCTGCTGCTTTTGTTTATGTAGTAGTACTGTAATAGGAAAAGACTTGTTCTTGGTACAATGAATGCTGGTACACCAGAAATCCTGCTAATGATAGTGATTAATGGGTGCTGCTCAAAATAGCTATCACTGCTGATATGACTAATTGTGCTGTATGAAAAGAGCTCCTTTATTCCCAGTAATCTCAAGGTGTTTCTACAGTTTTAGAGAAGCGCCTGATCAGTGCAGACAGATAACTGCACAGGGAGATGCAGAACTTGCAGTGGAGTGTGGCAGCTCTCAGGAGTTTGCTGCTGTGCTGCAGAAACAGTCAGGGCTGAGAATGAGTGTTTTCTTGTGGTGACTGTAGGTAGATCGAATATTATTCCTGGGATTGGATGTTAGCCAGTGCAACACCCTACATGTTGCAAACAATGCCAGGGTATTGTTAGTAGCTACAGAAGGGGTTTATATCATACATGAAAGATGACATTTGCAGCAGCATGGGTAACCTCATTGCAGGGCATTGTGCTGGGGCAGGCTCCGAGGGCAACTGGTGCTGCTGCACTTGCAAAAGTCTGTGTTGTAATTGCTCTGGTCCTCCTAGAGCTTGGTGATGAGTCTGGATACCCTTCCCAGGCCTTTGGGCAACAAATGATAGTGACATGCTGCAGGCAATCCCATGCTCCTGGGCCATGGCACATTCTAGGTTCTGTTTGGATTTTATAGGTACTGTGGCTGAAAGCAGTGCTGGAAACTTAATGGGGACTCTGGATCTAAACCATAGGAGGTGCTGCGTCTTGATATCTGTAAAATCTGAAATTCTGGCTAGTAGGATGAAAAAATAGTTTGAAAATTAAGTGTAATATGTTAAAGATGGTTTCCAAACTCACTGAGAAGAAGCTTGAAGTTGTGTTAATTGCACTTCTGGCTTTGTGTTTCTTCTCTTCTGCTGTTTATGTACCTCAAAGACAGTTTTACATCAGGAGCTGTTTAGACATTTGTCTTTTCAGCCATCAAAGAAACCCTTAAGGTGTGTGGGGGGGAATAGGACACATTCCATTCACAAATACTGCTTTCTAGGTTAATTGCCAATTTGGTCTGGTAGGATTTCAGTCTTGTAATGTTCTGTGGATAAACTGGTTTAGTCTAGTCCTTGAATTTTGTCAAAACAGTGATTAAAACAAGGAGAAAAAAAAAAAGATTTTTAAAAATGAAACTTCAAAATGATAATTTTGGTATTAATGAGGTGTGTTTCACTTTGAAGAGCTCTAATGTGACAAGACAAATTGTTTGGAGAACTGTGGTCTTGGAATATCTGTCTTGTCTTACCCTGCTGTAATTAATGAAGATTAGTGTGTTGGTTACTTAAGATAAATTTTGGGGAATTGATCTGTGTGATTCTGTGAAGGTCACAAGCTTTGCATCAGGCAAACCCAATTCCAGGGATCCAGGCCTGGAGCAGCTTTGGAGTAAAAGAAAAAGGAGTGTGTGTGTGTGTGTGAGAAAAAGCAGAATAGAAGGTTTAGAAATGCTAGTCAGGCTTTGAAGAATGAAAGAAAAGGGTTGAAAAGGGGAATGCAAAGGACTCCAGGTACAGCTGGGGGAGTCCTGGGATGTCTGTGCCTGTGGGTCTGAGGTGGGAGTAGCTGAGGCTCTGTGAGGCTTTCAGGCGTCTCTGAGAGGCTGTGCAGCACGTCAGGCATTTTCCCAGCAGTGATGTTGCATTCCATCGATGGCAAATTGGCTTCAGTCTGGTGATAACATACGGCAGCTTATCCAACTCAAGCTGGAAGTGTGATATTCTATGACTTGGCTTTGAAGAACCATTTTCACTAAGGAAATAAATATTCTTCCTTCTAAGGAAAGCCCTCACAGGAGAATACGATAGCACTGGTACATAGAATTTTTCGTATATTAGCTAAAAAGCAAACCAAAAACTTAAAGAAAAATTTTGCTGTAGAGTAACTGCCCATGTTTTACTGTTAGGGTCACATTAAAGAACATAATGCCTTAGGAAGCATCTTTACAGCACCTCCCTAAATTGTGACCAATTCCTGCTTATGTTTTTAGTAACATTTTCTCCCTGAAATTACTGATGAATATTTTCTGGTTTAGGCTAGCTAGATTTTCACTGTTCCTTCTTCGTGGTCTTTTGTTGCTGGCTTTCCTAACAGTTTTCTGCTTTTTCAAGTGGTTGAGGGTTTGGGGTCAACGGGACTCTGTTTTGGTTTATCGAGCCATATTACAGTGGGGTATTTGCCAGGCACTAACATTTTCTGATAAGCATTTCTGTACAACAGCATTGCAAAAGACAGATTCTTTGGAAGATTTCAACAGGAAAATTCCTCCATCACCCTGTCGGTCACTCCTCAGGTTGAGCTATTCTATTTTTGTTCTTTCCTGACACTACCTGTGTGCTGGTTAGAATGCTGCAAGGGAGCATGTCAACTGGCTGTTTAATAACAGTATTTTAGGTGTGACTCTTTTTCAGTTGTGCACTCAAAGCTGACATTTAAATGGTGCTGTCCAGTTAGAGAAAATTCCTCAGGCTCTGTGTCGAGCACTCTGCAACCTGGGAACAGAATAAATCTCCTCAACCTGAACAGCTTCTGAATGTGAGAGAAAGTTTGTTTCCCTTGATAGAAACAATAATATTGAACTTTGTTTCCTTAATGCTTTTTTTAAACATGTTTTGGGAACTCTGAAGCGGTGTACAGAATGAGTTGTAGAGGAGAGGGTATGAGAAGAGCAGGAACAAGGGACCGTGGTGGACCTTTTTTGCACTTCTCCACAGCCATCTCTAGTGTGATTCATTCATGTGAGGGTTGTCTACCAATTAAATTTATCTCTACTCCTGTCAGTAACTGAGTGGTTTTAGTTTCCCAAGTAGATTACCTGACTGTAATAACTGGTATGTTTGTAAGTTTCTGGATGGTGTTGGGAATTCCTCTGGATTTACCGGGGTAAAATTAGATCCTTTGAAGCATGTCCACATGATCTGTCTCATACCAGGATATTCAGGGCAATGTTCCTAGGTATTTTTTAATGAAAGTTGAACTTCCTGCTCTTCTGTACATATTACAGAAGTTGGCTGTGTACCTGGGAACAGTTTGAGTCCAAGCACAAGAACTGCCCTGGAGGAAGATAAAACACCTGAATGTCTACAGCTCACATTCCAGGAAAATCTAGAGATCTTTTAAGTATTGCTTCCTAAGAGTCTAAGTACAAGGTCATATTTTTAAAAGTTCCTTGAAAATATTTGAAGCTATCAATCTCATCCTGAAGAAGCCAGATGCTCTTTTCATATAATCATGTAACAAAAATGCTTGAAAGCAGAGAGAGCTGTAGTGACTAGGAAGGACACATTCAGAAACACTCTTCTTCTTGAAAGACTTGTGTCTGCATCCTCACAGGTGCAGTAAAAGACTGGGGAATCACAGGGGAAGGATCACAGTGGGTAAATGGGTAAATTCTGTGCCAGACTCCAAAAGATTTGAGGAACATAACCTTTTTCTGCTGAGTATTTCAAAATGTTTCTCAGAATGCCCTTTGCAAGTCTTGTACCAGTTGGCATTGTATTATGTGGAAGGAGGAAGATTACAAGGAGGAAGAGAGTACCTAAAAATGTCATTCTTCCAGTTCTGTTTATTCTGCTTCAGGGGAACTTCAGTGTAGGATGAGTTTGTCATCTCCAAATGCTCAGAAGAAACCAGGTTTGTCAAATGCAGGTAAAAATGAATGCAGGTGTTTGTCATTTGTTAGAGGCCCCCGTGTTTTGTAAAAGGTGGAAAGATCCTGAGGAGAGAATATGTTTGGTGGGAGGGAAGGGTGGCAGTGCTGTTTGTGTTGAGTGGTCTGCAGTTCTTGGTCCAAGCAGGAGTTAAGGCCAGGTGGTGCAGAATAGTGTTAACTAAAACTGTGCAAAGACATTGTTACAGAATCCTGCTTCATCAGTGCATGTTTCCGAGCTGCAGAATAAACTTTATTTAGCCTCTTACCAAAGACATAGGTGTTTGTGGTTTTTCAGCCGAACAACACAGCTTGCCAATATTTAAATAATAAGTTAATAAGATCAACCCTTTTTGCTATATGAGATGAGCATTTGCAAGTAAATAATGCAATCAAGAACTTTAATATGATGATGAAAAATAGGTCTACTGCTAAATATGCATGTGTTCTTTAGGAAAAATTAAAGCCTTTCATTTATTAAATAAACAAGAGAATGAAGAAACTTGGTAACAATCAGAATTTTGTTTTACTGAGTTCAATTGTGAGTCGTGCACATGAAACCAAAACTGCTGTCGTAGGAGGGCAGGAGTGTGAGAGGGTACTTGGACATTCTTTACCTACAGAGAGCTAACTGGGAGTACTTTAGTAACTCATAGTGCAGTACAGATAAATTTTCTTTCTTCCAGTGTAGATAGATGCACATCTTCTGATAGAAACAAGGTTAATGCTTTGGTAGTGTTACACTTGCACTTCTGGTTTGGCTGTTTTTGAAGAGAAGTTGCTGAAGTTTGTGTATAGAAGAGCAGGGTAGGTCAACTAAAAATTAAATTTCCTGAAATAATGCAAGTGTACGTGAACTTTTAATTATGTAGCTTATTTTTGTTTCATGCTGATGAAAATTGTATGGAGTCCTGGAAGGAAATGCCCGTTATTAGAGCCAGATCCTGAAAAACAGAGCATGTTATAGCAGCATCCTGCTTTTGGGAATATGCTTGGTTCTGTATTAAAATGTTGGAAAAGTCCTTACTCAAAAGAGTCTTTCTGTCTGCCTTGTATTGCATTCAGAAGGAGAATGAAAACTTTTTTTTTTGAGCAATCCTATTAGATCTCATAATAAACTTCTTTGTCTAAACATTGCAATAATTTCCAGGGCAACAGATTGTGATGTTGAATTCAGCACTTTGACCTCATTCCAGGTCCAAAGAGGAGCAAACATTGTTCTAAGTTATAGGCAGGTATTACAAAATAACTTTGATAATTAGCAAATTTTATATCAAATTTAATATGAATTTAACACAGGCTTGTTCACACCTTCTTCTTAGCAAAGGTATTCTACAGATCTAGGTTATCAGTCCTTATTTAAATGTTGTCTTTCACATAAGTGACTATTTCAGTTTTAAGACCAAGTGCTGGGTCATGGGGCCATGTATGGTCTGATTTGGCAGTCTTTGGTCAAGTGCACTTAGAGCTTTATCTGCGTGGAAAAGTGGTGCATCTGACCTGTGCTGTTTTGAACTTTATCTGTTGCTTGGTTTAGTGGTTAGAAAAGATCCTGGTCTGGTTAAATGAATCCCTTGCTCTGCAGATGTTTCTGGATATGAAATCTGTTGAAAACCACTAATGATACATTTTTTGTTTTTGTATAGGAATGTTACATTTTTGTGGTGATGAATTGGTATGATGGATTAAATCTATAGTTGGCACACAAGATTTAGGGAAATGTTTTTTGGGTAAAGTGCATTTTCTTCCTTTGAAGACGCAGCAGGAAAAGAGTTTGTTTGGGGTATTTTTTCTGTCTTAGTTTCTGGAATGGTTGGGTTGTAGGAAGTTTAATTAGGATTGTCTGATACAGTCAGACAAATGAATAACAGACCATGGTTTGCTCTGGACTCGTGCTTCTTCTGAACATGGGTTAGAAGATTAGAGCTCCTCTGTGTCTGCCCTCCTTTTCCATACTACAGTGGCCATCAGGTCCCTGTCAGATCACAGAGCTGTCACTCAGGCGTCAGGAGGTGCCAGGTTGTTGCTGGGTGTTTGGACATGGTTCTGGGCGGTGCTGTTGGGATGTGTTGGCTGAACACAGGCTGTGTGAATTGCTGTGGCTCAGGGTAGCAGAGGGCAGGGCTGAGGAGCTCATTGGGCTCTAAAGGTACGGTATATGAGTTTAATTTATTCTTAAACAGCTGCACAGTTTGTTGCTTGTGCAGTGCATTGCTGGGGAGGGTTTGTTACAGTTTGCAGTGATTTTTAAACTAAGCTTCACAAGTCGGTTTCCGAGGACATGTCTGTAGGTTGGCATGTTGCTGTTCTCCAAGTTCCTCTATCCTTACCCTCTTATTCATTGTTCCCTTGCACTTAGGGGGATTATTGATGGAAAATGTCTGTCTAGACTGCCTTCTCTTGTGTTTCACTTGAAAGGCCTTCATGGCCCTCAACTTTGTGCAGTGTGAGAGATGAAGACGACTGCTGCTGGTTTTATATGACTGACAACATTTGGCTTAATGTTGTAGTTTGTTCTTTTTCTTGAGACATTCCCATTTTATGGGCTTTTTTTCAGCTTCACCTTGCAGCCAGTGGATGCTTTTCTCTGATGTAATATGTTGTTACTGGTATTTTAAGTTGTGTTCTGAAACAGGAGAAAATTACGTATTTCAGTCAGTTGCTTTCTGCTAAAAAGTTGTATCTGTATTTTGTTCTGAAGTTGTTTTAGGGCAGATGAGGCAGCTTCTTCCCAAAAATTCTTGTGGTTTCAGGGGAATAATATATCATGTCTTCTTTGCATATGCTATTTGATATATTCTGATCTGGAGCATGAGTTCTCCTCTCTGCTGTGTTGATTGTATTTCGCTGCATATGAAATGAAAGATCAAGAAAAACAAGGGTAAGTATAGTTTATGTAATTTTCTACACTACTTAATAATGCTCCTTTTCCTTTAACTTAAAGCTTTGTAAGTGATGCAGTCCTCATAATCGCAAGTGTTCCTAGAAAGGTAGGCTGTGTTTTGGTTCAGATGTTCAGTGTTGAAGAATAAATTATAAAATGAATGCAGGGCATCTTGCATGCTGTGTCTATGTTAAATATTTTTCTCTAAAATGAATTCTAATGTAAGCAAAGTTAAACTGGTATAATTTGGAACAGTAGACTTGAGGCAAAAATGCAAGTAGCTGTGTGTGAATATTGATTATTGTGCTCGGTAGCATGTGAAAAACCTCGTCATGCCTTAAAGCACTGTTGCCTTAGTGGACTTTAAATCCCTTATTTAACTGTTGCTAAGGATTTGTGTTGAGGTTTTTTTAAAATTTCTTGTTTTACATCACACTATGGACTGAAGTCCTGTAGTTCATTGGCTCTCCCTGACCTTACACTGTCACAGGCAAGTAGTGTTTTGGCCAAAGGATGGTGAGTTTCTGTCTGAAACAGTCCAAACCTGGTGATCTCAGAGGACCCACTTAATATGTTCTGAAAAAAAGCAGGGAATGGTAATTGCAGCTGTAGAATAACCCTCAGAGAAGGGAAACACTTGACAAATTGACTTACCTATAGCAGTGTGTGTCCTCAGGTGTAAGATACCCTTGTCTTAAGTGCTGGGTATTCCAGCACAGAGGTAAGATGTTGTGTATCTGTTTGGTAAGAACCAGCATTTTAAGGAATAGTACTTCAAAAGTGATGCTTTGTAGCTGGTATGAAGGGAAGAATTGGTTTTTGTTTTCACTGGTGAAATGACTTTTTTCCTAAAAGTGCTGCTTACATTCTTCCATATGGAAGATGCTGCCTCAGCCTGGGCTGGTGGTCAGCTGAAGGTTGTGTGGCAGGTATTTGTGGCTTACTTGCACTTCCACTGGAATGCCTCTCCTTTTTTTGTTTGTTTTCTTTTCTTTGTTCAAAATGTTGGGTTTTGTTAAATGCAAGAAAACTGTTGTAAGAAACATAGCAAAGCAACTGCTCATAGTCATGAACTCAGCAAGTAATTGAGACTACTCAGTGTAATCTTTTACATTAAGTAAACCCTTTCCTTTATGAATAATAAGCTTAAATCTGTCACTTTTCACAAGGCCATGTAGGGATATGACAAGGGACAATGGCCTTTGCTGAAGGAGAGTAAATTTAGATTAAATATTAGGAAGAAATTCTCCCCTGTGGGGGTGGAGAGGCCCTGGCACAGGGTGCCCAGAGAAGCTGTGGCTGCCCCTGGATCCCTGGAAATTTCCAAGGCCAGGTTGGATGGGGCTTGGAGCAGCCTGGGACAGTGGAAGGTGTCCCTGCCCATGGCAGGGGTGGCACTGGATGGGCTTTAAGGTCCATTCCAGCCCAAACCATTCTGTGAATTCAGGATAAGGTAGTCAGGTACTCACAAGATTGGTATGTGGTAAAAACCTCAATGCCACAAGATGTTTTCATTGATGCTTTTTCTTGCGTAGTTATCTTCTAGGTGCGTACTAGTAGAAATTGCTTGATAAAATAACATGGAAATAGTTTTTATTAGTAGTAAATAAGTGTCAGTTCTGACTAAAAAAAATCCATTGTTTTGACCAAAGTGTGGACAAAGGAATGGCTCCTAAACAGAGCGTGTGTTTCAACTTGAGAGGCAAAGAAATGACAGCATAATCATCTGAAAAATATGAAAAGCAGTCCATGGAATAATTTTCTGTTTCAGACAAAGAATAAAACAGCTGTAAGAGGAGCTCAGGTTCCATTTTACAAGTGACTCTACTGTTTAAAATTATTTGCTGATAGGCATGCAGCAACTCAGAAAGCAGCAGGATGTCTCACTAATAGCATTTGAGAGCCCTAAAATATAGTTTCATCTTAGTTTTGAATATTGTTGTATTGATATGCTGTAAAAAACCCCATCAGTTTCATTGCCAGGTACAGAATCGTCTCATTTTTTTTTGTGCTGCTGAATCCAGTCACTCTCTTTTTCCCCTGTGATTATTTTTGTTCTTACTTTTAGTTTTACTTTTTTTTTTCCTGCTTTAGATTTTAATTCCCATTTAAAACTTTCCTGATTATATGTGTTACACAGTGAGGATTGGAATGTTAGCTGAAAGATGGGGAGAGCAATCTGCTGTGCTGAAAATGCAGAAGATTTCCTGTTGTTGTTACTCAGCTTGGTGTGTGTTAGTGTCCCTGAAGCAGCTAAAGCACTGCTTAAACTCTCCTTGCTTCATGTAAGTGCACAAGTGGTAGTAAAGGATAAAACCCCTTGATGTATCCAATAATACTCTGATTGTTGTTAGTGCCAGTTCTGTCTTTAGAACACATTGTTCCTAATAAAATAAATGCACAAAGTGGTATGGCCTGCTCCAGCTGCAGAGCGTTACTGGATGCTTTGAAGGAAGGTAATTATTTATTTCTAGACTTGAAATTTTGAGGAAATGTCTCATTGAAATTCAACTCCCTCAGTGGGGAGAACATGCATCGTGTAGTGTGCACGTAACAGGAAATCCATATTTTGTATTGCTGTGGATAAAACCAAATCTATAAATACCTCAGTGTGTAGTAAGGATGCTTGTGTAATACTGGGGGGTTTAAGCTGGCTGGAGTTAATCTAAAAGTAGGAAAAAGAAATTGAAAATAGACCAATGTAGTTGAATTGGAAGCAAGACAGCAGGATATGTTTTTAGTGTTCAAAATTTGCAGGAAACTACAAACTTCATGTTACAATAGAAATGCAGAAAATAAATGTAGCATCCCTGTGTTTATGCATTGTAGTGTTCCCTGAGAGGTTTTCTACAGATACATATTGTGGACTTTCGCAGAATATAGATATTGTAATTGCGTAACAGAATAGTTCAAAAAGTAGAGCAAAATCCTTACAGAGCTGTAGAAGGAAGGAGTATTGGTAGAATAGGAACACAGTTCCCTATTTTTTCCCATCTAGCACTGTGGAGAACAGGAGTGGATGGAAATCCTCCTGCAGAAGCATTTGCTGTTTTGTTTGGTTGTGCTGTAGCCATTGGCACTTTCTACTGCCATCAGTAATTCAGGGGCACAGGATGCACAAGTTCAGGTTTTTGTCAGAGCCTGACTAATGGGGAAAAATGTGGATGAAGGGGGCATTATCATTGAATAGAGAACATAATAAAGAACTGCAGTGGCAGTTCAAGCCTTAGATGTTGTGGTCTAGCAGCAGGGTTCTTCCCCACCACTTCATTGTTCCCTGGGCTCTGTTACTGTGCTGCTTATCTGAAAGCAGATGCAAGGAGAAATTTTTTCCTAAATAATAATTTCACTTACCTTCTCCAGAGCTGTTGTGGAAGTTGTTGTTTCCATAATATTGATTATGGAAGAGCGGTGGGCATTGAGTTTTGTCCAAAATCAGCCTGGCTGAGCTGTAACTGCTGTGCGATGGTTCCACTGGGGCTGGTGGGACTTGGAAGCAGTGAATATGTGGGAATGTCTTAGATGAGATCTGTGTTCAGATAGAATATTCCTGCTGTGTTTCTTGAGGGGGTGGATGTGCAGTGTCCTCCCAGCAGGCTCCAGGCTGCCCTGGCAGGGGAGCTGTGTGAGCTCAGCCAGGTGTGTTGGGGAAGGTCGTGGCAGGTAGCAGAGTCACAAGGCACAGTGTCTAATACAGTGTTTACCAGATCACATTGGTATCCTTGTAGATCATATTAATGTACTTACTAGTTTAAGTTGAATTGTTAAATTAATTTTTAAACATTAGTTCAATGACTTTGTTGTTAAATATCAAAGAAAACCATCAGCCAGTCTGGTGCTCAGTGTCCATTTTACCCCGCTCCAGTACAGACAGCAGTGATTACAGCCCTGCTGCCAGCACTTACTGACTTACCTGGTCATGCTGGAGTGCTCTAAGTGAAAGGCTTATTTTTCAAAAGACAGTTCTCAGATTTCCTTTCAGAAATTTAAAAAAAAATCGCTAAATTTTCAGTGAGCTTAAAAGCTTTTCATGTGCTCATTAGTAATTTGAAAGTTTCCTGTAAACAATGGTGTGTTGAAAGGGCTGTTTTGACTTAGTCGAATGTGCATTGCATGCTTTATTGGAAATGAAGGCACAGATCAGCATGCAGCTCCAGCCTGCATCAATGTCTGTGTTCCCTTTCCCTATGAAGTAATGATTTTAAAATGGTGTCATGTATGGATTCACTCTGCTACAACTTGGATTTCTTTCTTTATGACTAATGAAGAAGATTCTTAGCGTAACTAAAACCACCTATGCTATGTTCACACAAGTTTATGAAAGATGGGAGTGGAAACAGTGCTGAAAAATTAAAGACTTTAATGCTGTCCTCAGTGAGGACTTAGAATTGCTTCAGTATCTTGCATAGTAAAGGCAGAGACTGTGGGAAAATTAACTTACATTTACATTGACAAGCAATATTATATTAGTTCTTTAATTATGCATTTTATTACTCTGGTGTCCATAAAATGCTTAATTAATTCAATATTTTGAAATACCTGGGTTATTGGACAGTGCTGTTATGATACTCTCTTTCTGTTTGACTAACAGTATCCTTTTGAAAACATATTTTCACATATTTTCCTAGTGGCATGATAAATTTTTGTGGCTGTCATTCCTTGACATGAGCATCTCAGTGAGGTTTTTTATGAAGCTTCGAGTCCTCATTTTGAGGTAGGGTAGAGAAGTTTTCAAATGTTGACCCTTAAGACTCATTGAAGTTACCATTCAAAATATGGGTTTATAACATCATGGTTATGCTGAGAGATGAGGCAGTCCTGACTTGCATTTCTTTATGTTGACAATGCCATTTTATCTATTTTTTTTTTTTTAAAGGAAAGAAAGTATTGTTATCCCTCAGGAGTCACCTAGGAATGAATCTCATGAGCTGCTCCTGGGTGCCCTGCTCCTGTCATTGATAACTTTTGTTTCATGGTATGCACTGATAGATAAATATGTTAATGAGGTGACTCTTGATTTCACAATTTCTCTGCTGTTTTTCAGTCCATTCCAAAATCCAGCTCTGCTACATTAAAAAGTTCTCACACTTGGTTTTCTCTAGTCTGGTATGTGTTCACTTATCTACTTTTATTCTTAATTGCTGGAGGCTGTCCTCCCACTTACAGTCTTCAATTTGTGTGGAACTGTTAAGAAATTCAAATGATGCCCTGCTGAGAATAGGATGGAAGCTGAAGGAGTGGGAGAGAGAAGCAGAACTGATGGTATTTACTAGAACTGCCTGTGCAAACCAGTGTGAAACAACCCATATTTATTGTCAAGCACATTGATAAGGTATATGTCTAAAAAAAATTAACAAATCGTGTCATAACACCTAATGTCATGGTTCAAGGATTATTGCTCTTTCTTAATTTTGTTTCTGTGGTCAAGTTGTCCTGATTATGTGTAAAATATAATTTGGAAAGTAATTTTGTGAAGAACTAGTGGCAATTTCTTTGCTATTTCTTTTAAAATTTTCTTTGTTAACATCCTAGGCTGACTAATTCTCTGATTAATCAAGTCATATCAGTATAGTTGGCCTTGTTTGAAAGGCTTGCTTCTATCTTAGTGTGTTATAAATATTTTGGGATGTGGGTCCATGGGAATTCTGCTTTTCCCCTCAGTTTCAGTGAGGGTGTTCCCTAAGGGGCAGGGACCAGGTGGACCTCTCTGTGCAGGGTGAGCACAGACCCAGCTCAGCAGTGCCCAGTGCTTCCTCCCCCTCCTGGGGGTATTTTCTGGGACTGAAATCACTTATTTTGGGGTAGGCAGAGGAGTGCTCAGAGTGGCTGCTGAAAACCCAGACGTGCTTGTACCTCTTGGCAGCTCCAGGAGGGCCTGGTCGTGTCAGGCTGCAACCTCCAGGCTTGGGATGCGTCCTGGAAACTTCTTGTTTCTCAGCACTTGGGAGGCAGAAGAACCTCTTTTCATTCCTCTGGGAGCTGTTCTGTATCAAAGTGCTTTTGTGGGAGAGTTTGGTCATGGAAAAACATTTTGCCCTAGCAGCTGCACAAATTGGGTATAATTGGTAAAAATATGAAAGAGGTTTATGGATAGTGGTCATTAATTAAAAATTGAGATCCTGACCACTGCCATTGTGGCCTAGATGGATGTCTGGTCTAGTAGGCCACTTTTAATTGGCTTTGTGTAACAAATGTTACAGAATCAACGGCAAACAAGCAACATATTTTGTTGTTGCAAAAACCCAAACAAGTTCAAGCAAAGTTTTCTGAAATAGATGGTGTCAGATGAGATTTGCTTTGTAATAACCCCCTGTAATTTGTAAGACTTCAGCTTAGTGTCCACAGATGGTCTCTGAAGTATGAATAATGGCTGGAAGTTAATGCTCTGCATTGCAAACTGCCCTGAAGTGCAGATCTGTTGTATTTTTAGGTCTTTAGGTAAACCTTCCAACAAATTAAGCTGTTTCATTGCAGTGGCGTACTGACAGTAGTATTGAAAATCCTTTTCAGGGAAAGCTTTAAACCTATATTGTATAAATACATTGTTTCTAATGCTTTTAAAAGTAATGTTAAATTGTCCTCAACAAGAAACATATAGGTATAAATTCTGACATACTCCATGTGCTGTCCTCACTGTCGGAAGCAGAGTGTGCAATGTGGAGGATATTTAATTTAAAAAATTGGGATAAGGGTCGTGAATTGTATGCTAGAAATAGAAAATAAGATTAGAGGTTATGTTTCAGGCATGGAGCTGTCTCTGGGGGGGGAACAGAACAAGGTTACTTCAAGGTTTGGAGTCTGGCTGGGGGATGGGGGAAGGGAGGAGATCCAGCAGTGGCTAAAAATGATGCCTGGGGGAGTTTGTAGTAATACACACAGTAGGAATTGCCAGGCATTGCCCTGATGCTGAGCGCTGTGCATTGTAGCCTTCTCTTTGCTGCTGCCAGATTAGTCATGGGCGGTGCTTGGTACCACAGGGGGGGTCCTGGTGCCAGCCCAAACAGTCCCGGTGCTGAAAAGGTTGCTTTCTCTAAACCTGATACTGGGGAAATGTATTTGGAAGGGGCCTGGCCAAATCCATGATAGATGCATCAGCTGGTATTGAAACATTGCTTAAATGTATTTGGCATCTTTGCAGTGTCTCGTGGCTGGCAGAACTTTACTGTGTCACAGTTAATGCAGCAGAAAAGCCCTTTGTCAATAAAAGTTGCTGGGAAGGAGTGTCAGCATGGCTCAAGTCAACTAAATATCATTTAATTGAAGCCTAATCTTTCATGTTGATAATAAATTTTAAGTGTAATTGATGCATCAGAAGATGTCACTTAGAATTTTAAATGTTTTTCTTCAGTCTTAGTTTGTGAACAAAATTCAGCTCCTTTAAGGAGTATGGAGAGATGCCAGAGCATGTACTTGGTTAGGTGTGGACTTGAGATCTTCCACTTGTGTGTGTGTCACTGCTGGGACTTGGTGCTTCAGGGGGAGCACACCTGAGGTTTCAGAAAGATCTAACAAATAGTGAAAGTTTAAGTCTGCAGGTTTGCCTCTGGGTGTTGTATTTCTCCTGAATAGATCAATCCTATCGTGTTAATTTGTTTTATGGATTGAAACATTACATTTGTTTCTCTTTCAAAATGCATTATACCAGTATAAATATCCCATTGTATTCTCTGCTGCACAAAAGAGTTCTTGCACAACTCAGTGTAGAAATATTTGGCACATAACCTGGTGACAAATCATGCCCATGATTGAGGGCTTAGTTGTTTATATAAAACTATCAGTACTTTTAATTTCAGGACATGGTAAAGTGGTGTGACTGTGTTTTATATGTTGTAGATTAGGACTGATAATTATTTAACAACTGATGATTTTATCGGGAAATATTTGAGAGTTCTTTGGTGAATAATTTTCAACCTAAGAACAAGGCAATTTTTTTAAAGGAAAGAAATCACCTTCCATCAGCCATATCCCATCAGTATTTCTGTGCACATCAGTCTGACTGCTGTGTGCCTTTCCCTGCTGTATAGTTAGTGCAGCAGCTTAGAGCTGGGAGGGAGGAGAGCGCCGGCAGAATTCCATGTATGCATTTGTTAGCAAGGAGCTCTTGGGGAAGTTATTTATATGCCTTGGTAGCATCTACACCAGATTTATTTTCCAAATGTGTAAATTTATTTGTATTGAAAGAAATTAAACTTCATTATTAAGTGTTAACTCTGTTGTGAGAGAAGCAGCAAAACAAGTTATTAAAATATTAAAGTACTTGTTTTTCTTATTAAAAGGAAAATAACTTTAATCAAGCTAGTCTTTATAGGAAGAGCATATAAAATGTAAACCCCAAGTAACTAACTGCTTTTGAAGACAGAAATTTCTTACAGCTTTGTCTGTGTAAGGAGTGGATGGAGGAGACCCAAGGTTGCTGCAGAGTTCCTCAGCCTGCAGCTTTTTTGATGTTATATTGACCTGTGGTGTATTTTGGCATTTACGTTGTGTGGATGAAAGGCAGCAAATTATTGTGTGGACTGAAATAGCAGGTGGGATTACTGGAGCAGCTCATGGAGGGCAGTGGAATCTGGAGTCTCAGCGATGGAAGCTGCTGCCATTGTGGCCTTGGCTGGGACACTGCAGGCTGTGGATGAGTCAGGAGGAGGATCCCTTTGTGCCCGGTGCTTGTGTTTGAACCAGTTGTTATCAACATTTGCAGAAGATTGAGCAGCTCTGGGAGGGATTTTTTTCAGTTGTTTGCTGTGTAAGGCAGGCAGAACAACTAGATGAGCACTAGGCTTTGGGTGGTCTTGGAGAGGGAAATGTTCCGGGTGGCGAGTTCGGGCTCTGTCTTTTCCTTTTGATTTGTATTAGAGATTTATAAACTGAAAGGGTGCTACATTTGATCTTTTAACTAATCCTATTTTGGCCCCAGCTATGCAAGATGAGTTAGGGCTATTTTAAAAATCTCATCTATATTTAATTAAGCTTTAAAAATTCTGGCGTTAATGAGGAGGTGAATTCTGTGCCCAGGACACACAAGCAGCTTTTTTGGTAAGAAAAAATGAGGAAAGGTTATGAAGTATGCATGCTACTGCTTCTACTTTGCTAATCTTTATGATCTCAAATTACTTGTCACCACTGTTCTTTCATCAGCTACAGAGATTAGTTCTACATAAGATAATATATTATAAACCATAGATTTGTTAAGAATAAAGCATTTTGAGAGCTCCAAAAGTCTCCTGTTACAAATGTCTAGTTCAAGAATGATTTTTAGAATTAAAGTGAAAACTACTCAACTCCTACTATTTATGGAATTTCTATTTACAGTAGTATTATGCTTTTATAGTATTATGTACACACTAATGTTTGGTTTTGTTATGGGAGGGAGAGTGTAATTCACACTGGATTGCTCTGGTTTATTCATATCCTGTGACAGTGAATCAGATACTGCAGTCTATATACAGACTGAATTGCCAGCCAGCTTTGGGCCCAAATATGGTAAACATAATTATGTTCATTTGCTGTAAAAAATACATTCTCCTTAGTTTAACATTTTCATGATTACAGTTTTCTGGTAATTCCATAATTTTCAATATGAGAGGGATATGAAAGGCGTAATCATCATGTCCCTCTCTTCAGTGTAGAATATAGTTTGTTTTCCTGGGCAAAACTCCAGCTGTTCAGTGATGAATTTACTGCTGCTCAAATTCAGTGAGCCCATAAAGCATTTGGAAAGGCTGTTCCTGGGATAGGAGCTGTGCTATGGAGACAGAATCTGTGTGCACAGACAGCAAAAACCCTGTGGCTGCAACTGTCCTGTGGCACTGAGGGGATGTGCTGATAAGAGTTTTTCTGATATCGACTCCCGTTTCCTATTTTTGGAAATGAAATTCATATAATTTCAGAATACTTAATACTCAAGTAGGAGACTTTCAGTGAATGAGTTGGGGGAGCATTAAGATAAAGTTTCTACTCTGTACTGAAGAGGATAAATATTACTAAATATTGGATTAGGTTTTAATTTCAGTCACAAAGGAGTGTTTTGGTAATAGTTATTAAATGAAAAAGAGGATAGTTTACACGTGGAAATGCATGCTAATAGTTGCTACTTCATTTATACAAGGGTGTTAGGATTAGTACATTTAATGCAGCTAAGAAAATGCATTTACAGGGTTTTTTCTTTTTTTGATGTAGTCTGGTACTGAGAATGTTGTAGATGAATTCTATGGCAACTGTTGAGACTTCAGAAGCGGCATAGTAATTTGGGTAAGGAAAGATTGTTGGTGTTGAGTTGCTCCAAATGTTTTGAAAGCTTTCATCATTCTTGCTGCAAACAGGCAAAAAAAATCACATCCAGGCTTTACAGGACTTGCTGTACATAATCTGTCTCATGTTTCTAGTACTCAGAACTTCCTTCTTCATGGAAGAGCTTTAAATGTGTAGATGATCTATAATTTTCTCTGCCTTGAAATACTACTTTTATCTAACACTACTAAAATAATTAAAATGCCTGCTGAAGTTGCTCTGAGTTTGGGTTTTTTAAAGTTGTGGAGCATCACAAGCTCTTAAAACAGTTTGGCTTGGGGATATTTATTTCAGTGGGAAAATTCAATGATGTATGTGCTGGGAAGTGCGAGTCCTGGGGCGTTTATGAAATGTGGTATCTGTGTTTGCAGGAGCAGCAGAACGGCTGGAAGTCTGAAAGGGAACAGCTGAGCTGGGATGAGGAAATGTTTCTGTTTGCAGAGTAAAGAGTGTGTCCTTGTGGCTCTTCTGTCATTGTGAGTGCTCCACTGCTTTCAGTGGTTGCTGGGGTGGAGAGAGTGACAAGGTAAAAGTGGCTGATTCAGGCTTCAAAACTGATCCACCTCAACCTCCTTTATCCCTTGGAGATTATAAATATGTATCTAGGGAAAGGCAAGAACAGGATGAATTTGTGGGCAATACTAATTTAAAACTGTCCTCAACAACGTGCTTTGTCTGGGATTTCCTGAGCCTGTGGTTGGACTGTTCAGCAACCCAAGTGAGCCTGTCTGTAAGGCAAGGTGATGAGACCAGAACTGCGCACTGAATTTGAAGTGTGGGTAAACCATGAATTTATGGCATAAGGATGTTTCTGGCTCTTCCAACACGGCTGTTCCCTTCCAGATCTATTCTTCTGACTCTGCCATTCAGCATTAGGCTGTTGTTTAGCAAAAACAGGGAGTTGTAGCTCACCTTCCTCCATGGTAATGTTCAGGCCAGAGCCCATCATTTTGTATGTGAGGTTAGGATTCTTTTTCCATGTATGAGTTGATAAATTTATCCCTAATGAATCTAGTGTCCTAACTCCCTTAGTCCTATATATGTATATGTATGTATATATATAAAATGTGTTAGAGCATGTAGAATGTCATGCCTAAATAGTGTAGTGTGGACCTGGGCTCTTACTCCCACTTGTCTTTCCAAGTCTTGTTTAAGGTGTGATTTGTTTAGGACAATGAAAGCTTCCTCAGAAAAACCTAACTTTTGAAGGAAGATGTATTGAAGAATGTCTTTCATTTATTTCTCTATGTATTTTGTCAAGGAGTGGGAATTATTCCCATTTTTCTAGGTGTGGAAGCTTTTTCTGCTTCAGTGTTTGAGTCCATGGACAGATCATTTTAAGCTGGTGGGGATAGAGCTCTACCTGAAGCCTTCTGCCTGGTTTCTTGGTCTGCACTGACTCAGTAGTAACTAAGCTCTTCAAAGTGATTTCCTAAACCTCTTTAACGAATTTCAGTAGAAATTTTTAGCATGGATCTTAAAATGTGTATTGAAAACATCTTTTCCCAGTGAATGTTACTGAAAACTAAGTATGGTATTTGCTTTTGCTGGGAAGCTGCAATTGATGGTGTAATGGGGAGTTTAACTCTTTCCTTACTGTGTGGGAGGCACCACTAACTGGACCTGGAACTAAACATGTGCCTGAGTCCATTACTGAAGTGAGCCCAGAGGTTTAAGATGTCTACTGTAATCTCATGGGATTGTCGGTTGGTTTAGTGTTGGGCTTTTTTGTTGATGTTTTTTGTTGTATTGTGTTTACCCCCATGTGAAAGCTGGTTTTCTGCATAAACTTGAGAAATGGTGATTTTTGGAGTTTTCATTACACAACTGAGAAACAATTAAATTTGTTTTCTTAATGCTTGTTTTTTCAGTTAAGTTTTAACAAGAAAACACCATCCTAGACTTTGTGTTTACATTTTTAATTTTGAGTACAGTAATTAAGAGTGACAGGGTGAAGAAGAATTGCCTCATGAGTGGCTTCTGCTGTAGCTTAGCAAGACTTTGAGTGTGTATGTGATGTGCTTGGTGGGGGTGCAAAGACAGACTTGGGAATTGTCTCAGATGGCCATAACTGGACCATGGTGCACAAGCCTGACCAAGTAATATTCCTGTTCCACATATGCTTAATTGAATATTTCTCTAGCTCAACCTTTCCTCACTGACTTCCCTTCAGCAGGAAGTGAAATCTGTGGCCTAAAAAGATAATTTACAGGAACATGTTAACTTAATCTCAAGATTTTCTGGAAACTGTCAATTCACTGTCCCTTGGCTGAAAGCCTGGCTTGCAGTTCTTCCCTCTATTTGGAAGGGAAGTGTTTTTTTCCCATGGATGGCTTTGCATGTGCACAGGTGTCTCCTCCTGAGCAGTCCTGTAGGATCAAAGAATTCTCTAGGTGAGCTGTTCTGGGAGGCAGAGCTGTGCCTTTTCTGCGGAAATTTGTTCTGCTTATGCTTGCTCTCAGTCTGGTCCCACAAGCTTTTTCTTCATCCTAGCACATTTTCCAGCCTTGGTTGGGGAGTGTACGTGTGGCTGGTGGTGAATGCACCCTTTTGGGAGATGAGAGATGGAGCCTTGAGTCCCCCTGGCTGACAGTCATGTGAGGGAATTTCTCTTGCTGTATGCAGGGGCTTTGTTAGGCTGCTCTCTTGAAAGAATGGGCATTTTCTTTTTCTTTTCAAAGGGAAACTGGTCCTGCTTTCAAAATAGATAACGTAAGCACCTATTGCCAAGGGAGGATTGAAACAGTGATCCTGATCTGACACAGGCATCTATTTTTGACGTTGGCGGAGGCACCCAAGTCTGAAAGAAGCTCTGGTTTAACACATTTCTTTCACCAGCTTTTCCTTTTGCTGTCATATCTTATTGCTGAGACTTGAGTTAGTGCTATTTGCAGTGTTACGTGTTTTGCTTCAAACAAAATGCAAGAAATCTCCTGATGGACTATAGGCTCTGCCTTGGAAAAACCCAGTTCACTGTGCTAACAAGTCTGAATCTGACTGAGGGACACCTTCATTCCATGTATATCTTTTAGGGAGTGTAGTTACATGGGTTTATAGATGTTTTTCTGAAGGATTAAGAGTTGGAAGTGAGGTAGTGTAGTGCTGAGCAGGCAGGACCCTCCGTACTTACCTGACTCCCAAAATTTGATGTTCTTCAGCCTTTTCCAGTTCTGTTTCTGAATGGTTTTCAGGACAGTCTTTGGTTGTTTGGGTTTTTTGGGCAGGGCATGGGCATATTTTTGTCTTTGCTTGTCATTTTGGGCACGTAGCAGACATGTGCCTCTGCAGGATTTTTCAGTACAAGTGCAAAAGACACAAATCAGCACAAATAATTTACTGTCTTTGTCTTAAGAAGTGTCATTTTGAAGGGAAGAAAACTCTAGACAAAAGCATAATAAATTAGTTCAGAGACCGTCTATAAGTATTAGGTAGGTATATCATCAGTGAAATTGGTCTTTTGAGTTAATAAAACCAAGTTGCTGGTTTAACAGATCTCAGTGCTTTGGTTGGTAATTGCTTCTCTGGTAAATGAGATCAGGTTCTGAATTAATAAATTACTGTGAAATTTGAGGTGCTCAATTTGATTCTAGTTAAACTGTGCTGCCCGCACAGGCCCTGTGGAGCGTGTTCTGTAGCTCTGGTCCCCGGGCAGGGAGGACACGGGGTCAGTTCCAGTGTGGCTGCTGACACCCCTCGGGCCCCGGAGAGCCGGGAGGGTGGGCTGGTGCCTGGTGAGCTGCTGTTGGGAACGCACCCCCTGGAAGAAGAATGTATCCAGCAGGAGCTTCATGGATTCACTAAGGATTCATTTGACTACTTTTTTGTTTTGGTTTGGTTTTTTTTCTCCAACTGTTCTGGGCAAGCAGCCAAAAAGGAATCCCAATGAGCAATTCATGAGCTGACAAGAACTAAAATGATTTTGGTGTAATGGTCTATTTCTGACTTTCCCCCATCCTCCTCTAACAGGAGATTTTTACAACTTGGATGACAAAAAAACTCCAAACAAAAAAACCCATCCAGGAGGTGCCTGGGTCTCCTGGAGGCTGCAGCCTACCCCGTTAGAAAGCCTTGGAAAGCAATGCTGGTTTTCCTTCCTGGATCTGTAGCCCTGGACCAGAAGCGATCGGGGTTTGGTGAGGAGAGTCCTCTCCCTGCTGGCATTCCCAGGCTGCTGGGGCTGCTCTCCTGTGCCTGCATCCTGACAGCTGTGGAAGAGAGTCTGGAAAAACCCTAAGCCTTGTTGGCCCTGGTAGTGAAGATAATCAATACTTGTCAGCCCCTATAAAAGCGTTTGCATACTTTAAGTATTTATGATGTGTTGATAAGAAATTCCAGGTGCAGAATAACTTGGTTGATGTCAGAGGTGGATGCATATTTTCTGCCAGTCAGCATTACTTGAAGGCGGCTCTTTTTGGTGACTGAGAGGTTTAATTATTGAAACGTAGTTTCAGCTCTTGTATTATTCTGAAAAGTTTTATGTTCGAAACAGTGTTTGAAAATGAAAACAAATTTTAAAAGCCCACACACATTTCATTTTATGTGTTTTCTCTTCATGGGTAGATTGAATATATTGGACAGGTGCCATTCTTATGGCAATTTTAATGTTAATAGATGTGGTGTATTGATTGAGAGTAGTGGAGAAGTTGTAGTCAAAGTCAGAATTTAATTTATCATGTTGAGATTTGTTGCTGAAATGAGAACTATTCTTTATATTGAATCCCTGGTCTGTGGATTCCAATTTCTAGTATTTTTGAATGGATATGTTTTGTAGATGTAATCCATCTTCAGTTTGAGATAGTGTAAAATGAATCAACTCCCAGTTAAAAATATGATGTGTGTCTTAAAATCCCTCCCCAAAAGTAATTGGGGATACCCGACTGTTTTTCTTAACCTGTTTATTTATGAGGATCCTGATAAATTTACTTGGAGGAGTTTCCACCATCTGGTTTAGTCTACTTGTGTTGTTACCTGCACTTAGTGACCTGTCTGAAAGGAGAAGCAGGAAGGGACCTGTTGCTCCTGCACAGCCCTGACTGTTCCCTGGGGGTGCAGGCTGGGGGTGGTTCACCTGGGCACGCTGCTGCTGCCCTGTGCCGGGCTCCCACCTGGGACTCCTTCCCATTTCTCCTGGTTCAGTAATGCCCGTGCTTTCAAGCCACACTGCTGGTCTGAAACTTCCATAGTCAGGGCTGTCTCTGCTGCCTTCTGAATCTCTGACTGTTCTCCTTGCTGTCCTTGCTGGTGTGGTGCTCCAGGTGAGCTGCCCTGGGATGCTCCTTACGCTCGGACTCTGTGCCGGACATCCTTCCCAGCCGGGGTTTCCTTGGCCAGGATGTTTGTAGCTGGATGCCTACACACGGATTGTTGTTGCCTGGTCGCTCTTGTAGCCCTGAGCCAGCTGGTGGTGGGGACAGTAGGACACTGACCGGGCCTCAGGAAGTGGTGTGTGGGCCTCCCTTGTCCTTCCGCTCCCCCTTTGCTGTGCAGGTGTTGAGGACCATTCAGAGTATCTTTGGCTTTAAGGGATTCACATTTGGACTTCGATTAGCCTGGCCAGGTGATGGATGGGATGTACCCGTTAGTGACAGGAAACTCTGAAGGTGGAATGACACCTTTCCTCGTGGAGTAACTTTTGGATTTGCACAAGATTTGTATCACTAAATGCCAGAGGGAATCAGTGTGTTTTTGACAGGAGGCCCTTGGCTCTGGCAGCTTCCTGGCCTTTTGGCCTCGCAGTGGGTTTGTTTGTTCAGGCTTTTCCCGGGGAAGCAATCTGGCTGCTCTGGGTTGTGTCTTTTTGGAGTTAACTTTTTTTGAACATTAATTGAATTTAGTTTGTTTTACAAGAATGGTGGGTGCGGTGTTAAATTCATCCTGAGATTTGCAATCTGTATCTCATAAAATTAAAACCAGCATGAAATAGCATGAAGTGTCACATTAAAAAAAATTAGCTCAGGTGTTTTGGTCTTCTGTGTTATATTGCGTATTCCCTGGAAGGACAACAGCATCCATAAAGAATACCGTTTGAAGGCAAACTTTTGCCAGTTTTTAAAGTTGAGGTGAGAACCTTTTTTAAAGCACTGTTTCCTCTGCTCAGTTTCCTGTGTTGATTCAGGGAAAAAGTTGCCTTCTCTTCTAGCAGGGTAATCCCAAACATGACAGATGGGGGATTAGACCCCTCATGCTGGTCCAAAACAAACTGGGGGTACCAAATTCCAATTGTCCGAAAGTCTTCCCTGTTTATTCATTCATTGCGACTGCTGAAGTTGGGGAAAAGCATTTTTCTGGGAAGTGTCTGAGCAAAAAATTTTGGATGGTACATTTAAAAAAAGTAGCAAACTCAATTTGCATTTGCACTCATTTTCCTGCAATTTCTGTTTCCTTTATGCAAATGTGGCCATTTTTAGAGCAGCTTGTGCAGCTGTCTGATTCTTTGGAAGTTCAAACAGTCCAGACTAGTAGCAGTTCCTTAACTTCAGCATTAAGTCCTTAGAGTGAGAATGTAAACAGTGCTAAGCTTTTCCAGTAGTGTTTTGCCATTTTGAGCAGGGTAGTGTTCGGTGTGGAGCTGGGTTTTATACTATATGTTAGTTCTGTTACAGTCTTTATAGTACCTGAACAGCACTGTTTTGGTTTTGATTACGTAAAGGAAGGACTAAAATACCTTTTCTTGTGGTGTGGTAACTTTTTTGATAATTTCTTCACTTGGTTTCTGTGAGTATTTCTGTTTTCTACAAAATGAAGTACAAGCTTAAGGTTTGTATTTTGGGCTGATAACATGCTGTTCTTGTATCACTGGAAGGAAACAGGTTGATTATTTTTTTCCCCCTAAGGTGGCAAGAGGTAGATTGGCCTAAAGTCCATCCAGTCCAGTGTGGAGCCCTCACTTTTAGTCCATGCACCGAAAGCAGTGGGGAGCTGTAGCACTGGGGGAAGGGAAGGGAGAGCGTGGGAACCTTCTGTGCTTCCCTTTTTCAGGAAAAGATGCAAAAGGAGGAATGTGTATTTTGTATGTAGCATGTCAGAGAGCTCCTTATAGAGTTTTAGACATAGTATTCAGACACGTCTGATGTTGAGACGTGCAGCTTTCCTCTCTTTGCATAAATATCAGCTGAAGATACAAGCTGTCCTCTTTAAGCTTCTGTATAGATTTTATTACAAGGGAATTTTGAAGCTGAAGAATTGAGTAAGTACCTACAAGTTTGACTACAAAATGGCCTAGAAGCAAAACACAATGATTTGTCATTTTTGTTTATACCTGTAGAAAATATGAAACCACCTTTTATTTTCTATTCATTGCATTTATGTTCTTTTAGGATGCAGCAGGTTTATGTGTTGGCTAAATATCTGACTATTCCAAATGATGAGTTCAGTGTGTTTGATCCTGAAAGGCTCCTTTTATAATCACAGCCACCGAGCTGAGGTGCGTCTCTGATAATCTCGTCTAATTCAGGGCCCTAAAGCTTGAAAAACCCCTCCTTCCTAGTTTTTTCTTTCATGATCATTTCTTAAGTTCCTCTGCAATGGGAAATTTCATGTCTACTTAGGAAAAACAATCACTAATTTACTTATATGTTGCATTTAAATTAACCAACTCTCTTGTTCCATCTGCATTTATATGCAATCAAGGAAACCAATTTAATCATGCTCTCCACTGTAAGGCACCATAGCTTGTAAAACAAGGAGAAAATTATTTTCAGCTATGCATATGACATCAAGGCTTCCTAGAAAATTGTACTTTTAATGAGTTTATTGCATTTTGACACATTCTATGTGACTATTGAGAGAAGTATGAAGTAGTTAGGGAGGTAAGTAGTCAGCTTGGAGTACTTTAGGGATGCTGAAATGCATATGGGATTTTCTCTGAGTTTTAGGTTTTAAAAAGTGGGAATACGAAAGAATATTTGCTCTAGATCTCGGAAGCAGAACCATCTGCAGCAACGACTTCCTGAAAAACTTGTGTCCTGTTGTTTAGTGGGAGTGAGACTGTCCAGCTCTGGATGTTGTTTCATCCTGCTGTGTCTTGCCTTCTTCATCTGTGGGATGGCTATATCCTACATATGTGCCAAAATGGGAATGAATGAATGTTGTGTGTGTTCAGACAGGTGGAAATAAGAAATTTTGACTGAAAATAAAATACTTGTTCCTAACCATTTTGACAATATTACTACAGGTTTCATTTCTCAAGTATAAAAGCTAAAGGAAGATTTTGTTGTTAAATGAAAGGGTTCCCGGATTATTCTTCTGAGTGCCTGGGAAAAAAACCCTGATTACTGTTTGATAGTATCCTTGTACATTGCAATTGCTGCAGTAAGGAAAAGGATGTCCTTGTTTGATAGAATCAAGTGGGGTGTGTGTAGGAGAGGAAAGAGTGGACTGAAGTGTGACTGGAGCTAGGACTGGGCAAACTGATGGAAGGAATTGTATCCTTCTGATATTATCCTGACGCTGTTGATCAGTGTCCGGTCTTGAACACCTCATGCTCCGTCTTGGCCCTTTCCCACTGCTCAGGCTCTGTTCACCTACCTGCAGATGCCTTCAAGGAGCTCTTGGCTCTCCAGCTGCACCAGGGTTTGCCAGTAGGAGCAGGGCAGTGTAGAAGTTGTATTTCCTCCCTAATTTGCTATCTGCTGAGACTGTTTTTAGACCAATCTCTTAGGCAGTTATGCCTCATGTACCGCCTTGTGTATGAGCGATGCTGCCTGCCCATCACACTGGAATGGGACACAAATGTTGTATTTCTCAGCTAATCTCAGGTAGGATTAGGCAGATTTGTCTGTTGTTGTACTAAAAAAAGAAATTAACGACTTGTATCTGTTGATTTAGTAAACTGTTAAAATGAATGGGAGAGTTCTGCAATAAATTATGGTGTATGAAAAAAAGTTTAAATTTATTTCATTCTTTAATTATTTTTAAAGGATGAGGTTAGAAAATGTGATTAACTTCCCTTGAGCTCTGCAGTAATAACCTTTCACTGCTCTTAACTGTGCAAGGCTTGCACTGGGGATTAACCAGAGTCTTAAGTTTGACAGCCTAGAATGAAAGAATTAACAAGACAATATTCAACAGTGTTGAGTTTACTAACAGGATGACACTGGCTTGTAACAGCCTTTTAAACTGCCAGTGTGGCTCTCCCTCCCTTTGGGTCTCGGATGCTGTTGACAGTGTGTGCCCAGAAATGTGAACCAGGACACTGCAGGAGTTAAATTTTTAAACCTTCTCATTGTTCTCTAACGTTTAAACTTTTTTTTTTTTTTTCCCTTCACAGGAAATGACCTAGAGGCCTTACAAATACATTTGTGCATTTTTGTTCTGAGTCTGCAATTGAGGGCAAACGCAGTCTGGAAGCACCACTTCTTAATGTTACAACAGAAACAACTACCTCAACAAACAGGGAAAGGGGAAGAAGGCTTGCAATAACAAACACTCTAATTTTTAATAACTTATACTTGCAAAGTCTTCTATAAACAGTCCAGATTCTTTTCCCTCTCCAATATTAAGAAGAGACACTACAAGTAAACTGAGTTGGCAGACTGGATCTGTCAAAACATTTGAAGATACTTGATCTGCTGACAAAAGGATTTGCTTTTTCAAGGAAAGAGCCTCTGCACTGCTTTTATAATCGCTGTTGATCGGTGGTTTGCTCCACTTTTCCTGATACTACTAATGGGAAAATTGTATTAAGGTATTGCTTCTAAAACTATTATTTGCATTGACAAAAATAACTTTTGTAGATGTAATAGCAAGTGACAATGCTATGCTCATGAAGAACTCGTAGGCGATCACTTCCCTGCTCCAGTTGGCTTTTCTGCGTGCGAGGGGATACCACACAAGAGACAGAGCATTATTAAGATACTTGGGCTTGCTTTTTGAGTACAGTTTATAACTGCAGCAGGGCTGCACCGAACACTGAAAACACGGAGTCAGCAAATCTGCTGCCTTTCCCACTGCTGATACAGATTACACAGACGCTTGCCTTTCTGAAATGCCTTTTGTGAAACCTATGTACACAGTCCTGCACTGTTACTGTACATAGATACTCGAGGAAGGAATTTGACAAGTGATTGTTAACTCAAGAACTCTCTGGACAAGCACTCACTTATGTATTGCTGCAGTGCACAAGAAAGCAAAATGGACTATAAGCGGCGCTTTTTGCTTGGCGGGTCCAAGCAGAAAGTGCAGCAACACCAGCAGTATCAAATGCCCGAGCTGGGCAGGACCCTGAGCGCCCCGCTGGCATCGGCCGCCCCCAGCGCCCCCCTGGTGTCCCCGGCTGCTGCGGGCGGCTGCTCCCACCCCGCCTCCCACACAACTCCGATCGCAGACATCCAGCAGGGAATCTCCAAATACCTGGATGCACTCAACGTGTTTTGCCGTACGAGCACTTTCCTTACAGACCTTTTCAGCAGTGTATTTAGGAACTCGCACTACTCTAAGGCAGCTATGCAACTGAAAGACGTGCAGGAACATGTCATGGAAGCGGCGAGTCGACTCACAGCAGCAATAAAGCCAGAAATAGCAAAAATGCTGATGGAACTGAGTGCAGGAGCTGCAAACTTCAAAGATCAAAAAGAGTTCAGCCTACAAGATATTGAGGTAAGTTACCTCGGAGGATACTGTTTTGCAGTTTGTATCGTTCCTCCTTAACTGGATTTCTGTTCAAAATCCCTTCTACACCCCAAGTTTTCTCCACCTCGCTATGTAATTGTGAGTAATGCTGGTGGAAAAAAGAAACTCTTCATTTTGTATGTACTAAGAAAGTACTGAGTCATTTGCAGGATCTGACCTCCATCTGTGTTACATTAGGTATTGTGTAGGTATTTCTGTAGAGAAAACAACTAGATAAATGTTTTAAACCATCTTCTGTTTCATGCTAGCTGATGTTTCTAACAATGTTATGCCATCATATTCTAAATCAACCTACACTTTCCTTGGTATTATCCATTCCAAGGGAAAACCTGAGCACGTGGGAGTAGCATATTGTCATCACTGTTTGAGTAAAACTGTATATTAGTTGACTAATAATATTTTATCACTCTTTAGAACATTTTTGTCTTTTTGAGCTGTTGTGTATAAGAGGAAAATACCACACTGTGAGAGATCAGTGCTGTAAAAATTTGTCATGACTTTGCTGTAATGTTCATACACTGGCAGCAAGTGCCCAAGAATCAGGATTCAGAGAGGATCCCCAACTTTCTGCCATACCTGGCTGGGAAGGTCTGGGTATTTCTCCTCTAGTAAATGTGTTATGTAGCAGGCAGTGTTAAGTGACAGTCACAGATAAATCCCTGGAGTTTTAAGTAGTTCCTTGTGTTTTGACATATTTCTTTACTTTGCAGCAGTCTTTGCAAAGTTACTTCTTCAGAACTGCATCCTGAGTGGAAAGCTTACTTTTAAGTTCTCTTGGTTTTGATTTAGATTTCAGGTAACTTTGTAATAGTGAATGTTTGTGCCTGTCAGGCATTATCTGCTTTCTCTAACTGCACCACTTCCAGATGGAGTCGTTAAGGACGATGCAATTTGTCAATCACAGCTCTCCCTGCAGTTGCGTACTACAGTTCTCAGTGTTGTGTACTTGGTATAGAATGAAGTAAGATGGGCTGTATATGTGTTATAAATGTCTTCTGTAGACTGATATTTTTGAAGACAATCCAATAACATCACCCTTTAGCTAAAGCTATAGCAATATATATAAAAAAGAGTGAGTTTATGGAATTAATTGATCTTCATAATAGATGTGCCGAAAGACCTTCTGAATTAAAAAAAGCAAAAACATATGAAGCACTAGATGTCTTCGAGGGGTTTTTGTGGACTTGGAAACTCTGTTTTTCCATGTGTTGGAGGCATCTGTAGAACTGCTTTTGTCACCTGGGCAGGCAGTGGTGGGTGCTGGTTCACCCCTGCCCCACACACTGTGCAGGGAGTGTTTGCTCAGCAGGGAGCTGAGGAGCAGAAGCAAAGCAGCGTTTGCATGGGATGAGTGCACATCCTGGCAGCTTAAAGGCAGAGAAACTTGCTTTGGTCTCAGCTTTACCTGGCCACGCCTAACCCTTGCTCTGGCTCCGTGTGCGCCTGCAGAGCTCCCTCCCTTGCCCTGGCAGCTCCGTGGTGGGAACAAGTGTGTGGAGAATGCCAGCAGAGCAGCTGCTTCTGTGCTTTCCTGCCTGCATGTCTCGGGCTGTCCCACCACTTCTCATCGTACTTTTCTTGTATTTTCTCTTAATTAAAAGTGCATTTTGCACATGGCTTTGAAAAAAGTCCATATGCAAGATTTGTGTGAACTTTTGTGTAATGAGACAAGTGTTGTGTTCTGCTTTGGCTTAAGCAACAGCAGAATGTAAGGATTTGACAGCGACTCGTGTGGTTGTTGTGTGGGTCAGTCAGGACTGTGGTATAGATGAGTGAATTACAGAGGCACAGGGGTGGGTGGCTGTGCCCAGGGAGCAGCAGCTGCTTGATGTTGGAAGTGGACCTTGGCAGAGGCCAGTACAGGAATATATTTGTTTGTAGGTGACTTGAAAGCACAGGATATAAGTATGCTGGGAGACCTGCTGAACTAAGAATAATCCTGAACAAATGAGTTTTCCAGTTGGGATGGAGTTCAGAGGGGAAAGCTGATTGTTGCAATATTTAAATAGATTTTTTCAGCCTCAGGAGTGGAGCCCACTGGGCAGCAGTTCTGGAGAACAGTCTTAAGGCCTGTGGGAGTTGTGTGCTGGGTAAGAGTCAGTGTTGTGCAGTTGTGAATAATAAATCCATGCTGTTGCTGTTGTGCAAAGAGGCAGTTACCATGTATTTAACACAACCCTAACCTGCAAGAACCGTGAACTGAGCACTGAACTCTTCACTGGTTATTATGGCCTTAAACACAACAGTGCACATGCACAGCACTGCTGGTGCGCTTGGAGAAACGGAGCAACTGGAGAGGCAGCAGAGGAGGAGAGTAGCAAGAGTAGTCAGACATCCAGGAAATAGGACATCAGAGGACAAATTGAAAAGAGGGACTCTACAGAGGAGGAGGCTGAGAAGGAAAATCAGAATTGCTCAGGTATGTGAGAAGCTGCCAGAACATGTCAGTCAGTGTCTGTTCTTCATGTCCGTGTAAGGTGGAGCAAGAAACTTAAATTTCAGAAGGAAAGATTCACATTAGATGCTGTGGAAATCCTTTGTAATGCTAGTGGAGCACTGATGTGGATTGCTACAAAGGGTAGGGAGCAGAGCTTACAGCACGGGTTAAACCTGCATCTGGCAAAACTGACCCAGCTGAAATTGCTCCTTGCTAGGGACAGAAGGATGACCTGCTGAGATCCTCTCCCATTGTGCTCTTCTGGGATTTGAAGACTGAGCTGTTGATGCTGAAATTTTAATTTAAAAAGTATAGTTTCCTTTTTTCCCCCCTGGTGGATAGAGAAGTTAACATTTCATAAAACTGCCAGCAGGATTAAAAAACTCACAATGTAAGCAGAAAAATATAAAGGGCTCGCCTGACTTCATCAGAGTTTACTGCACAGGGAAGTGACGGGGGAAGAGTGTGAGGCAGCGCAATTGTTCCCCTGGAAAATACCAGGAGGGGAATACAGGTCTCTCTGAAGTTGTTCTGTCAGCTTCTCCAGTAGATGACTGAAAGAACTCGCAGCTCTGAGAGAGATTTGAGATGGTCAAACACCTGAGTGGCAGCTCAGCAGTCCCCTGAGAATGGCTCTGCAGAGTCTCTTATTTGGGGGATGGAGGCTGGTGTTACAGAAGCAGTGGGAGGTGAGTTGTAATTTGAGGTGCAGTGGGAGAGAACCCCAAATTCATGAGAAGGACATGAGAATGAGACTTTCTATGTGTGAGCCCAGCTCAGGAAAATGCATTCTTCCTAAACCTTGCTTAACACAGGCTGGATGTTTTTGGGAGGAATGAGAAATCCAAGCAGAGCAGGTTTGGCTTTAGGAATCAAGGAGGAAGCTGTGGCTTTTCTGAGGTGCCACACATCTTTATCTACTGTAGTGGGCTCTGCCCCCCAGGGAAGGCAGTGTCAAGGAAACTTAAGTTTTGATGAACATAGCCAACTTGAATTTGGACTGAAAACTGTTGTGCAACCTGGACTGTAGCACCACGGGGTGAGGTTTTTTAATTTATTTATTGTTACTTAGAACAAATCTTGCTCGTTCAGAGCTGTCTGCCAGGCTGTGTAAGAAGGTGACTTCTCTTGATCAAAGTGTGGTGACAGATGGAGTTTCCCAAGGTTTCTTAATTTCAGAAATGCAAATGCTGATTTTTATTTTTTTCTTTTTCTTTTCCCTTTTCAAACACCTTTGAATTCTCGGGTGTTTTGTACTTGTATGGGTGAAGAACAGCTTGGAAATCAGGGTAAATGAGAGTGTGTTTTCCATATCTGTTTGTCAGCTGGGGGAATGCAGTAACTCTGTACTTCTGTTAACAAAAGCATTAAAGGAAATCTGTGGGGAGGAGTAAAACTGGTAAAAGTAAGTTTATTTCCCCATCTCTTGAGAAGCTTTGCAGAAGCCTCAGTAAAATATAAAGAATGACTTTTCAATACACAGGGCTTGTGTATTGTCCTAGAAGTGGTAATAATGAGAGGGATGTACACGTTGCCTTCCTGAACAAAGGGAAGCACAAATGGGCACCAGTTATATTATTGGATGCTCTGTTTTGTATTAAATGGAGATAATTTTTGGCTTTTACGTGTATAAAATAGCCTAAGATTTTTGAACAAGAAGCTTGTGAGACAAAAATGTCTGAATAATTATTAAATGTGTTCTTTCCATAGCAAACATTGTAAAGCCCAGTTTAACTATTTTTTAAATTATTGTTTCCTGGGATTTGCAGGGATTGGCTCCAGACTCTTCTGAGTTAAGGAACTATTAGTAGCAAAAAAATATTTTGTCTTACATTTCAATTGCTGCTTTTTATTTTTAAAATGCTTCACACTTAATTGTTTTTTTGTTAAATGACAGTGAGCACTTCAGTAGCTGTCAAGATCAGATTATCACGAGTGGCTTTAAGGGACACTGTTAGAAGAAATGAGTCTGTTGGGTTGTCCAAGTCTCCTCATAGTGTAAAGGTGCAGCTTCTGCTGGAATCTAGTTCAGTCTGCAGGTGATTCCTTCCCATGGGCAGGATTGAGTCTTCCTTTGGAGGTGTTCTGTTCGTGAAATCACTCTTTGGAACTGCAGGCATTGCTATGTAGTAAAAATGAATAATATTCTGCCCACTTCTGGTAATGTACGGGAAGGTAGTTAGCTCAAAATGGAGCACACCAGTGCAGTGGCAGCCAGGCTGTGCCAGTAAGGACTCTGGTAAGGGAAACCACTGAATAGTTCTGTTGTGGTGTTTGGCTTTTTGAGCATTCTGCTTGTTTAAGGAAATAGCCAAAAAAAAAAAAAGGAGAAAAAGAAGAAAGTTCTGCTGCATGAAATGGTACTTGGAGAACTGCAAGTCGGTGTTTGTATCAAGTGTGGAAGACTGACACTTGTTGTTTGCTAACTTTATTACTGGTAGTGTTCTGTTTTAAGGAATCTGTTGTACAAGATTTGCTTGCCAGGCAATTTGTATGGCATCACTGTTTAGCAATGAAAGCTGGCAATTTGTGTACACTTTGTCCAGTGGAATATTCCAAAGTTGATTGCATGCCCCCATTAGGAGAATGAAGTGGCACAGAGTAACCTAACACTGCATCTCACCTGGTGCTCCAGTTGGTAGGGAACCAAAAGTCCCATTGCTTCCAACTGCCTCAGCAGGAAAAGAGAGATTCCTTTGGGTGAGGCTGTGCTGAGACAAACAGCTGTCCTGCCTGGTACATGTCAGGGAAGGCAAGGTGCTGGAGCTGTATTTTGTGGGATGAAAAGTTTGGAAGCTGAAGACATTATTGTTTGTGCAATATAAATGAATCTAAGAAATTACTTAAGAAAACATCACCACTCCCAAGGAAACTTCACTGATTGACAGCTGAGATGATTCCAGTTCAGCTTTGATTGCTGCACAGTTTGTAGGGTTTGTGTTTATTCTAGTCTAAAGGAGGGGAGTCACACACTTCTGCATGGGAAAGTAGGGAAAATAAACTTGAAAAAGAGATGGTGGTATCTCTAACTGTGGAAAACTGCATGCATGTGCTGACACTGTTGCAGAGCTGTGCAGCAGAGATTCCCGGTGTTGCTCTGCACAGGGGTCAGTGCCCAGCCTGGGCTGGGGGAGGTCACCACTGGCTGCGCCTTCCCCATGGATGAGGCAAAGTTTGGGCTCTTTGGCAGAAAGTCTGACCAAGTGGGCTTTAAAGCTCTTTAAAGTTTTAAAGTGAGTTTGGCATCTGCCGTTAATCCAAAGGGAATGTTTAACAGAAAATCCTCCCCCACTTTGAGAGTGAAGCAGTTAAAACCATCCTCACCCATTTTGGAGGAAGGCTGAAATGGATTTTTTTCAAACAAAATAAAAGTTCAGTAAAGCAGATGTTGGTATTTATCTTCACTGTTTAACATTGTAAATTATAGTAGGAATGATGTGTGCTGCCACTTAAAACCCAATTCCTTTGTTTATTTTGAGCATTATTCCCAGGCTGGGGAGACTTCAACCTTTGTACCTTAAATATTCTTTGAAATTTAATCAGCTCGAAATTCCTAATGAGTACTAGTTTCATCTTCCCCTGAGAACTGCATTCTTCCTACACAGGAATAATTCAGGGCACCAGTTGCTTCTTCCTGCAGTTTTCTTATAAATCTTTCTAATCTTGTACCCAGGAAAGTTGGAGTTTTCTTCATTTTATCATTTGCTGACTGGTTTTTTTTAATAAGGCAAGCTCCACTTTCAGAGGTCAGTCAAAGTACCAAAAATGTTTAATTTTGTGCCTTGTACAAAGAAGGGAAGTGATTGAATCAGAATGGAATGTCAAAAGGAGTCTGGATGCAGTGGAAAAGAGCATTGCCACCACTGGTTTTTCTGAAGTAGATAGTAGATGCATATAACTGTTCGTGTGACTGGGGAGTCCTGCCAGGAAGATACATTTTGTCTGAATAGTTTTATTCCAGAAGAATGTAGCTGAAAATAAGCCAGATGATTTATTGGCTCCAAGGCATGATGGCTTTGTACATTATCTGTGTGTTTTATGAATTATTCCTAAAATGGAATTCAAGTTGAATCTTTTTTTAATAAATCAAAGGCAAATACACCTTTTAAAGCGCTTTGTGTGATAAACTTCATAAAAGAAGGACTTTGAATAGCTTTTAAATACTTTGTACAGGGATTCGGAAAACCCTTCTTTCTCTGCTGCTCTCTGGTTCCACTTGGTTGTCAGCTTTTCCCTGCCCGGGGAGCACGGCCCCGGAGGCAGACGCAGCGTTCCCGTTGGAGCCCTTGGCTCTCCAGGGTGTCCCTGGATGGTGGCACTGCTGTTCTTGCACCAAAATCCTCTGACACAGAAGCTTTGCTGTGCTCGTGGTACCCGAGGCGCCTGAGTGTGTTTGGGCACAGTCAGAGGGACGGGCGCGTGCGGGGATGCGGGTGCAGCGGTGGGATCTCCTCCCGGCTCCGCGCTGGAGCTGCCCACAGCCCAGGGAGCCCTTGGCTTCCCTGCCCTGCCTTGGCCTTTCCGAGGGAGCATGGCAGGACCCATTTCAGTGCGATATTCCGAAGGCAGACTGGTGCCAGCGCTGGCAGTTGTGTCACACAGTGCCCGGGCTCAGCTTCGGGCGCTGTGCGTGGGCTTATGGGGCAGAAGGCTGTTGATGCCCATTGCTTGCCCGTTACCGCTCTGCCTGGAGGGTGAAATGCTGGGCAAACTCCTCACATTTTATGTTAATATTTTTCAATGATTCACATTTTGTTGTTGCTGTTTTGGATTTTTATCAGAAATTCAGCCAGGTCTTTGTGTGGGTGGGTTTTGCTGTTGACTTGGTCCTTGTGATAATATGCTACTCCCATTTTTGTGCTTGATTTTGCCAAGTAACCAAGCAAGCTTTTCATTTGTCAAGTCAGAACTTGAGTACAGAACTAAAAATGACTCAAGATTAGTCTGATGTTCTTTCATTCATAGAAACTAATGCTCACTTACTCTTATTTTAAGTAAATGGTTAAATGCAGTATGTTACTTATGATCTGAAGCATTATTTTAATTAAAAAAGATCAGAGTTTAATGTAGTTCCGTACCCCAAACAAAAAGGAAGAAGGGAAACTTCCATGAGCTCTCGTATGTGCTTGAAACTGGTTTGTCTCCCACAGGTACTTGGGCGATGTTTCTTGACAGTGATGCAGGTCCACTTCCAATTCCTGTCACAAGCTTTGCAGAAAGTCCAGCCAGTGGCACACTCCTGCTTTGCTGAAGCTGTAGCTCAGGAGAGGAAGAACGTTAGTGGGACTGGAGCCTCCAATATAAGCCCCACAAATGAGCTGGAAGATGCAATAAGATCGTGGAGAGGAGCAGCAGAGGTATGGAACTCTTGCTGTAGTCACAGTAGATTTAGTGGAACCTAAAGTCAGCCTGGGTGTGCTAACAAAGGAAGAAAATAGCTGATTTTAAAGACATGCTGCATTTGAAGAGAGGAACATGGCACAGCTGGTTTCCGGCACTAAAACTCATTTTACTAATGTGATGATTGCGCTATCTTTGCCATGGGTAAAGTTTTCTTTGAGATAGGGTTGCACATAAGGAGCACACAAACAGTGCAAACAGTTTTTTGTTATTAGGAATGAACTACCGGTGTTCAAATAGGGCAGGCAAAGGGAACTAAAAATAAAAAGCTCAACGAGTCTTTGTAAAAGCAGAGCAAAATCTTGATGAAAAATAATGTAGATAATGTCTATTTCTCTCAGATTTTGAGCATGAATTGCATTTTATACTTTAAAATCTTTGTGGTAATTTTTAACACTTTTGTCTTCCTGCTATTAGGCTTGATGTTGCTTGATCCATTCCTTGTTGGAATGTGACCCATCTTACTTAAATGTGCCACGCTCTGGACTTGTACTTTCACAAACACCTGTCATCTGTGGAATCGTTACTTTGCCGGCCAAAAGCAGTCCTTTATAAAGACATTCAGTTTTATGAGGTTTTCTGCTTTCCCTGGCACTACTGAAGTCTGGAGACTGATAGGTCAGAATGGATTCAGACACAGAGTGTTTTCCCTAAATCCAGATGACTTGCAGCATGGGCTTTTGCAGTTTCACTTGGCCCACATGGCTTGTTAGTCATCTTGACTGGAAATCTTGTCAAGGTCTCCATTTATCACTAACATCTGCAAGGTGTAGGAAAGCAAACAAGTTATGTGAATGAAGAGGGATTATCTGTGATTTTTACTGCAGCATAAATTTATTTCACTGGATAAAATAGGGATTTGGGAGTGCTTTAGGTGTATTACAGATAATCGTAACAGGTCTAATCCCGGTATAGCTGTACTCCTTTGGCATAAAAGTAGTTAATTTTATGTGTAATGTACTTAGTTTCTTAAAACTATTACAATTTCTAGAAATACCCTGCAATTGCTATCAAATTTGTTTAAAATGTGGTTAAAATTAAACGTGGCTTCACAGAATCCAGGACCTTACCTTACTTTTTTTACCTTTTGAACAACCCACTTCAGCTATTTCTGTTTTTCAGAAATACAAAACCTGTATTTCAAAATAGTTTAATACAAGTATTATACTAATCAAATCCTGCATTAAACATACATGGGGAGGAGAAAGAGCAAACACAGATTCTCCATAGTTCCAGAATAACAATAGAAGAAACTTCTAAATTTTTATGATTGACTGAAATAACTGATTTGGTGTATTTGTGTGGGTTATTAGGCTAGCATAGGAAAAATATGTGGTTTCTAACAAAATAAAACCTCTCTCTCATAATTGTAGGTAGACTAATATACAAATAATTTTGGTAGAAGAGAGATTTGCAATACTGAAATCTTTACCAATTTTGACTTTGGAGTGGAAGGCAATCCATTGTTTTCCTATGAAATCAGCCTCTCTGGCAGGAGAACACTGCTGCTTCAGAGTAAAGTTTAAGGTGATACTTTGTTGGTAGCTCAAAACTGGTTTTGCTCTTTAAGATTTACTTCAGGAAATGCAGTAATTCTGTCCATGAGGTGAGCCCATGTCTGTTCATTGGCTGTAGTACCAGAACTCCCCAATTTGGACATCCTGCTTTAGAGCAAGACTCCTTCCTAGACTGGAAAATAACCCACAATCTATTTGCTTTACCCTGCTCAGTGATGTAAGATTTTACAGCTAAAAGTAGATATTTGGCTTATTTCTTGTTTTTCAAAATCGTATTAAAGAAAGCTATTTTCTTGCTGTGGTAAGTTGATCTTAGCATTGTGTGGCTCTTCTCAAATTGCACCACAGTAATCACCCATAACTTTATGAAATGTGTCATCCTATGAACACAGGAGTGCTTGTACACATGATTTAACATATTTTCTGTTTCTGGGGCAAGTTTATATTGGAGTTACGAGTCCCTCCCCAGGTAACCACAGCCATGGTGTGGTCTGTGTAACAGGATCCCTGGTCCTGAGAGGGAGCTGAAATAGTAACAGCAAACAATGCTGAATCCAAGTGCTGGCCAACACCCATGTGCTGTACAGGTTGCGTCAGAGTTCTGCTTCCAAAGTAGCAGTAGAAGTTGAGTGAGTTATAATAAAGTCCCCTCAGGTCCTTTCCCCCGGGTGCTGCTTCTTATCTCCTGTAGAAGGTTTTAAAGTTTGTGGGCTTTTTTGCTCTTTTTTGAAATTTAATTAAGCCTGACCTGGTTTAATGTTGACCCTCTTCACCCTGGATTTTTATTTTACGTTACAGGCCACATCTCGACTGCGAGAAAGAGGCTGTGATGGATGTTTGGCAGGAATTGAAGTTCAGCAGCTTTTCTGCTCACAGAGTGTGGCCATCCCCGAACATCAGCTCAAAGAGCTAAACGTGAAAATTGACAGTGCTTTGCAGGTGGTTTTTCAAGTCTGCTGCTTTCATGTGCATGTAGTACAGTCAGTGGGTCAAGGAATGAAATAGGGAAGGAGTGTGTTCCTGCAGAATTGTGTACCACAGACAGCTCAGAGGTATTTGGGAATTACAGCTTTGGAATCTTACGTGATAAATGTGTGTATGCCATAGAAGTGAGTGGGGTAAATCCTGGTACCAATGCCTGTCTGTACCCAGACACAATGACTGTGTACTTGCTTCCTCACTGGTATACCTGTGCTACCTCAACTTTTTGTTTAATGTCAGGCTTACAAAGTGGCTCTGGAGAGCTTGGGCCATTGTGAATATGCAATGAAGGCTGGCTTCCACTTGAACCCAAAAGCTATTGAAGCAAGTCTTCAGGTAGGATCTGCTAAACTTGCTCTCCTTCATCCCTCCTCACCTTGAAAATGGCTACTTAAAATACACAAAAATTTGGACATATTAGGATTTTCTAATGTCTTAGTTTGTTCTGTTTGATCTGTTCTTCTGTACTTCAGGGCTGTTGCAGTGAAGCTGAAGCCCAGCAAACAGGAAGGAGACAGACTCCACCTCAGCCCATTCAGTGTGAGCTGCCCACTGTCCCTGTCCAGATCGGATCCCATTTTCTGAAAGGAATCTCCTTTAACGAGTCTGCGGCAGAAAACCTGAAGCTGAAAACGGTAATAACTCCTAATTAAGCACAGGAGTAAAGGTGGGAGGAGAAAGAGTAGAATTCCTTAAAATGTAGAGAACAACAGAAATAGAAGTTCAGTGCCAAACTTGTGTTTAAAAGTGCTTTTTTTCAGCCTGACTTCCTGTGGAAACACAATGTTGATAACATTGTAGGGCTACGCCTGTTTCTGATAACATTTTGACCACCTGAGCAATTTCAGTCCAGTCTGAGAGAAGCAAAGGCATAGAGATCCAGGAGGCAATGAAGCATCTGTGAACTTTTTGAAAATAGATGTGTTAGGTATCAAGAAGTATAGAGGACAGTGAGCCCTTAAAGATTCCCCAGCCAGGTGATGCATGTCAGAGCCTTCATCTTCTTAGGTGCCCAAATAAGTCAGCTCAGCCTCGTGCTAAGGGAGGTACTTGAAGAAAATACTTGTAACAGAGCCCTTTTGATGTCATCTTACTAACTTGAATCAATTTTTTAAAAAGAATTTTAACTTATGGAGAAGGTAATTGTATTTTCACTATAAACAAAGGGAAAATATGTCAGTTCAGAAGTGATTTGGGCAATTTTAATCAGCGCTTTCACTTTTTTTTTAGATAAACCCTTGCTCCTGAAAGAGTTGAAATAATAAGTTGCTCAAAATGCTGCTTTTCTGTTGTCTTTGCAGTGCTTTTTGTAGTTTTGATTAAACTGGTTTGCAGGAATATAAGCAGAAATACTGTTTGTAATTTTGGAGCAGTATTGTGGTCCAAACAGCAGAGACGATCTTGCATGTTTCTGTTCTGCAATGGAACTCTTCTAGTTCTATAAGACTGTTCAGAGGTTGCAGACATTATAGCTGTTTGAAAAGCATGTAGAACAATGACAAATCCATCTGGAAGCATTGGTGGTACCATTTGTGAATCATGTGTTGGGTAGGACAGAGTGTTGATTATTTTTCCAGCACACAATGCTGCAGTTGATCAAGGAAGCCGGATGCCATAATGGACTCACACCCCGGGACGACTCTCCCGTGACTGAAGTACTGAACCAGGTCTGCCCTTCCACGTGGAGAGGAGCCTGCAAAACTGCTGTGCAGCTGTTATTTGGCCAGGCTGGGCTGGTAGGTGACTACCAATAGTCTTAGGAAAACAAAGGTTCTGTAAACACCCTGAAGAGAAACTAGATATTTTGGAGTTTATAAATTAATTGGCAGTGTCTTATTCTGTGTTGCTCTGTTTTTAGTGCAGCAGTTAACTTGATTTCTGAGTAAAATGTATCATTGTAGAATGGGAGTCTGAAGGCGGTGTCTGTAGTTGACAGGAGCAGAAGAATGCACTGGCTGCTTCCTGGTCTCTGTTACAAGAGAGAACACAAGAAATGAAACTTCTACGTCATAGAGAAATAGAAATATTTTCAAAGCTATAGATGACCATGTTAAAAAAACTAAACAGACACAAACACACATCTGCCCCCCTCTCAAATTAGCTTCAAAACCTGCCATTTTTTCATTTCCTCTCTGCTTTAAATGGAAGCTGGGTTTCCTGCCCAGCATAAACCAGCAAGTCTCTGCACCAGGTAATGCTGCCTGACATCTCCAACAGAGGACAGAGCAATTAAATGCCTTGCTGTAGACATATGTGTTCTTGAGGGGAAGAAAACCAGTGGAATTTACAGTATCTAAGCAGCTGATAAAAATAGATGCTTGGAACATACTCTGATAAGCAAGTGCTCCCATGACTAATTACTGCAATCTCTGCACTTAGTGTTCGTGCATGACATGTAGGTTTTTTGGACTACTGTGAGTAGGGGACAAAGCTGCACCTTCAACATAGGAAGGAAATGCAAGGATAAAGGTACACTGTAGCCTGTGGTAGTTCTGTCAAGTATTCTTTGAATTATCTTTAACCTCCAGTGAGTTAAATACTTGCTGGTTCAGTGCTGATTCCTTGTTCAAGGTGATGGGAGGCCATGAGGGCTTTGTAATTAATTTCTGATTAAAGGACCCAAATAGCTGCATACTTTGTAAATATGTTTTTCAGACAAATCACACAGCTGGTTAAATGACCTAGACCTTCCATCCTAGCAAATGAAATTATGTGCTTTTGGTACTGTTAATAGGTTCTCCAGTAATGATGAATGATAAATTGGATATGATGAACTTGCCAGATATTTCTACTTTATCATCCCTTTGGTACTAGATATCAGATCTTAGATATTCCCTTAATATTAAATACCTGTTAGAGAAATAGGTTCAAATTATACTGGAATTCAGCTGACTGTTCATGTAAGGGCAGCCTAAAATCCAAGGTGTGGACCATCATTGTCATAACAGCAGTGCACCTGCTGTCAGTCCTTATTCACTGAGATCCAGGGATTTAAGGGTAGGAGATGGTAGTGCTTTGTCTAAGAAAGTTTTACAGGGAGGCATAAGAAAGTGGTGTCTTTGCAGGGACAGAGAAACTCTGGAATAGTAGGATTTATCAGATTTCTCCTTAGGTGTTTTGAAGGAAAACATGTATTAATAAATACAAGGAGGACTGGAAAAAAGGATATAGTTAAATGGGATTGTGTCTTCAGCTGCCACAGTTTGTGGTAGGATGCTGGGAGTCAGCAGCAAGGTACAGGAAATGAGGCCAAGAAGGAAAGAGTTTCTCGGCAGCCCTATGAGAGTGTGCTGTAATTCAGGAGCAGTTCTTGGCTCCTGAGTGTCTGGATGAGGAGTGCCTGGGAGGATGCTGCACCTTCCACCATTTCCTTTCCAGGGGATTTCAGTGTTGTGCACACCCAAGTCCTGCCCCAAGGAGGTTTGAGGAGTGGCACGAGGCGCATTTGGACTCGGGAATCTGGAAATCTGGTGTCCCCCAGTCTAGACATAACAAGTTAGACCTGCTGGTAATTGAAGCACTCACATTCTGCAGGTTTGTCATCACTTTTGGAGAGTGTCAGCATAAAACTCACACATTCTCCCAGATGACAGTGCTGAGCTATGGAGTTTTACTTGTGTTCAGAATGTCTGAATGTCTCCAAAGATTTTTGCATGAACCTCAGGTTCTGAAAGTAGCAGGCTTCACTCTTCAAAGACACATAATGAGCTCTGCACAGGACAGAAGACCTGCAAGCCTTCTCTCCTTCATTCTCACTTTGCTTTGTTACAGTTTAGAGGGGTGTGAGCGTTGAGGTTTTTCTTTATACACTACGTGCCATTTTGTTACAACATACAATTATGTTTGTATGTTGCTTCATGCAGTGACAAGAAATTGTAATTTGCATCTTTAAATAGTTCTTTGGGTGGAAGGGAGAGAGGAAGCACCTGTAAAACAAGAACAATGGATGTCTGAGGTACAGGAAGCTGTTCTCTAAGCACTACCAGGCGGGGAGGGAGGATGTGTTCATTTTAAGTTTATTTTGTGAAGAAGGCAGATAAATGAATCATGGCACAGTGTTACGTAGGCTTTGGTGTACTGCTTTTAGATACTGGGCTGTCTGCATTCATTTAGAATTGTGTGTGCATCTGTCACTTAAATGCCTAATTGGAAAAAACATGACTTGACAGTCTCACTGTTTTTAACCTATCTTGCCATGTGCCTTTTGAGAAGCAGTTCATTAAGTGTGGAAAGCACAATGAGATGTGACTTAGTTTGCTTGGTTATTTTGGGCTGTAGTTTTTTAACATTAGAAATAATTTGAAGTGCGGATTTTCAGTTTTTACCTTAGCATATATATAATAAGAATTGTATTTTCAGATTTGGGTCAGCTGAAGAAATCTGCATGTCTGAGTAAAAATAACGTACATTCAAATAGCTGAATTCAGAGGATGAGTGGAAATAAAACTTCCAATTGGCTTCATGCAAAGAGGTTAACATACAAAACTCTTTTTTTTGTGCTAGTAGATCTTTCCATAGCAAAAACCAACATGCATTGCGGGAGCACTAAATCTCCTAGTAAAGTTTAAATCCCAGATGTCCCGACTCTGACAGATGCTGAGAAATGTAAAGCTTTTTGCAAAGGGAAGAAATGAAAGTGTGTCGAGGGGGAGGGACACCCCAACAAAGGCCAGAACATGGGCACTACCGTGCACCACAGCCAGAAGCTGACACAGCTCTGCACAAGTCAGAGTTTTAGCTCTGACTTTAGGTCTGAGTGTGTTTTTCTTAGGTGTTGAAAACAATCACTCCTGAGTTCAGTTCTCCTTATCACAGCTCTAACTGCAATAGAGCTGAATTGCAGATTACCAAATTACATAAAATGAAAATGTACAAACACCAGGAAGAGAGCACTGGAGTTGCTCTGTTACAAAATGAGAGATTTTCATGGGTGGATGATAGTGTGGCCTTTTGTCACCATGCTTAGACATGTTTTAAGATTGAATAAACCTGGGCAAATGCTTAGAGTCAGCTGAAGGAAAATGAAGGCCTTATGCTAAAATATTTGAAAGGTGGGAAATAATTATGTTCAAGTGTTAAGTGATGTTTTGTTAAAGTGAGGGGAGGAGAAACTCAGCATTATGTTTCACATTTTTTCATACCCAGTAACAGAGAACCAGTTAGAAACAGGACCAGTGTAGGTTAGGTGATGGCAACAAAGTCACTTTGCCAAAGTCACTTGAGGCTTATTTATACCAGAGGACTTTTGCCATTTCGAGGATAAATGGTACAGCTAACCTGCTAGTCACTGAAGCAAGAACTGCTGACTGCTGCCAAAAAGTTGCTGTTTCAGCGTGAGCAAAATAGGAAATTATGGAAATGATCAAAAAGGCCCCTGGACTGGACATCAACAGAAAGCATGGACCAAATATGGAACTTACTATCACTAAATTAAATTAAAGGTTAAATGAAGCTGAAGTGAATCCATTCCTTTTCCATTCCCTAAAAAGAAAGGTTCATGACACAGGGTTGATTGTCAAGGCTTTTCTCTTCCATATGTCTTCATGACATCTTACAGATGGCTCAGAGTCCAACAAACTGAACAGTCACTTTTCTTCTCTTTATTTAATCAGGAATTAATAATAGTACAGTTTCATTAGGTAGAATAGAGAAATGGTATGGAATTTTATAACCTTAAAAGGCAGGGGGAGTGTATGTTAGGAATTGTGAAGGGTTTCTGGCTGAATATTACTTGTCTATATCATACCATGCACTGCAGTTAAATTATTTAAAACATTTTGCTGAGTAGGTGTTTGGGAGCTCTTAAAGTAGTAACTGTGCTAAACTTCTCAAAAATAAGGGCTATTGTGTGGAGCCACTGAGAACTGCCAGCAGGGAGGTAAAGCAGCTGGTAACTACATAGTGATGCATTACTACAGGATGTAACTGAGAAGAATTAAGTCCTTAAAATACAGGTTCCTGTACTAAACTAATGTTACATTAAAATAGAAGTAAACTTACAGTGATTTCGTGAGTTGGTTTGGTTTTATTTGTTTTTTTTTTTTTTTGTACCTGTAGCATGGCTGGGAGGTTGAGACTATTAGAGCTTAACTACAGGGGTGATGAAGTAACTAATTCTTAAAATAATTTCCCTTTTGTTTTCATTTTATTTGCTAGGTGGTTGTGGACACGGCACAGATTGAAAATAAAGAAGCCTATGCTCCTCAGATAAGTTTAGAAGGATCAAGAATTGTGGTGCAAGTTCCATCAACTTGGTAAATAAAAATACTGTATTGCAGATTGTGACTGAAATATATGGGGAAAATTGTTGCAGTACAAATGGAAGAGAGAATGTGCATGATTATGACACAGCTTCTCTAAGTTCCTCGATCTGGGCTGGTTGAACACCTCCATTCCCGACGGGCTGTCCTTCAGCTGCCTCTGTAGCAGGCAAGGCAAGGGAGGCAGTGCAGGGGCACTTGGACTTGAAGAAAATGTAAAAGCTTGATGATAAAAGAGAAGGTTTCAAAAATAGTAACCTACCAGTACTCCTGTTATGCTCTGCCCCAGCAGGTCTCAGCTGTAGCTCAGGAAGGCCAAGAATTGGCTGAGTTAGTGTGAGAGCCTTTGCTCTTTGTTCCCTGGGCTGTTCTTTAAGCGCTGTCTTGAACCATGGACCTCTGGGCTCCAAGAGATGCTGTTCCTGCCAGTTTAGGTGACTGTCTAGGAGAGAACGGTTCATCTGCAGTTTGTGAGGATTTCTGCCCGTTCAAAGCAGTGGGAATGGGAAGCAATGGGAGCACTCGTCTCTAACTCGGAAGCAGTGTGTGTTAGGAATTTCAGTCCAACATAGTTGATTCACTTGACTCCTTAGGGAGGTGGCCTGTTCCTAGTGGTGCCACTGGCACGCTTAGAAGGAGGAGTGTCCTGGTGCTATGTCCCGGGGGAATGAAGGAAGGAGGGAAGGAGTGTCCCGGGGCTCCGGGACCGTCCCCGCTGCCCATGGGTCGCTGCCGGGGCCAGCGCCGCCTGCTGGCGCTCGGCGGTTCCGCGAGGCCGCTGGGGAGAACGTCCCAAGCCCGCACGGTCCCAGCTCAGGGACATCTTCCCCTCGCTGTTGGATGTGCAGAATCATCTCCTCATGGAGCCTGCCAGGCTCAGGCTCTCGGCATGTGCTGGGTTGTGTCAGGCTCTTGCACATTGCAGAAATGGGTGTTGTGTGCTTGGTGTTTGTTGCCGCTGTGCCTGAGCTGTGCCTGCGCAAGAGCTCGTCAGAGATGATTTCAATACACCGCACTGCTGAGCCTCACTGTTACATTAGCTGTGTGTTCCACAGCAGGCACAGACTGCTCAGGCTACAGCCCAGGAACCCCCAGATATTCATATGTCGTTCTGCAGGAGTGCAGCAATTGGTCTTCTGTATTCTGACTGATATGGTAGAATTGTTTAATGTAGAAAAGGAATGTTTTTATTTCTAACTTAAACTTAATAATGACAGGTGTCTGAAAGAAGATCCAGCAACAATGTCTTTGCTACAGAGGAGTCTGGATCCGGAGAAGACTTTGGGACTGGTCGATGTGCTGTATACTGCTGTGTTTGACATACACAGGTGGAAGGAAGGAAGGTACATCTCTTTTCTAGTTCCAACTAAGTTGTCATTGCTGAATGATCTATGCTGAGGGATTTGATATTACCAGCTCATCAGAAGGGGAAAACAGGAGTCAAACTGAGAGCGAGACACTGTTAATCCCCACAGATACCCTCTGGGTACATCCAGAGATACAGGAGGCTGCTTAAAACCACACCAGCAGTTTATCCAAGGGTAAAAAAGTATTTGCTTCTCTCTTACAAAAATACTTGCTTTATATTAAATTGGTCTCCATTTAGGTCTTGAAGCACAATTAAAATTTAAGGAATGGAAAGCATTGCAAATATGAGGAATAATTTGCTTTGTTACCCCAAGAAGTAGCTGGTGGACTTGGCAGTCTTTGATGTTCTTTCTTTCTTTCTTGAGCTATCATTGAAATACACGTTTTCCCCCAAAGTACAAAATCAGTTATGTGTTAGGTGGTTTGATATCCATGTTTTTTGTTGATGCAGGGAGCAAGCTTTACCTTGTATTCAGATCCAGTTACAGCGTGAAATCTCAGACTTTGGGAGCCAAGTTGACATGCCATCAGGGAACGGAGGCAAATCTTCAGGGGGTCTGCAAAAGACATTCTCAAAACTGACTTCACGGTTTACAAAAAAAACTTCCTGCACCAGTACAAGTAACACAGGAAGTTACTCAATCCCCAATACACCTTCCAGAAATGTCTTCATAAGTTCCAGCTCAGAGGAGAAAGCTAAAATGCCTGCTACCATGGACGCACGGTTGCAGAACATCCTGAACATCGGTAACTTCCCTCGGCCCGCAGATCCCCTGCAGTCAGTTCAGAGCACAAATAACCAGCTCGTCAATGGGTTTCTAGTGGAAAGACGGGACAGCTTCTTCAAACCAGATGATGGCAAGGATGATAAAGGTATGAATTTACCAACTGACCAGGAAATGCAGGATGTTATAGATTTCTTGTCTGGTTTTAACATGGGCAAATCCCAGCAGACTTCTCCGATGGTGAAAAGAAGGAACTCTGTTGCATCCTCTACAGCAACAGAACAAAAGTCAGGAGCAGTTCAACAGCAGCCGCAGTCTGTGTCTCACACCCCACTGCATCCTCCTCAGCAAGGCTTGTCCCAGCAGCAGTCCCAAAAGCAGCAGCAGCAAATGCAGTATTACCAACCCTTGCTTCAACCTATTGGACCACAGCAACGTGTACCTGCCAAATGGCTCAGTAATTCTTCACAGCAGCAAGCCCCGGCTGTTGGAGCTGGATTGTCTCATATAAATCAGTGGAACAATCCTGGTTTTTCAGATTTAAGCTCTGATTTGTACAGCTTGGGTCTTGTGAGCAGCTATATGGACAATATGATGTCAGAGATGTTAGGACAGAAACCACAAGGACCTAGAAACAACACATGGCCAAATCGTGACCAAACTGATGGAGTGTTTGGGATGTTGGGAGAAATCCTGCCTTTTGACCCTGCAGGTGTGTGTCTTTTCCTTTATTATGCTTTTTGTAAGGGTCCTTGTAAAAGAATACTGTGAAAAATTGCTGGCAATAACTGTCATTTCCTCGTGCTGACCAATGCAAGCAGGGATTTGTGTGTGCCTATTTGCTTTTTTAACAGAAGGTGATCTTAAAACTCTCATTAATAAGCAAGCATGGGAACTAATTCCTTGTTTCTTGTTCCAGTTGTAGTAGTTCTGAACTTTCCTGTATGTAGCACAGCAAAGTACTGAAATGATACATGCAGATGATGTTCCTCATATTCTTAGTTTGTAAAATTGTTTAAGATCAAAATCTTGAGCTCAGGTGTTTTCCCTCTCCTCAAAATTATTCTTCCTGCTCTTTACCGGTCTTGTAACCTCGAGATACAGCCAGGTTGCATCTTTCCCATATCCCCCCATTTTCCCTTCATTGCTCCCCAGTTCCATGGGATTCATACTGGTTCCTGTTCTGCAGCTGGTTCTGCAATGAAAAGCTTGGATGGCAAAGAATTAGAGACTAAAGAGCAAGTGCCATGAGGGTTGCCACATGTGTTTGGACCATCAATAAATTGTAAATATAGATGAATTATTCATTCTCAAAGATGGAGTGAGATAAAATTTCAGAGTCATAAGCAAACAGCTACAGACCAAGGAATCGGTGGAATCTAAGAGGAGATGAACCCTTGATCCCCATGCGGGCCATTGGCTTGAGAGTTGGACTTGATGATCCTTGTGGGTCTTTTCCAACTCACAATATTCTGTGATTGTGTGATTCTGATGGTAGTATTAAGAACAACTTACACAGCTGCTACCTTGTAAATGTAACTTCTGCTGGCCTGGAACACAGCTGCTGGAATGTTGTAGTGTGCATTTATGGCAACTGCCTGGAGGGAGGAGCAGGAGAACAGGGAAACCTTTTATCAAAGTAGGGCTCAGTTTCTCGCACTCATTTGCTCATCTGTGTTTGGAATGTGTAGGCGTCTCAAACCAGCTCCTTTGACTCATAATTATGATAGTTATTTTGTCAACTTAGTTGATAAATTAGTGGAGTTTCTACAGCAAAAATAGCCACCACAGTTATGTTGCTGCTTAACAACTGTAAGTCTGAATTAGCATCATCTTCCTTAAACATACTTAGAGTATAGACTTAAGGATTATCACAGCCTTTAAGGAAGGACAAAATTATTTTCAGCAAGCACTAAATCCATGCATGTGTAGGGAAGAGAAAGCAGGTATGCAAAGGACTGGCATTTTCAGCATTTTGAATCCATTATATTTCTGTGGTATTTTCCTTTTGCTCTACATAAAACTACTTGTTTTGTTCCATTTGATGAGTGTCAAGGATGTAGAAAGTGGTACTTGGAAAAGGTGACTTACTCAAGTTCCTAAATGCTGCTCAGTGGATGAAGATACACACTTCTGCAGTTGTAGTGATAAGTAAACAGTATTTTTCACAGATTTGGTGTTTAAAAATCCAAAACCAAACAAAAATCCTTCCAACTGAATACTTTTCCACTAGAAAGAACATTTCTTCATAGAACTTGCCAGGATGAGCTGTGATATAGAAATTTTCATTTTAAGCTTTAGTGTAGTACAAAAAGCTGTAAAATGGAAAATGGTTTTTCATTTCCAGGTTGCCCTAGCACTGTACATTTGTCATTTGAAACAAACCACATTACTTTTTTGATAAATACTTTTAGAGTCTGAAAATGATGTCTTTCTTCAGATGCAAAACTGCTGATTAAGAATTTATAAAATTGATGGCTTTTCATGTTGAAGGCTTAACTAGTCCCAAAAATGTATTTTGTAGTACTTTTATCATCACTTAAGAACTTGATGAAGGAATGTTGCAATAAGAACTAGCAGAAGGAATGTTGGTCACTCCAATCTTTTGGAGTAAAAAAAATACCTGATAAAAAACTGTTCACCTGATGTTTTCAGTGAGGTAAAAATTAACACAAGTTTCTATTTTGAATATACCAGCACTTTAGCACTTAACGCTGTCCACAAGTGAAAAAAAGCCTGGATGTCCCTCAGAATCCATCTAGACTATATTCTTAGATCTGAGGAACTGTCTGGCTTCCAGCTTCATCTTAAATAGACGTAAAGATATGTCAGAGGGAGAACAGGCACTAGTGGGATGTTTTGTTCCTAGATGGCTCTCAGCCCTTGCTTGATAAAGGATGCAGAGAAACAAAGTTATCCTCTTCACTGTCTCTTTAACTTCACTTCTTCACTGTTGTATCCAACAAAACATTGTGGAGCTCTTTTCTGGATGTGTCAAATGAGAACAAGGAAACTTATCTTCCAAATGCAGTACTGAATGTAGGGAGCCGTCAGATGAAAGATTTCTGCTTTGTGAGCTGTGCATGATTGTTGGATGTTCTTCAGTCTTCACTCTTAATCTCAAACTGAGACTTGCAAGCCAGCAGCTCAGTACTTCCCACTGCAATTACTGTGCATGTAGTCTAGACATTTTCCATAAACCCAGTCAGATAGCCAAGTTTTTTCTGAGGGAAAAAAAAAAAGGCAAAAGAAAGAGAAGCTGTGGAAACTCAGTTACAGTGACTCATATCAGCAGTCTTCTGAATACAGCAATTGCTTGCTCTGCTCAATGGAGCATTTGAAATGCTTGCATTAAGGCTTTTGCTGTGTCTGCTCAAGACTCTGCTTAATCCTTATTGGATGCCTGGGACACATAAAGCACATTGAGAATGGGAGAATTTTAAAATTACTGCTTTTTTTCTGTTAATATAATTCTTATTCTGAAATATTTTGTAGGTCAGGATCAGAACGTTTTCAAAATGGTCTCATCCTTGTAGAAAGGAGGCAGTTTTGGCACTCTGTGTTCTAATATGAGCTATCTGAGATTCTGATTTCCCAAGTAAGCAGGATCACAAAATAGCTGGAAATCATGTTGCAGTCTGGTATCAACTACAGTAACTGTTCTGCTCTTTTTCACCAAGTGTGGATAAATGTACAGACAGTGTCCGTTTCATCAGTGTCCAGTGATGGATATTGGACCTTTCAGCATAGACACGATCATAGTACAAACACAATTTCCCTGATGGAATGCAAGGGGCAGGTGTACTTGCATGTGATAATTATTATCCACCACGGATGCTGTGTATCTAATTTTTGTAAGACATTTCCTATTCATTGTTCTCCACTGCTCCATGAAGACCTATCCACTGCTGGTTGCCATTTATCATCAGGGAGGGAATTACTTTGTTGTGGGGTATGGTCAAACCTAAAGGATTGAAAGTGCAGCAGAAATAGCTGAGTGTCAGCAATGGACTTGTTGGTTTCTTTCATTCAGTTGGCTCTGATCCAGAGTTTGCCCGCTATGTTGCTGGGGTGAACCAGGCTATGCAACAGAAGAGGCAAGCACAGCATGTCCGTCGTCCAAGCACCACGCGTGGCAACTGGCCTCTTCCTGATGATCCTCATAAAACATGGCCCTTTCCTGAGTATTTCACAGAGGGGTAAGAGACTGGACAGGCTGTATGTTTTTATTGTATGAGTTTATTTTGCACCCAGACTTGGCAGAATGTGGGAATACTGGGTGTTTTTTCCAGTTGTTGCTGCATCTGTGAAAGCTGCACTTCAGTGTCAAGACTGAGCAATATGAGCTTTGCTGATCCCGAGACACTGACATGCTCGATGTCATCTTTAGAGTGGAACGGATACCGTGACTCCAAGAGACGAAATAAGGAATTTATAGCATAGATGCATTCAGGACAATTTTCTTTTGAATATTTTGAAAACAACTCTTAAGACCTAGTTTTGATGAAAAGTGATGCTGTCAAAGTTGCGGTGCCTGACTGAATTCAGTTTTCCAGATTTTAGCCACTTAATCTTGCTACTAAAAGACAGGTACCTCACAGCAGGTACATTTGTAGCTCTTAATCTCTTCCAAATCATAACTATTTACTACAACAGAAGTGTTTCAAGATTCTTTGTCCATTTGTAACATAATGTAACAGCTGTGACTTTCTAGCATGAAACCAGTAGGATGGGTATGTGTTCTAGCTCAGTTTTGCAGTGAAAAAGTCGAGTACTTAGTGATTCCAAACCCAAGCATCCCTTGTTTCTCCTTCCTGAACAGGAGAGGTGCTTCTAATTAATATAATTATTTTAGGAGAATATATATAAAGAGGCTGTAACAGACAGAGCAGTTAACGTGACCACTCAGAAGTAGATAAGTGAAAGTATTTGTATTACTGGCACTTTTTACCAAGTACTGAAATTTCGTGCTCTGAGGTATCACTTGTGACAAAGATTCAGCACAACTGTGGCACACAGTCTGGACCAGGCACTGTAAATACAAGGACTAATACAACTTTCTCTTGCAGTGATGTGACAAACAGCTGGTCTGGTACTCAAGGAGACTCTGCCAGCTCAAGTGATGAGACCTCCTCAGCTAACGGAGACAGTTTGTTCTCCATGTTCTCAGGGCCAGACCTTGTTGCTGCTGTAAAGCAGAGGAGGTGAGCAAAATGAACAGAAATAGACCACTTTGTCAGATTCCTTTTGTTTATATATAATTTCATTTCAGTAGCCAAAGGAAATTCCTGCCAGTGATACAAATCTACACAAACATGAGTTTGTGTACTACACTGGTGATGTGGACCAGTGGATTCCCAAAGTCAGTTGTATTAGCAGCTTTCTCCTTGTACAAACCAGCACCTGTGTGAACAGCCAGCTGTTCACTGCAGGTCAGTATGTTAGAAAAAGATCTGATGCTTTCCCTCTTCTATGAGAGTCTCCTTTGGATGCCACTTCCTGGGGCATTAGGGGATCCTCACTGAATTGGTTTGGCAAAGAGTGCCTGGCTGCAGCTGGGCCGTGCCTGATGTGGTGTGTTTGGATGCCTTCCTGGCCTCAGCTGCAGCTCCATGGCGCTGGGGAGAAGCTGCTGCTAACGCTGTGTGGACGTGTCTCACCTCGGCTGCTGCTGCCGTTCTTGGAGTTGCAAATACACGCCTGCTTAGTCCTTTATCTCCCACAGTAGGAAGAGGAGGCCAAATTTCCTTTGCAAGTAATTTCAGAAATGGAAAAACGAAGCCAGAATTTTCAACTACAAACAATCCACTTCTATCAGTAGTGTGAATTACAGCAATTCTGCTTTTCTAAAGGGCTGGAGGCTCGGTGTCTTCGGAACCTCAGTGATTCCACAGCAGAGGGTAGTTAGAACAATAGTAACAAAAGGCACAAGATGAAGCATGAATACCAACCCAATTCCAATCTGGGATTGTTCTCTCAAACTATTTTTCAGTGTTTTCTAAAAATGAAATGTGGCCAAATATTCTGGCTTTGTTTACAATCACAGAATAGTTTGGAGTCAATACACAGATACAAGATTGTCTGTCTGCTTTTTGGTGAATGGAAAAAAAAGTCAGTGCCAGTTTCTCAGAGATTCTACCTGGATAGCTATTTTTATAAGAATTGTCAGAAAGGAATCAACCAAAAGAGTAGCTATTTTCTGAATCTTTACATTTAACCAGGACTTTATAGGGAGGGAACAAAAATTGAGCTTCAATGAATGTTAAATTGAAATTAATAGGAAAGAGCCATCTCATGAACAGTCACAGAAAAAGTAGTAATTATTTTTATTTAAAAAAGAAAAAGCAGCAGGGAAGGAAAACACAGTAAATCATAAAGGGTGACTTAATGGTTCAAGCCAGTAGATTGCTAGCTATTGATCATGGAGCAAGAAGAAAAGCCTGTGGTTTATGTAGTGCTCTAAAGAGCAGAAGAAAGTTTCCAAAGAGGGTGCTCCATTGACCAAAAACCTCAGCTGAAGTAACAGTACTCCTGTCTCCTGTTACTTGTAGGAACAACAGTGTTCTATAGGTGAGGGCTTGACAACATACCAGAGCTAAAGCTGGGCAGTAAGAGGAGGTAGAAGGGTTGAGTGTACTAAAGCTGACCTGCAAAGGGCTGCTTACCCATGGAAGCCTGATTGGAGCATGCTGATTGGGTTTTTTACAAAAAGGATGAAATAAAAGATTCTGCTTTAATCCAAACCTATGTCCTTAATCACTCCTCCTAAAAAAAACCCAAACAGACAAAAAAACCCCCGAAAGACCAAAAAACCTAAGAAAAAAATCTTCCAGAATGTACATGTGGTCAAGGACTTCTATTTGATAACTAGGTGTTAGGTCACAAATTAAACTGAAGGCAGAACATTTTTCTTCAGTAAAATCACTGTGCTTCAGCAGATGTTTCACTTGCTCAACTGTTCTTTTGTGTTGTTTGTAAAGTTATTTCAGAAAAGATACTTAAAAAACCCAAAAAACCCAAAGAAACCCAGCCACAAGAGCAGGTAACAGAAGAAAAACCACAATTTCTGGCAGATTTCTTCAAAGTGGACAAAGGTCTATCCGAGCTTCCTTTCACCTCTACAAAAATGTTGAAGTGTAGCTCCAAGAACTACTGCACTGTCAAGTCCCTGACAGTTTCTGTATTGTTGGTTTACCTGTACTGAACAAAAATGAAACCAGATGTTTCTGAAAACACATGCACTGAAAACAGTACTGTAGGCTGCCAGGCTGACAGACTGAAACCACAGAATGGTCTCTGCCAGTGGCAGATTAATGATGGTGACTCATTTAAAACCAAAAAGTAAATGTTTCTCTCTCTTTGGGCAGAAAACACAGCAGTGGTGAACAGGAACCCAGCACGCTGCCATCGCCTCCTCTTCTCTCTGCAGCAGATGACCGCAGTCAGGTGAGCTCAGCATGGCTTTGCTTAGTCCTTTCTCCTCCTGGCATTTGGGGGTGGGCCTGCATGAGGCAGACAACTGCAAAAGCATCTGTATCTCCAGATTGCTTACTTCAGTGAAAAAACCTAAACCATCTGCACTCAAGTAGCATGAGATACTTTTGTCAAAGTCACCAAGCTTAAATATTAAAATTGGAAGTCACTTATCTTTTTCCCTTTCAGTGGTGCCACTGTATGTCACGCTGAAGTAAATGTTCTTTAACAGGCATATATTTTAAGAATTGAGAGTGCTATATGTATGCATCAGTTCTGCTTTCAAATATAAACTAATCTTGTGAAAATATCTTAAGGAGGTGGTAAGGTGACATGTTAAGTATTGTCTCAAAAAAGCAGCGTTTTGTTGTTAAACCAAACCAACCCCAACTGGTATCGTTTTCTCAGGATAACAAGACCAAAACCTGGCCTCCCAAGGCCCCGTGGCAGCACACATCCTCTGTGCCGAGCACACTGCCCAGCCAGAGCACGTCCCTGTACCCCATGAGCAGCCCCGTGAGCCAGTGGAACGACACCATGCAGATGCTTCAGTCGCCCATGTGGGCCAGCGACTGCGCCCCGGCAGCCGGCATCTCCTCCAGCTTCGCCTACGCGCAGCAACAGCAGCAATCCCAGCAGGCTTCCCAGCACAAACAGATGAACAAGGGCTTTAAATCCTTCCCAGTAAAGCACGAACGCAGACCATCTTACCTGCACCAGTACTAACTGCTTTTCATATTGGAAAATGCAGCACAGGGCCAAATGAAAACTACATTACTTTCATTCACAGTGGTGTGTTGGCTATATCCTGTTTCTCTCTTGATGTGGGATTGAGGGGGTTTGGGTGAGATAGACAAACTCAAATTCTGATTTACAGTGCTGAGCAAATACGGCCAATATGTTTGGTGTACATGAAACAGCCCAAAACTGTGATGTAGAAATGCTTTTAAAAATGCGTAATTGCCTTTACTTTCAAGACCTTTTTTTTTTTTTCTAAAAAGAACTGCTGAAGGACTACCATACAAGAAACACTGTATTTTATAGCTATTTTTCATATAGATTTATAGTTAAAACATCTTACTGAAACACATTGAATATGTTGAAGCAAATATATAGAGTGGTCACTTTGCTCAACACTGTTTGTGTTTAAATTTATAAAGGACAAGCTGTAGAGCCTTTGTATTCTCCATTACGGCCTGTGGGCAGCTTTTTTAAAATGAAGTGCAGCAGCAGCTTTTCCAGTGCCACACAAGTGAGTTCATTTGGGAACTGCTGCAGAACCAGTTGCAAAACTGAGTTTTGTGGCAGCTTCCTTACTCTAGGTGAAGATCAGCCGAACCACTCAGCCTTGTGTTGCCAACATTACCTGAGCTGCTTGACATAGATGGCACCTGTGTGGACAGTGTGACCCTGGTTCTCACACAAACTGTGTCCTATGGCTGTGTTTGGCCAAAGGCATTATCCACACGGTGCTCCCGCAGTGTGTGAACGCAAAGCCTGAGACTACGTGCATTTATTTAAAGTCTTATTTCAGATGCTACAGTTGATTAAAAATTGTGAGCTGGCTCAGAAGATACTAAAACTGAAATGTGGGGTAGCAGTTAGTTAAAAGAACATTATTTTTTTTAAAAGGATAAAGTAATTATTTGCAGTCAATATGTGCCATTAAGTGAATCTGTGGAATTAGGAATAATCTTCCAACCAAAGTGGATCGGGGAGAGTGACTGGTGCTTACAAATTGAAGAACAATGGTAAATATATGTATACCTATCCCACTGTATATGAACTGAGATTACAGAAGATTCTTTATATAGTTAGAGCTTATTTAAATTTTCATATTTCATCTTTGAAAGAGTCTAAAAACCACAATATTTTCTGGTATAAGAGTTTTGACAGTATTAATCTTATTTTTGTATTTTTCTTAAGTCATATCATTCTAATATGTTAACTACTAGTAAAATGGGTTATTAGTTCTAACTACATAATTTTTCAATGAAGATAAAGCACATTTTTTGGTTTTGGTTTTACAAACTAAGTACATCTATATCTAAAGATACCAAAAATACATACATTATATATATATATATATATATATAAATAAA
>VZTH01019645.1:270922-295947 GCA_013397815.1 Aleadryas rufinucha
CGTCCGGCCCAGTCCCGGCTCCGTCCCGGCCCAGTTTCGCTCACCCGCTGCAGCGTGTCCTGGTTCCCCTCCGCCTTCCCGCGTAGCCGCTCCGGCACGAACGCCACGGACATGGCGGCTCCTCACTGAGGGGGCCCGGCGGCCCNCGGCGCCCGGAGCCCGGGACCCCGACCCCAGCCCGGGCCCCCGACCCCAGCCCGCCCCGCACGCTCCTGCGCCGCAAGAAACCACCGCCGGCGTGCCGATTTTACTGAACAGTTTATTCTGGTTTAAAATAAAAAAAACAGAAAGCCTGGGCGGGCGGGGCGACGCAGGGTTTGCCCCCGCGCGCGGCTCCCTGCCCGGGTATTTACAGCTGGAACACCTCAGACAGTAAAGAGTTATTGCAACAGGACAGCACTTGCCTCTACGGTCAAAAATCTCAACAGGTGTTCAGAATCATGACTTGTGGATCCCAAAAGGCAGTTGTTAAACATGCAAAAACATTACTAAACAGTATTATCTAACTTCTACAGCTGTCAAATACTTGACCTTAATAAGGAAACCAATTACAAAATACTTCCTTGTAGTGCTATACAAAAGTTATAAAATTAAGATTCTATCAACCACTTTTAAATATTCCAATTTTTCAACAGTGCAGTTTTTCACGTCTTTATCACCACTGAACATTTTGAAGTAAAACAAAATAAATCAGCAAATTAGATCAAAGTGATGTAATCTTTGGATCCCTTTATTCCTGTGGCCTTCATATACATACACAGACACAAATGACCAGGTTTCTATTTCAGCATATCAGAAAGTTGCAACTAGTTATCCAGAATTGGCAAGAAGTCCGTACTGTCATTTGTGACTTCGTGGTCTTAGAACCAGAGTCTCAATGTCTCCAAGCTACGGTCTATCAAAATGCAAACAACTTCAAACACTAAGAATTCTTTAAATTGCTCATGTCTACAGGTATTACAACAAAGTTAACGTTTCAAGAATTGACAAATGGAGACAGACTTTCATCCCAGGCATTCCAGGAGAATCACCAACTCATGTGCCTGGTCCATTATTAAAAAATGTTAATATTTCTCACTAAGTAAAATTAATTGCAAATCTTGACATATGAAAATTCCTTTTCTCCTTTTTTTTTTGAAAATATTTCCTTAACTTGGTCAAATCCTGTGATATGCCAGAAACTACAAAATCAAATTCTTGCAAGAGCAGTGAAGCATGTATCCAGTTTCGTGTAATGGAAGAACATTTTCAAAACTTCATTATAGTCCAAATATAAAATCAAACATTTAAGCTTGAAAAGCTGCTAAAGAAAAACCCCCCCAACTAATTCAGTGTTCTTCAGCATATCAACTTCTGCAATAACAGTATGTTTACCGACTTAAAAATGTTTATTCTTTAAAAAATTAGTTGCTTTTTATACAGCTATACAAAGTTTGTAATGTTTCTTTGGCAATGGGATATAATGGAATTTTACAACTATATAAAAACTTTCCTTTGCCTAAGAAACAGTATTTACTGTGTGTACATATCTGACTGACAAAGCAAGTTTTCTACTGTCCAGCACCCTAGTTGATACAAGAACAACTACCTCAAAAGGGATTTTACAGGATTTCCAAAAAACAACCTTCGGTGGGTCAAAACACTCACAGTATCGACGGCCTTCTGCATACAATTGTCCTTACAACTTGAAGCAACTATCAAATACAGTTTAGTAATAAGAAAAATCCTTTCAGTGATGAAAAAATACTTAAACTCCATCGAAGTACTGCTTATAATTAACTATACATAAGAAATTACTTATCCTTCTGTCTCAAATATATTTAATGCTCACTGTTTTCAAAGATGGCCATTTCTCAAAAGTAACTGCATTACACCCCTTTGAAATTAAATAGTTAAATCCCAGTGCTGGTGACAAGTATACAGCAAATTAACTTCATTCTCTGCAGAGATCAAAACTAATTCTCTGATTCAAGAAGATCTAGAAGTTCACCTGGTTTCAGCTTTCTTGTAGACTACGCAGCAACTTTGTTGTCTTTCTAGAGGGAACAAAAGTACAATGTTAAAATTCATTTTGCAAAACAAACCCTACAGACTAATTTGGGCAGCAGCCCTGGGAGCAGTTGTGCTGTGCTGGCTATTCCCCACGTCCTGCAGCAGAAAGGTGATCAGGTTGGCATCTGGTCAAACCCCCTCAGTCTGGCACTGAGTGGAGCAGCTCATCACTCCCACTACAAGCACAGCACAAATGCTCAGCCCTTACACCACCTCCTACTCATCTGGAAGGCAGCAAAACCTTTGTTCAGAAATTCAAATTGCTAATCTTCAATCCCTCATTTCCATTCATATTCAGCTACCCAAAATTTCCTTAGATTACAGGACTAACTAATTAGTTGCAAACTAATCAAGAACAGCTGAGGTATCCATCTCACAACACAGAGAAATCTGCTGTGATGAAACCCCCTTTATTCATTTAAAAAAATTAAAACTTCTATCAGAAATCTTGGTTGCAAAACTCTAATTGCCCATGCTGTAAACTACCAGAAGCTGTTGTTCTGTCCCACTCAGAACTCTAAAAGCCTAGTTTACTTGAGCCAATCTGGATAGTTGTCTTTGTTACTGATTCTAACCGGTACAGCAGTCTACAGGCTTTGTGCCAACTCATTCACAAAGAATTCAAAAGTTTGTTGCACACTGGAAGCAAGTTAAATTATTCCCTCTCATTCTTTATATTTTACAATATTGTTTAGAAAAGTGCTTGCAATTTACATTTCTAACACTTGCATTCAATCTGTAGAACTTTTTTTCCCCTTCTTTTTCTTTTACTCCCTAATACCAGCTATCAAATAGCTACTCAGGACACGTGATGAAAGGCAATCTTTATTTTTGGTTGCCGCTGATAGTAAAATGATGCTATAGAACTAAAATCTCAGCATTAATGGGCTTTCAGTAAAGTAGCTCAGAGCCCCTGCAAAATACTATTCAAGAAATTCTAGCTCAACATTCTAGCTCAACTCTAAAAGCAGGAGATTTTTAACCACTCCTTTCCAAGAAGAGCGGATTGGGTCATAGTAACATGAAGCACGCTTTACCCTATATTCAAAGTCAGCGAACTCCCTGCCTCCACGGCCTCCTCTGAATCCACCGCGGAAGCCGCGGGGGGCGGTGAAGCCGCCTCTGCCGCCCCCCCGGCCTCTGCCCCCTCGGAAGCCGATGACGCCCCTGCCCCTGTAGCCGCCGCGGCCGCGGTTGGGGCGCAGGGGGATGCCGAAGGTCTCGGCGTTCAACCGCCGCTCCTCGGCCCAGGTGGGTCTCCGCTCCCTGCCGCACAGAACGAACATGGATTGCTGTCAAACACTTGGGAAGGAAGGGAGAGGTGCCAGAAAGCCCGTGAGATGAAAAATGATACATCAACCACATTGTAAATCTCCACAGTATCCCTTCCGCAAGAACCTAGGTGTCTGCCACAGTTCACTGGACTCACCAAGAAGGAACATGTTACAGAGTCATTCATTAGATATTAAAAATGTTCTAAGATTGACATATTGAAGAGCACCCTCGGTATCCTCTGCACACAGCATCATTTAAAGCAAGAAACCGTTTACAGTTACAGATGTTATTTTATCTGGCTGTGAGTATAACGAACAACTCCCCCTCCCCCTCTTGCAAGTCAAAATAGGTCAGCAATCCACATCATCGTGTCTAATAAAAAGGCAGCAGCAAAAGATAAGCTTTAATTTTCCTGAAATGCTATCTGCCCATTTGAACAACACTATTGGCCGAGACAGTTATGTAATCTGCTTAGAAACCATTACCAAAGCAGGGTCATAATTGATTTAACTAAAGTGTTAATTTAGGAGCAAAGCAAAACAAACAAAACCCCCCCACGTTTTAGTAAATCCGAAAAGGAGATTCTAGAGCCTGTGCATTAAGTTCTAAAAGTATGGCTCTAAAACATCTTAAAATATCTTCCTATGAACATATTCCACTTGCCCACAAAGAAATTTTGTGCTTTGCATTCCTGTTTTATTTTTGCCTGCTGCATGTGGAAATAAGCTCTAATCGCCTTTGATTCAGAGTTGATTGTAATGAGTAGCACTGACAGCACCTTATGATATAAATGTGCATTAAGCAGACTAACAATCTTCTCCTTGCAGGCCATACCTATTGTCATCACAGGAAATGTTATCAAAGAAGGATTTGGTTTTGTCATAATAGCAATTGGGTCCAAGTGGATCTTCCTCATCGGCATTCCCTTCGCTGTTTTGGGTATCAACACCTGAGTCACCTTTGTCTTCTCCATTTACAGGCTTCTCTGGTTTCTCAAGTTTATCTTCTGGAAAATAAAAAGTAAACAGAAGCCTAAAAAAACCAGCACTGTTAACTTATTCCCAGTCAGAGAAAAACTACACTGAATGCTACAAAAAATAATTTAATGTGGAAGTCAATTTGACATGTAAATTAGGATGTTTTGCTGCTGCTGTCTGGAGGTTTCTATGCTTCCTGTGGGTTTAGTTAACAAAAAACCCTGTGGCAGAATGGATTTGATAGCCATCTATTTTCTCCCCTCTCAGCTACCTCCTTCCTGGGCTGAAGAGCCTCATTCAGTCAATCCTCCTAAAAGCCATCCCATGGTTTTGTTCATCCCCGATGTCCTTCTCCTTTGTCTTCTGGCTTTGCTGTTATCTCCTTTGAGATGCAGGGCCAGCATTCTGACTTTATGATGTATTTATTTCCTAATGCCTCAAGTTCAACTTACTGTTTTGACTAGTACTGAAAACAAAGCTGACAGTTCAACACCAGCAGCTATTACTATTTTCAAATCTCACTCCTAAATGTTTACAGCTTAAATCTCATGATGCTGTGCATAAACTTCAGATAACCAGCTCAACCTTTTCACACCACACACAAGAACTACCACATTCACAAACATTTCTATAGCTGTTTATGGTCAGCTTTCCCTTTTCTCTTCATTATTTGGAAAAAACCAGTATCAACAGCAAACCATCGACTCCTTGAAAAATGATCCAGAAAAACAGGCAAGTACCACAGGACATCTTATGGGACTCAACTGGTGTTCTTACTCTACACTGAAATCTGACCATTTATTCCCACCTTTTGTTTCCCAGCTTTTAGCCAATCATTCACTGAAATAGGGAACTCACTGTATTAACCTGCAACGATTTTGTCTAAAAATAGTAGCAGCAGTGTAACAAACAGGTGGCTGGTCACAAGAAAATGAGGTAATGAAAACAGAAGTCTGCTAGAAAACAAGTGCTGGCAGCATGGTTTCTAACTACTCCTGTGTTCCTCTGGAAAATGATAAAAGCAAGGAAATACTAGAAACTTTCAAACAAACTCTCCTGCATACTACAGGGAAGTTCTGATCCCAAACTCCTTTGCTTTTGGTCTATAATTGACATTATAATTTTGGTCTAATAACTGAAAACCTGAAACATGGATTTTCTTTTACTGCATCCTTTCCAGAACTTGAAAGTAACAAACATTATTGGGACTTGTGATCAAGTAATCTGCATTTTTAATAGAGACTTGTTAGAACTTGACAGATCATATTTGCTAGTTAAAATTCATTAAAAACTCAAACACTGACCCAAGTATTTAATTCACATATGATCCCAGTTTACTTATTAATTGGTTTTTAGATTTATTTTTTAATGACTGCAAACAAGACTTAATACTACACGCCTTTTAAGAGTTGTTCTCCGAGGTAGGATCAAAACAGCAAGACACAATTTTTCCATGCTCAATCTAAAGCAAAAATTGGTTTACCTTTTAATTTAAGTTTATTATGAAATTCTCTATCAATTTCCTCCTTGTTGAATTGCGCATTTGCACTTTCAAAGTCAAAGTCCTTCTCGAACTTCATTGGACCATCCCTCCTAATACCAAATCTTCCTCGGCCCCCTCTGTGACCTCCACGGCCTCTCCGTGCTGCAGGCGCACCTGGAACTGAAAAGAGGGAAATTCCGTTTGGTTTTGCTTTGTGGATTGGCTTTTCTCTGAGGATGGTGGAGGGTGTTTGGTGTTTTTGGTTTGCTTTCTAATTCCTGGGGTAACAGGTTGGGACTTCAGAAGTGCAGGAAGAGAATGCATGTTGTTTAAAGTCCCATCAGAGCAGCTTGTAATTTGTAAATTCACTTACAGTAATGATGGCAGTGACACAAAGCATAATAGTACTAAATCTGTGTGTTAAGAGACTCTCTAGAAGTCATTAAAAGCTTTTGGAAGAAGAGTTAAAATATTAGTGGCTTTTCAGTCAAATATTTTTCTAGAAAGGCTACTATTTAATGCTATTATGTTTATAAATCCCTGAATACTCCTTGATTTACATTTTTATTTAAATTGATTGCTTAGTAAAAAGCAACAAGAAGAGATTTTTCTCTTTAATGTTGACTTCATTTGCTTGTATTCTTCTGGCTCAATGCAAAGTTGTTACCCTCTAGAAGCAAAATGTGAAAGAATTTATGTCTTTTAGCAAATTTTAAAAAAACTTATTGGTCTGAAAGCAATGATAGCTATTTCTCAAAACATGATTTACCAATTTGTCGTTTGTTTTCATTTCTGAGTTCATTTTCTGATCTTGAAACCTTGTGTGCTTCAGCTAAAGTTGGAAATAAAAACATGATTTGTTTATCCAATTAGGTATTTTTGATCATACGTTTGTATATATAGTTCAGATTTTTAAAAAAATCCAGACCTGTAAATGTAAACCACACGTTTAAATCATAAAAGAAAAAAAAAAAAAATTTATAATATATGTTTAAATTTAAAAAGAAATATGTATCTAATCCAGGTCTCTGCTGGCCAGCCTACCAGTAATAAACAGCAGGAAAATTCCTATGTATTACCGTTTATTAGCACTTTTTATGTGTGTGGAAGGAAATAAGTGGTATTAAAATTATCCAAAGCTACCTCGTCTGTGCTCTTGGTTCTCTAAGGATTTTTGGCTTGCAGACACCAAAGGCCTGGTTTGTACAGGACTCCTCCTCCCAACTGGTGCCGGAGTGGTCAGGTGGGCTGAAGCTGTTTGTACAGCTTGTTCCATGGTTGGGCTCCTTCTCAAATGGTCCATCTGAGGGCTTGAACGACCTGGGGAAAAAAATAAAACAAAACCAAAGCCCAAAGGGTTATTTCTCATCTACAAAGGTGAGTTACTGGTCTCAGCCAATCTAGACTGACAGGTTTATCTGCCTTAGCAGTCAAGACAGCTGTGTCAAAAAAAACCCAAAAAACTCTGCACCATCAGATCCACTAATTCAGAACAAAGGATATTTAGCAATACCCCTTCCCCCAGTCTAAAAGAAAAAAATGTGTAGGACACCCGATCCCTACCAACCCATTAAAACCCATTAATGATGTGCATTTATCCGTGGAATGAAATTTTCACATTGATTGGAGGTAAAAATGCTCCTTCTGCCTCCCTGGGATGCCAAGTGGGAAGAGGCTGCTCCCAAAGGCAGCTATGATGCTGTTCAGGCACTGCTGCCAGATCCCTGCCCATGCAGGCAACAGCGGTGGCTGGGGCCAGGCTCCCTGCAGGGAAGGAGCTGTGGAAGCTACCCCACACAGCACTGCTCACCCAGTGGCTGGAGGCAGAAGCATGTTCAGAATGGAGCCATTGATCCAGCCACACAAGTCTACGACATCAAATAGGTAAATCTACTAAGAAATTAGAATAAGACTCTAGTCCCAGTAAGTAAAAGAACAAGGTTCTATCCCATAACAGAACTAACAAAAGGAAAACCAAAAATAAACCAAAACCACAAAAACCCATGAACAAACCAAAACAAAACAATAAATCCAACCATATCACACTTGCAATCTACAAAGACAAAAAATATTTTTAAAAGCAAACACACAGAAAAAACCTGCTGGTGCCCCACAGGAAATGTTGGGGGAGGATATATGTTCACCTGGAGCATACGTCATACATCTCCATCCATGTCCCCGAATCATACAGGTTTTAACTACAGAAAACCAAACTACTATTTCAACAGAGAAATGCTCAGCATACTTTCCCCCCTTGAATTAATCCAGCAAAGTAGAACCTATTTTTGGCAACCCATCCAACTAGACCTACAAACATTCCTAACGGGTATACAAATCTCAACTGGAATTTAGGAAAAAAACCTCTTTGCTTTAAGTGTTTTGCCTTTTAACATGACTGCACACTTCAAAAATAGCATTAGAAATGTATCTTGGCACACACTTTTACAGCAATGAAGAGTGGAAGAGCAGGAAATAATGGGGTTTGGGTTTTTAAGGAGCAATGTTAATAACATTTGCATGAAGGGTGAGGGTGAAGGTGCTCAATGTTTAGTTTCTTTTTTTTCTGCCATTCAAATATCATCCAGAATCTCCTTTTTTCTAATATTACATAAACTATCCATAGTTCCTGTTACTATTAAGCTGACTTAAAAGTCATATCACCATCTCTACAGGAATCAGGTCTGCTTTTAATATCATCTTTGTAACTATACATGAACAGAAGTTAGGAATAAAGATTTTTAAATTGTAAGCTGAAGGACTTCACATTTCAATCAGCATGAAGTATCTTCAGTTCTGTCATGTTATCAATAGAACTAGGTACTGAATTTCCACATGCACCTTTTTGCTAACATTATTTCACTTAATTAAGTCCTATTTCTCAGTACAGATGCTTTAAGGGTAACAACAAATGTGTTACTACTTGCAGCACTCCAAGACGTAGAAAAAACACATTTAAAGAACAAACACAAAGCCCCTCAGTGTTTCCTCAGTTTAATACCAAGTGTTTTCATGAGAGAATTCAGCTGTTTCATTGGCATTTCTGGTGACCACCAAAGTCACAGGGAAACACAACTGGTCAAAAAAAGATCGAAGTCACTAAAAATGTTTTACCTTGAGACATCTGTGTTTTTAGTGATCTTGCATCTGTTGTAAATGCAGAACCAACTGCAGTGCTTTGGGACATGCTAGCACCGGCCGACGAGTCTGTTCCAAAAGATGTTAAAGAACCTCCTGCTTTGAAAGAAATAATATAGTTGTAAAATCTGGTTTAGACTTTTTTTTTAAAATTAGCACTAAATGATTAGTGAAGCTTTATTAGGCAGTTATCCTAGAGTACACAAAAGCCTGCCCTTCCCATACACTTTTAGTTCAATCTAACATATGCATGCTCATAAATTGGTAAGGCTAATATCTTAATTTTTTAATCTAAAATGAAAAGTATAAGAGCACTTCCAACTTCAGCATCACAAGTATTAACAAAACACGGTCATCTTATGGAGCCATACATGTTATTGGTGTATATTTCCACTTAAGATTCTTTCGGCAAAAATATGACTGCCACATCTTATTAACTGATATCAAATTACAGCCAATTCTACAGCCTTTCTTTCTTTTGCATGGCAAACATTTTCAGTACCAGGAGTAACACTCCTGCCATAACAGTTACAAGACTGTAAGTTCCTATGAGAAAAACTAAACTCTCAGGGAGGAAAGAAAGTTGGTTGGGGAGTCTCAGAGAGAATGTGGGGTATAAAGGAACAACTAGCCCATGCAGCTCACAAATACTTCAAGCATGTATTTCCCACCTAGCCAACACCTCATGAACAGCTGGACGATTGTGCTGGCACACGGTTGTTGAATAATCCAAATCCTCAGTTAAGGCACACAGCACCCGGTCAACCCAACAGTACAGCTGTGAGGCTTCTCTGGAAGGGCTGCCTCTACCACTTGTGAAATATAATGAACAGTCGTCCTCTGAGGTGTTTAGTTCTCAATCATAATTATTTTGATTTAAGATGCAAAGACTATGAAAAGCTCTCTACTTTTGAGCTAAACCACAGGACTAACAGAGATGGAAGACTCTGAATCTGCCTTAGGATAAGACACTGATGAAATTCTAAGCAGTGATTACTGTCTGTGCACACACACACAGCTTCACTCACAGGAAAACACTGGATAATCAAAGTGAACCTACCGACTCCAACAGCGCCGAACTGCTGCCCCACCAGCGGGCTTGGGCTGAACTGACTGTATGCAGGCATCCTGCCAAAAGGACCATAGGACCCCACTGACTGGAATGAAGATGTAGTCGAAGATCCTAGTGAAGACTAAAGACACAACACACAAGCAAAATTTGTATTTACACAAATATTAGGAAATAGTTCTGTAAGGCAAGAAATGTAGAAATTCTAAAATAAACATTTTCACAAGTATGTACAGCTTAGAAAGCACTTTTACCCTTCCACCATCACAGACCTGTGGAAACAGTACCACAAAATTTTGCAGTCTTTTCCCAACAACCTCAGACACTGGACTCTCTTGTCAAACACAAATATAAGCCTTGCTGGCAAATCTGGAATGCGTCCTATCTTTTTCCTTGAAGTTTCAAACCCCATAGGTACAATAAAATACCCGAACATACTGGAGGAGGCTGGGGTTATCACTACTATCGGGATTCACAGAAACTCAACTTCACCACTCTTGACTACAACTGACAGAAGGAGTTGCACCAAATTTAACAAAAGTCCCTGGAGAATTGCAAGGGCACCTCATAAGGAAGTAGCAAGAAATTTATCCTACAGAACAGATAAAGCAGTAGAATCATATTACATGGAATTATCAACCTCCATCTGAAGCAAGAGTTTTCCTCTTGCTCTCAGGGATAATTTTAAGATACCTCATAAGCACAATCGAAAAGCCAACAAATTTCTGAGAAAACTATTTCTGTCAGTGCATTTACTACAAAATGACACACTAATTAAATCTGAAGGTTTCAAGTGTAAGTCGCTTCCCCTACTAATGATCTAGAGATAGTTCAGCATCTATTCCGTTTGATTTATACCAAGTCTGATCTTCCCAAGAACTATGTGTCCTCCTAAGCCAAGTCCCTTTCAAAAAAAGGCATCAAGACCTACAAAACGTCATTAGCTGTTTTTGAAAAAACAGCAGCTTTGGTATGTAGTGCACTGTGCTAGAGTTAGATTTCAACCTTCATTTTTACAGTTAAAGACCGTGAAAGGAGAAAATCCTCCCAGAGTTCTTTACATTGGGTTGTGAACTTTACAATGATAAACATTTTAATTTTTAAACACTCAGCTAAAGAGCACTTAAGCTAGCAAGTTAGCTCTTCAGCAACAATTATTTAAAACTCTGTTCTGACTTACCTGAACAATAGCAGGGTCCTGTGGCAAGGAGCATTGAGGTTTTGGAGGCTCACAGACAGTCAGGTCTTTAATGTCACTGCCACGGAATATAATATACTCGAAGACTTCATCGCGAGGTGGGATGGGTCTATCCGTTGGTCTGTCTTCTGTACCAAAGGAGCGAACTGCAAAGTTGGGAAGGGAGAAAAAGAATGAAACATCCCCCATTCAACAAAAGGGTTTCAAATATACTGCAGAGACCAACAGCTTTAAATAAAAAGAATAAAATTTCATTGAGGAAAAAAACCTTATTAAATAGGCATCATATTCTTTATCATTATCAACTCTCCTCAGACAAACAAGTAATTTTATCTTAAAAGCCTGTGTTAAAAACCAAGCTGAAAGACTGAGAAATTAGCATCACTTATGCTATCAATTACATGTCAAATATTTCAACTGTGTTGTGAGGGTAAGGGGAAGCAGCAAGGCAGGGTTTTTTGGCTGTTAAGTCCATTCTATGAATCAAGGAATCCACGAGTTTACATACTTCATATTCTGTACTTGCAAAATAGGAAAAAATATGCTAACACTACTTGAATCTAGAATATTAAAAATTATCAAATGTGAATTTCTTAATAGATTCAAGAGTTAATAAAACCACAGGAATTCTGTGGTTTATATATACAATTTTCACTAAGCAAAATGCATTCTTCTCGCTGGTGTAAGGTTCATATGTCATATGATCTCTGTCAAATTAAGCAAACCCACTAGCGCGTAACTATCTTCCTAGTGTGCACCATACAAAGACATTAAATTACTTGTATGAATTCCAACAGCTTTCTGACTGCACAGCAATGAAGCTTATCAAACTCTTCCTTTTGCACTACATATAATCACTACCACTGTACATGGATACTAGCACTTTGCTGTCACTGCCCTCTCCAACTTTCCCCCACCTTTAGACTGCCAACCCTGGGTGAGTATCAAGTGAAGCAAACAAATAACTGAAGAAGAGATTTGTCTCCGAGGGCTAGTTTTGTAAGCAAAAACTAAATGATGGATTGAAACCAGAGAGGGGAAAAAAACCCAAACCCCCAAAATCATGACAGTCACATTCAATCACAATCTCATCGACCTGTAGCAGCTTTAACAATCCCTCATGACGGTTTTTGCTCCAGCCCCTTAGAAGGTGTTTGGTTGCTTTGCAAGATACTGGTTATGCTGAGAAAAATCTGAATTTTGCTTTAATTTACCAGAATTAGATTTCCCCCCATTTTCAGAAGCATCAACATTTTGGAGACATCATTAGGCACTTATTTGCAGCCATAGAATCATTAGTCAAGAAAAGCAGAGTTTCCTGTAGAGATGTATAAAGTGATACTGAGTCATTTCTCAGGCTGCATCAGCCATCTTCCATCACTGTTGCTTCTTGTAATACTGCATAAACAGAGCTTAACAGTCAGGTATTAAAATCTTTTTAAGAAGCATAATTCAGGAGTAAAGAGATCATGTCCACACTACAAAGAAATAACATGAAGTGGTTACAATTATTTTGTTCACGTATCATCTAGTGAGCTGACTTTCATTATCTTTTCTGTTTCTGTGCATCTGAAAGTCAGCTCTGAATAGTACTACAAAGTATGAGCAATGTAAAAAGGCACACACTGTTTAGTTAATGTCAGTCCTTATTAGAAGAAGAATCTGTCTTCTTTTCCTCTACAGAAAAGAAGTGTCTGAAGCTTAAGAATCTGCAGAAATTAACTCAAAGTAAACCACAGTAGCTTAATAACATTATCAATTGGTCATGTGCATTCCTGTAATTAAGTCCATTGCTTTTTATTCACCAGGCTTTTCTATTTCACTATCTTGACCACAGATCTACCCTCACTTTCTGGCCATCTTACATTCTATTTATCAGATAACTAATAAATTATCTTAGAGTTTCATTCCATCATTTGACCTGCTGTCTTGGTCAGTAAACCACAGTTGATTTTGTACTGCTTCTCTCTGTCCCACACTGAGATGGTTTCTCTAGTAGCCATTTTGTCTACAGAGGTGCACAAAAATGGCCAGAGTATGATCAGTAAGTTACCAAAGGATTTTACTTTCTAGCTAAAGTGAAGAAACTACTCGGTAGCAACACCACAGAGAAAGGGTAGTAAGTTAAAGGGTTGCATCTTGCCTTTACAGGGAAATCAAAATCTGATGAACTATGGAAGAAATAAGCTTTGAAAGTATTTCTCTTAAGTCAGAGCTACACTGCAGAGGTTAAGTATTTTAACATTAATACTAATGTCCCATGACACATATAGGAACAGTTCTAACACCTGGCAATTACCTTTCTCCATTCTAAACCAATCAAAAAAAAAAAAGCGAGCCACCAAACTTTCATCTACTGACGTGCTGAAAGAAGTAAAGGGATTTCAGTGTATGTTAAAAAACAATGTCTTTCTTCACACCATGAAATTACCATAACATCAAAAGGAAGTATTTTCAATGCCAAAATTTAGAATTAATCTTTGAGAGATTCAGCTGTCTATGCAGCTAGCTCAATACACTGTTATGGTTGCCAATGGTTTAGCAATAAAACACATCAAGACTTGCTACTAAAAGTTTTACTCTTTTACCACAACCTTCTGCAAAATATAAACACAATTTCATCCAATGAAGATTTGCTCTGCTGGAGACGGGTAAACAAACTCCCTTGATTTGCAGTTTAGACTTGCCCTCACACCACAAGTAACCAAAATAACCACTCCAAGTCCAATTTCCTTTTAAAGCAGGAACCAGAACTGCATGTGCGGTGATCTTAGGAAGGGCTACTGAATGTGTCCACCCCAGTCAGGTCCTTCAGAGTAATGTTAAGATAAGAAATTTAAAGTTACTTTTTGTATTTTGCAAAGGCATACCTATCTTTACAGTTTCTGCTTTACTCACTTAGATTAGGATTTAACACAATCTGAGCTCACTAAAGTAAGAAATCTAATATTAGAAGTGGCCAGTATAACAGGATTTTAGGAAGAAATAGCTTTTACCATGTCTTCTCATAATCAGAAATACTAAGTTGCCAGAGTATCAAAAGCACAAGGTATTGGAGCAGCAGCAGCCTTACAGCTCTATCTAGCTCTGTCTCTTGGGGTATTTCCTCAAACTACCTCCTTCCTCCAGAACAAGGTGCAGTGGTTCATGTATAGCAAAATACATGAGTGAGAGGACATGAAAATAAGCATGTGAAAGACAATCTTACAAGTGCAGTAAATCTAGTTAATCTTGCCTTGTCCATTTCAGGATTGGTTTTTTCTTTTGTTTTTGAAAGAACTAAACTGGCTTAAGGACTTGCAAACAAAAAGACAAGCAGCACATGTTAAAAGCAAACTTATTTTTTGTCAGTGTAAATACACACAAATAAGTACCTAGCTAAAATAACTAACTCTGTTGAGCCTATTCATGTATATACTTGTCCCCACGTAGTTCCACCAACTTCACATTAAAGTGCTGTGAGCAAATTTTTGTAGATTTTGACTGTGATATTACTACTATACGATATTTTACTGTATATTACCATATTATACTACTGTAGCATTCAACGGCAACATTGCAACTTTCCCTGTCAGTTAATAGATATGATTACTTGTTGATTAAAACAGGAAATTTAAGCAGAATGTTAATCAGAAGTGAAGCTATTTACTCTGCTAGCAGGAGGACTCTGTTCCCCTACAACTTGAATTACTGGAAACAGGTAGTTCAGTCTGTGTGCACAGCACTGACAAACTCTGCTCACTCCCTGAGGAGCAAACGTACACAGAAACCAGCTCTTCCCTGCTCCTAAGGCACCCAGGAGGAGCATGACGACTAAAATGAGACCACCACAAGCGACCAAGTCATTTCAATTGCCACCTCTCTCCAAACATCACAACCCCTTCACTGCAAACATGCTTCGATGCCTGCATACCACACCGAGCTCACGCCAGGCTCATTCCTCCAGAACAATTAATTCAGCCTGCATTTCCTTACTCGAAGGAACTTTGCCGGGAGATGGATGAGGGCAGTAGCCAGGAGTGGGCTTTGACAAGAGGAATTTTTCTGCTGTGACATACTATGCACAAGTTTGGTTTGGCACACAGGCCCTAACCCTCAAGACATGCAAGGAGCACATTACTTAACTGACTAAAAAATACATTCATAAAAACTTGATAAAAATTTAACCCTTCCATTTCCTGCTCCCACCCCTGAATGAGCTCAAGTCTTCACAAGAATTTCACTTTCCTTTGTCTACATTTTGGAGTCTTTCACCTGCAACTAATGTTCTGTAGAAGTCTAAAAAGGAAGTTTTCCTTTCGATTTGTCATTATATCACGGACAACACTATCATAGATGGCTGAAAATGCCAGAAGTTTAACTACTTCTTAAAATTACCAAAAGCTGTTTCATTAATATCTATCAATTATAATGGTTCCAAATGCAACTCTCAATGGTCCAAGAGTTGCTAAGTGAGAACTGATGCGTTATAGCAGAGATAATTTTGTTTCTTACACTCACATACCTAAGGATTCCCTGCTGCTGAAGGAACAAAGCTTTTTCTGACCCAACATGGTTATTCTTACACAGCTTACTTGATTAAAAATAACTCTCTAAATCGGTGCCTTGAAATAGAAAAGCATTATGTATTACTAATATGAAAGATCACATCTCCTTTTTAATGCCACAACATTTAAGATCAAGCACTGTGATTATTCTGTAAATGCCCCAGGTAGGGCAGCAATCATTTTCCACCAAGAAAACTAACCATGGCTTGCAAACTCCTCTTAAACTGCTTGGGCTTAATGAAGTTTTAAAAATTAATAATGATTTTTTTTTTAAAAAAAGTAAGTATTAATTAGAACCATGAACTAGAAGGACATTTCAAGTTAATTTAAATTGAGGCTTGACAAAAGGAGGAAGTGGTTTTTGGTTCCAGACATTGTCTCTGAAAAGCTGTCTATCCAAAGAAAACATATCTACCAATAACATTTAAGAACCTCAAATGTTTGCATCGCTTGCTTAGTGTTTGGAATCCACTATGGATGGGTGTTTTCCCTGTTATTTAAATAACTACACACTTACACATTTTGTGAGAGGATGCATCGTGTCCCCTTATCAGACTCCAGCTTAGGTTAAAAATGTTATGCTCAATATTTAACAGTTTCTATCTTTCTCTAATTCATGAGATAAAGGCCACAAGTTCTGCTTAGTGAAGAGATCACAACATTGTAAACAAAATGCTGATTAGAGAACTAGAGCAGATTGCCCTCAGTAAGAGAGTACTGCAGTCTGTGCTGGCAACCCAAAAAACTTATTTCTGTCTGAAACCCCAGACAATTTAAGACAAATGAAGGCATTCCACAAATACAACTTCATGAGATTAATCTCTGTCTGGTTTAGCCCACAAAAATCCTGCTGTTGAGCAAATCTGTAGTTATTCAAGAACAGACTCTACCTCTACTTTTACACTTTATGTCACCATTTCAGTAACTTCAGTTAGAATGTGAATAATGATAAGCTGCCCTGCATTCAATTCAGGGAACAGTCACATCACACAGACTACACAGCTAAGCAACTGAAAGCATCAAGTCTTTTGGGGCTTTTTTTGTCTCCTTCTGGCAAAAAAATTGACATTTGTAGTCAAGATTCACAGTAAACAGTTCCGGTTTGACTTCTGGACAGAGCACAGGAAGAAGAGGTAATAACTATTACCTGATCACCATATTTACAGCTAGAGTACACGTTCTGCTTCTTTCACATACAGACCTGGCCAACAATTAAGCACACTTGCCACCTTACATATGCACAGTCATATACATTCAATGGCCTAGGCCTTCAGAAACTTGAATACTCTCAAGTGGAGCATTCTGTTCATGAGCACAGAGAACTGCTCTACAGTCTAATATGGTTGTTATCAGCTCCAGATTAATCTCAAGATTTTTGGTTCCATGTGGCCTAGAAATACTGGTTCATTCTCTTCTGAATCATAACACTGTATTACAAAACACACATTCTTCAGCTAACTCAGCCAAGTTTTATTAAAGCAAATTCAAAGGTTTATATTTACATTTCTGATGAGAGGTGTGAGAAGAGAGTAGATTAGACTTGTACCTGTAGTTTGATCTGTCTTAAATATGTACACTTTGGCAGATACACCACAGCATGACTTAACCACTCTTGAGAAGTCATGCAAAATTGGCTTGGTCAGCACTAAATCAGTCTAATTTTGGACAAGACGATCACAAGGTCCTCAAGGATAGGATTCTTTTTCTACATGCTTTTGCACAAACCGTAACAATCACAGCATGCAACTGGAATTTCTGAACATTTATTTTTAATCACAGTATCCAGCTTTTACTTGTATAAAGCAAAACCAGCTGTCCTTTCAAAGTAGATAATGCAACTCCAGTAAGGCAATTTAACCTAAAGGCAACTTTAGAAATAAGTAAATAATGAATATGAAAGCTAACTGCCCCATAAACAAACTGTGCAAGCCTGGGACCAAGCCCACTGTAAGGTGTTTCAAAGCCCATGCATCAGAATTTACAAAACAGAGTAATCTATTAAACAATAATTGGGAGGGAAGAGGGGGTTGTTTGCAAGGAGGGAAGGCCTTAAATTGTCACAGCACACAAATAACAATTACCACAAAGGCAAACATACTCATGGTATCCACCAGCACCCACCGCAGCTGTGTGGAACAGAACAGACTGTCGTTAAGCCTTTCATATCAGCCAGCAACTGAGCTCTCGAATCCTCTCTGTCCCACATATTTCATTTACACAAGGAGCAATTTTTCCTCTTACCTAATGGCTGGATAGACTCCCTGCTTTTACATATGAATTTCGATTACTTAGCAAGACTTCACAGATGCAAGAAGTGTAAAGCAAAAAAATGCTGAGTTTTACAGGATCTATTATAAAGAGGTTATTAAAAGTTCTGACTTAATGTTTTACGTTAAGAATGCATTATCATGCATGAGAAACACCGAAGTCCTTCGGACGCCCAGTTTCAAAGATTCTCTTTTTTTTCCCCCCAACTCTCTTCTTAGTAGACATGTCTTTCTAACTTTCTTATACATTCACACAGATGCCTCTCTCTCTCGCTATATAAATGTATATATATACATATATCTTCTGGCCGATAACATTCTCATACCATTTCGAACTACACTGTGCCATATACCTCCAAAATTAACAGCTCGCGTTCAGCTTTTGTCAGTAATCCAGCACTCAGGATTCCCTTCAGACCCCAGCTGTCTGCCGTCCTAGGATGCAGAGCAATCCAGTCATATACAGGGCCCTATAGCCTGTAGGTCTGGAATTCTTACGATGCAAAGAAACCATCTTTCTAGCGTCCCCCTCCTACTCCCTTTCACGCACTAACTCTGGACCGCTTCCACCGCCACGGGCTTCATACTTGCACTCTATTCGGAACACTTCTGAGCAGCCCCCGGCTCAGTACCTGCTCCTGGCTCCTTTCCGCAAGAGTCCCTTCCCGGAGCAGCGGGAACAGGGGGGAGTGCGCCCTCGCAGCGCTGTCGCGCCCCCGCTCTCACAGCCAGACCCTCTCTCGCTTCCACCTCCCCCGCAGCCGCCCCGTCGGGAGGACGGCGGGACGAGGCGGGCTCTGATCGAGCTCAGCCGGGCCCCCGCAGGCTGCAGACCGGCCGCCGGGCCTCCTCAGAGCCCGGACAGCGCCGCGGCTCCAGGTCCTCGCTCGATCCCGTCCCGCGGCCCCGCTCCCCTCCCGCCCCTCCCCGAGCGCCGCCGGGCCCGCTCCTCCTTACCCTTGGCCAGCGCCACCGTGGAGTTCTCGGTGTCGATGGTATACAGGATCCCCTCATAGCGGATCTCGGCCTTGGAGATGAGGCTGATCTTGCTCCCGATGTAGGGCGTCCCCCCGCTCATGGCGCTGTTTCTCGGTCAGGGACACCCCTTCGCCGCTGCCGAAGGCTCCTCGAGCCGGGCACAAGCAGCCAAGCAAGCCCGACCCTGAGTCGTAGTAAGCGCTGTCCTCCTGCCGCCCCGAGCCGCCGCTCCCCGCACAGCTGAGCCCTCGGCACAGCCCTCGGCGGAGCGCTCAACACGACCCGCGCCCCGCGGCTCCCAACATGGCCGCCGCCTTCATCTTCCCTCACAGCGCCCCCCCCGCCCGGCCCGCCAGGTGTATGCCGGGAGCGCGGCTGATCTCGCGAGAGCTGCGGGCAGGGACGCTGAGTTGGGGGGCGGGAAAGTCGCGGAGCGGTGCTGGGGTCCCGCGCGCGGCAGCGGAGCTTCGGCCCCGCTCGGCTCTGCCCGGCCTCGCTCGGCTCTGCCCGGCCTCGGCCCGCCCCGCTCTGCTTTGCTGGGGCACGCTCGGTTCAGCCCGGCCCGGCCCGGCCGCCCCCCGCGCTCCCCCGCCCCGGCAGTCCCGTGTCGCTGCTCGACAGCCCCGGCCCCGGCAGCTGGTGAACTGTCACCGGGCGGGTGACAGCAGCTTGGGTGATTGGGGGTTTCGGGGTGTTTGAGGGCCCCGGTCGTTGAACGGCAAATCCTGGTGACCCACAGGAGCAGTCGAGAACATGCGGAGAACTGCGGGAGTGGGGGGTGATAACATCGGTTCGTGTTTCACGGAGATTCCCTTTTACTCTGCTGACACTGTTGAGAGGCAGATCCTGGCAGCCAACACTAAGCAACACAACCGTTGATGAAATCTTGACCAAAGTGTGGGATTAATCCTGAAAAAATACCCTTTTAGTAGAAGTAAACACACACAAACACCTCATGATTTTAAGATTGATTTCTGCACCTGAAGTAAGAATCACAAATGAGGTTTCTGTTGGAGGCCACGATACCACCTCAGCCCCCCCTAGAAAACATCACAATAAAGACCAACCTCTGTAAAAGGGACTTAGCTTTTGTTTCAGCAACTGGGCATTATCATGTTGCAAAGATTCAGCAAGTATTTTGTTCAGAACAGGCCTTTGAAATGCAGTAACAAGGCAGATTTTTCCAGAAGGGGCCTGCACATTCCTAAACAAGAGCCAGACTAGACTCCTGGAAACTTTGTGCCCAAGTTGAACTGACTGTAAAGTTTCCAGGAGGACTGGAGTGCCCAGGGAGCTTTACTGTAATTGCTTCCAGTGTGTCCTGAACTACTTGGAAGTTTATGAAGCAAAGTTCTGCTGTAAATGACAGGATATACCATATTGTCTGTGGGACACCACTGTGGAAAATTTGCATTTGTAATTCAGCTCAAAGTAAAGCTACTGTTTAGAGAAATAACAAAGACATCTATATTCTGTTACAAGGAAAGAGGCTGGTCTGTGGCTGCTTCTCAACCTCTGCTGGAGGAGGCGGAGAGCCTTGTAACAGTGTAGAGGATCAGCTACACTCTATGTTACACAGATTTCCTGCCACCTTACAGAGGAAGGGAGGGAGGAAGGAAGGAAGGAAGGAGAGGGAGGGAGGAAAACTCTAGTGCACATCTTCCAAAGACTTTTCTCATCTGCCTCTCAAAACTGGAGAGAGTGGTTTTTATGGAAATACCCAGTTTGATACCACAGTATTAGAAAAATGGACACTAAAATTTATTTCATAGTCAGGACTAGTTGCAGAATCATATGCCTAATTTACCATTCTACATTTATAGAATTAGGGTTCTAAGGTCATGTGGTTAGAAGAGAAAATAGAGATGGACAATTCTTTGAGCTCAGGACACAGTAGATGAGCATTTCAAGAGAGAAATCAAGTGGAAAACCATCAGGGTTTATTTTTCACAGAACCCCAGGATGGGTGAGGCTGGAAGGGCCCAGAGGGGCTCCTCTGGTGGCACCTCCCTGCTCCAGCAGGGCCATCCCAGAGCACAGGGCACAGCAGTGTGTCCATGTGGCTCTGCAATATCCCCAGGGAGGAGCCTGCACAGCCTCTGTGCACAATCTGTTCAGGGCTGGGCACTGCCCAGGGCACAAGCTGTGCCTCCTGTGCAGGGGGAGCTCCCTGGGCTCAGGCCCTGCCCGTGGCTCTGGGGCCATTGCTGGGCCCCCGGAGCAGAGCCCGGGCCCTGCTCGGAGCCCTCCCTGCACACAGGGACAGCCAGGCCTGAGGGCCCCTCTCAGCTGCCTGGAGGCTGAACAGGCTTAACAGCCTTTTCTGAAATAACTTGTAAGTTCCTGGAAGAGAGAAGTTGGCCAGAATGAATAACAAAAACAACAACAAAAAAACCCAAAACAGACAAGCAAACAAACAAAAACCTGCACAAATGCCCAGGAATAGAAAACTATCCCCTTGAAACACTTAAGGTTTAAATTCTAATCTTCTTGATGTCAAATATTTCTAAGTCTCTCCATGAAGTCCTGTCTAGGTCATTAGACAAGTATTTACAATTAACTTTGCAAGCTCCAAAATTTCTATAAGCCATATATAAAATGAAATTCCTTTGCAACTGAAATACATGAAACTAAATTTAGACATATTCTGCCTTCCAAGCAGTGGTCCCAGGTTTAGTGAAGGACCTAGAGCAGAAATCCTATGAAGACCAGCTGAGGGAGCTGGGGGGGCTCAGCCTGGAGAAAAGGAGGCTCAGCACAACTCCCTGACAGGAAGGGGTCAGCTGGGGGGGGGGGAGGGTCAACCTGTGCTCCCAGGGAGCAAGGGACAGGACAAGAGGAAGCAGCCTCAAGCTGTGCCAAAGGAGGTTCAAGTTGGGTATTGGGAAACATTTCTTAATGGAAAGGGGCAGTCAGGCTGACCAGGGCAGATTCCCAATCCCTGGAGGGAAAAACATGTGATGTGGCACCTGGGGACATGGCTTAGTGGTGGCCTTGGCAGTGCTGAGGGAACCATAGAGGTCTTTTTCAACCTACACCTATGCTATTCCTAGGACAGCTCTTTGTTCTCTAGTCATCTTCATGCTCTCCAATTTCTGGAGTTTATAATTTCTATGTCATACTTCAAATGAGCAGCTGAAGGAATATTTTTATAGTGTAAAGTGAATTTCAATACATAGCTGAAGAGTTCTTCATTTTAAGAAGTTATCTCAAAATCTTACCTGAATTGGTAGGTACCATCTTGATGTTAAATTAAAGCTTAAGATGGGAAGATTGTACAATTGAAGGCACTGAAAGTGTGCATGTGAGACAAACCCATGACACATAAGCAGGAAAATAGTGCTCCTTTCTAAGCACTTTGACTTCTGTAGAAGACAATAAGTTACTTGTCCTGTGCCCTGTTATCACTCCATGCAGCTGAACACGGCAGGGGGACTTTGCTGTGTACTGAGTTATTAATGGCAAACTTGGGCTGCAAGCAGGGCACAGGGCTGAGCAGTGCTGACAACTGAAGAGCAGCTCAACAAGTTCTGTGGTGAATTTTCTTTCACAGGCAATTTTGAAACCATGGTTGGAAGTTAACCTTCCTGAAGATCACTCTCTATCTCATACAAAAAATAATTCAGGAAAGACTCTATCTTAAAAGATCAGACAAGATGATCACAATTGTCTCTTTGATTTTTTTTTTTATTCTGTACATATATAACTCCTAAAGATGAAAAAGCAACAAATATGTTCAAAAATGTTTTCTGTGATGAAATGCATGAAAATATTTGAAAAATATTTTTATAATAGAAGAATGAATACAAAAGTTCATAGAGATTCTGTACTTTACCAGAAGTAATTTTCCCTATGTAAAAGCTCAAGCCCAAAGGCAGTTTCAGCAACAAGTTTATAAACATTCTTAGGTATGCCCTCACCTCTTGACTTGAAGAAAGTCCAATGTGAGTCAGTATATATCATGTTTTATTAAATAAAACATTCTATTACACTTCCTTACCCTGTGTGTTTATATATAAAAAATGGCTCAATTTAAAAGAGGTGAGTGGGAAGAAATACAAATTAATGTTTTACAGACTACTCATACAGAAATGTACATTCAAATTGTAATACTTGCCATTTTCTCCTTTCAGCGGGAAGGTGAGTCTTATCTTCTAAAGTTACAAAGCAATTAAGTTTCCTCCAGGGTGGTTTTTATGGCAACACCCAGTTTAATGCCACAGTATTAGAAAAATGGACACTAAAATTTATTTCATAGTCAGGACTAGTTGCAGAACCGTATGTCTAACTTTTCATTCTCTTATGAGAACTCTGGAGATGGTTGTATGCAAATAAAGTCCAGGAGCAGGGCAACTAAGTGAGGGATGCATGGAATGTTCTCTGATAAAATCAATCAAATGTGTGACTCATAAAAAAGTAATATTGGATAGATTTATATTTTTTCCAACCCAAATAATTATTTTTTATATTTGCACAATAGCAAATTGAATCATAATGTCTACTATGTTTTAATTAAGCTTCCAGGTAGAAATACTTATTAAAAATCTAAATTTAATTTAGCTGTAGCACTCCACAAAAGCAATGCTCATTTTCTAAGCAAATTTTTGATGTATAGCTCTCTTGTGTACATTTAATGCTGCTTTTCATAAACACTGCTGCTGTTCTTTCCCATTCACACAGTGGACCATCTCCTACTCATACAACCTAACATGCCTTTGGAACTTCAGTATTTTAACTGGCTACCTTCCTGAAGAAATATGCACTGGTTTAACTTCAGGAGACATTTAAACTTATCCTAATTAAACTGGTGCAACCTATATTTAACAGATTTTAAAAGTGATTTATTTTGATTCATCACAAACTTGCTCCTAAAGGACAATCAGGGAAAACTACCCTGAATAACAATGTAACCTCCTTTGGAGTAAGCAGAGGCTAACAGCAGTCAGGAGCAGTTCAGCCTTGTGACTCCAGCCAGTCGTACATGGTAGGACCGAGCAGATTGAGCCAGGACTGGAGAGGAGCTGAGTGAGCCCCTCACTCCTTCCCACCAGTGCATTGAGCAATTGAATGTCCTTATTCACTGAGGCACCTTTTTCAGCTTTTTGGAAAACTCCGAGAGATCACAAAATGAGGAATGATTCTCCATTTCAGACCACAGAGCAGCAACTCCAGTACATCCCAGTTTGCAATCATGCTGCTGCAGCCCAGCAGAGACAGATCTGGAATCCAAGCTGCTGCCTGCTGCTGGGGTCACAAATCCATGGTTATCCCTTGCGTGATATTCATAGGGGAAGTGTTTTTATTTGGAGGATCCTATTGAAGACACTGCCCTGTCGTTAGTTAAAAATGATGATTTAAGAGCACTGTCTTTCTCTTAAAAGTTATTTCAGAATGTGTGAGGAAGTGTTGGTGGGAAGAGGGCACACAGGAGTGCAATGACAAAAGTGTTAGCAACAAAATTAATTACCTTAAATTTCCCACGATGATGCTGAGGGAACACAGCATGCCAGGGCAGCTGCTCTGGTGACGCAAAGAGCCTTATTTTTGTTTTCCAAATCTTCTGCCAACAGCGTCCCCGTTAGGAAATTGTATCACTGCAGCCATTCTGGTCTGGGTGGAGCAGTAGCTTTGGACACCGGTAAAACTGCAAAGCAGAGCAGTGCAAACGTGAGCTGTGCGTGCCCTAGGGTTTGGGACAGCTCCCTCCGCTGCACATCCCGCGGAGGGGCCGGTGCGGGGCAGCCGAGGCGGTTCGCTCGCTTCTGCCGGCGGGGCGGGACGGGACGCGCCGGCCGCCACCGCCCCACCGGGACACGGCGGAGGGCGTAGGGCCGGCAGCGCCCGGTCCCTGCGGACACCCGGGGGCAGGGAGGCTGCTCCACAGCCCGCTTCCCTACGGCACCTGCTGCCGGGCCCCTGAGGAGCTCAGGGGTCAGAGAGGCTGCTCCACACCCGCATCCATCCCTACGGCACCTCCCTGCACACGCTGCCGCCCCGCGGCTTCCCGAGGGGCATCGCCGCCCTCTCCCTTGGCGGCCGCACCC
>VZTH01019645.1:296458-309293 GCA_013397815.1 Aleadryas rufinucha
CCGCGCCCAAGCCCGCGGTCACCGCCAAGGCGGGCGCTGCCCTGCCCGCCGCCCCCCAGGCCGTGTCGCCGCGGCCGGCGCTGGGCGCTGCTCCCCGGATCGTGGCCCCGCAGCTGATCGTGCGGCCGCCGCCGCAGACCACCATCCAGCTGCCCCCCGGCTTCACCATCCCGCCCGGTAAGTGGTGCGTAGCGCTCCCGGCATCGCCGCTCGCTCTAACGTTCTTCTCTTGGCCAGGGCTTTCCTTTCCCCAAAGCCGTCATGTCCCCGCTGCTCGATGTGCTGGAACTCAGAGGCACCTGTCTGAGGGCACCGTCTGACGAACAGGCTGCCGCTAATTAGGGTGTAACTGGTACGGCTAATGCAGAGTAATTGCAGCTGTTGTTGCGTGAGTTACTGGTTTTGTCCTGGGGAGAGCGGCAGTCACGGTCAGTTACCCTATGATGGTGTAGTTGGACACCGGATAAAAAGGTGGAGTGGTAGCTAAGAATAACTTTATGTGTGTTTTGAAGGTCTTTATCTTCTGCTTTACAGTTGATAGTCCTGAAAAGTTTTTCTGCTTGAAAGAATGTCTTCTGCTGTGAACCAGGTGGCAAATGTGTATAATCTAAAATTTATAATTTTAGTAGTTATGATAATGTCGTTGTTATGTGAGGGTAGTCTTCACATCACTAGATTTTATTTCCAACTCTGAAGCAGCTGTTATGTCCTCTTTGTACTCCGCTAGTTTCCTTAACTTTAATTACTAAAAATTTTAGTTCAGCAAGGTTGCTAGCTAACCAAACCAGCATCCCTTCATCCTCATGATTCCTACTCTTAGCCTGCATATAGTTTCATTTGAAGGGTACTGTGGTCCCCTACTTAGATTTTCGTGTTGCAAAAACTTTGGTATCTTCATATCTTCTTGATTTAGCAGTTGATTTAACATTTAAGCTAATTCTTTTTTCCCTGTTAATACCAATAGTATGTTAAGATGTGGACCTATTGATGTAGTCTGAACTGACTTAGTTCTTGCAACTTATTTCTTAAAATATTTGATATTTATTAGCTCCGTAGAGCAGCAATGGTGTAGAAGCTTGCTTCTAAGTGGACTTTTAGAAGTTGTGTGTTTGGCCCCAGTTTATGAAAAATCCTCCAGTCTGATACTCCAAACATACAAATCTTGGTGATTTCATGAAGACCCAACTAACTTGAAGCAGATAAACTACTGTTCAGATTGTTTTAGTGCCTTTAGCCTTTGACTCCCTTTGTTAATCTGTTGGAGATTACTATATGCAGATGATAATGTGCATTGTAACTTTGCACACAGTTTCTGAAGTTCATGGTGTCAATTCTTTGATCTGTTACTTACGTTCAAACAGAAGAGGGAAAATGGAGCTTTGAAAACAGTCTGATCCAGGATTTAGAAAATGTTTTGGAAATAATACACTAGAAAGTTTTATTTTGGATTTTATTTTATTACAAGATAGTTGGAAATACATTAAATTTGCATGAACATGAAGATAGTATGTTCTAAAAGGAAGTTATTCAGAAAATACGATGTTATTTTTGAGTTTTTAACTTGGTGGATCATTTATAGTTAATCTGAAACTCCCATATAGCAAACTTTTATATAAAACAGAAATTTAGAATCAGTTTTTAAGAACAGGTTATTTTAGCAAATAATAGTCATAAGTTATTTATTTCATCTTTTTGTGACTGACAGGAAGGTAAAATTAATTTCATCCTTTAACTGGATTCCAACTTGTACCAGCTGCTCAGTAACAGGAATTTGTAGTCCTCCAAACGGAATTAAAATACATTGTTAACACATGAACATTTATTAGTTTATAGTAGTAATTGTGTCTGCAACTTTGATTGAGACTGTGTGGCACGTGTTGCAGTTCATTTGTCCTTTCCACTCAGTTTTTCTCTGTTCATAATTAGGTTTAGAAAATGGGAAGATAAATTAAGAACACACCTGTGAATCTGTGTAATGCAAATAGAATGTGCATTTTTTAATGTATGGTAGGATTATCCTATGAGGATTTTATATAAGGTTCACAGTATAATCAGAGATGTGATAACCCGTTTGGCCAGTTGGCATATTGGGGTGTCCAGATGGTTTAGGAATGGCATATACCAAATATATCATCTGCTTGCAGGATTTTCTGCAAATATAAACTGTGAAGCTTAGTGCTTAAATGGCTAATGGATCTTAAAAGTTACTTTTTAGATGAGTTTTTAATGAGTTTCTTTCAACTTTTTAATTTTTAAATTACTCTTGGCTTTGGAAGAGAGTTATTATTACGGCTTTTGGATGTAGTCCTTGCTGTAGCTCTCTAGGCCTGTTGCCTTAAACACTGATTTCCACAAATCTTTAGTTTATAGTGGCAGAAACTTGCCTTCTGTTTGTGTTTGTAGCAGGAAAGGTTGGCTGGGAGCACCCAACTCTGTGAGTGAGGGCTTTTATGAGTGCTGCAGTTCTCTCACGTGTTCATCCCGCAATTGGGATTTGTTTTTCCATGTCAGACTGAAAGAAAGACTTTCTTGCTATAAGGTTCTGAAATTTGTTATAATAGTGTTTGAATTTCTTTATCCTCAGGTATGTTGCAAACTGCATCCTTTTAGGAAGGTGTTGGGTTTTTTCCCCTGGGAAGTTAATTAGAATTGGGTGTAAGCTTTTACCTTTAGAATCTTGTATAAGATTTTATCTTTTCATTTTCCTTTGAAAAGTTAAAGAAGTATATGAAGCAATTTGCACATAGAGATAAGTTGTAGAAACAATGTCTACTGACTCTGTTATCATAGGTTTTTAGTTTTTGGTTCTCTAGTAGTTGCAGACAAGATGTTTTTCTGTTTATTTGACCTGTTGTGTCCTATCTAGGTTAAATTATTAAAATGTATTCTGGAAGTAACTTGGAAATTCTTTTTAAATAATCTGTCTGGAGAACTGCTTCTTAGTTCTGAGTGAACTATAGGAAGAACATTACATGCTTTGCAGAGACCTTGAATAAGTGTGAAACTCCAGGATCCAGGGACCAACTTAGCCACTGTCTCCCCTTTTCCGACCTGCTGACTACAAAACTTAGGGCACAGCTTGATGGAAATGGCTCTGTTGTGTAGAAGGCCTCTCTTCGTGAGTTGTTTTACAAGAAAATAATCTGAAAAAATTATCATTTACTTCTGGAAAATGTTAGAAAACACTTTCCAATTTTCTAAAGTTGTCGCACTGTATCACTGTGTGCTGAGGAGTCGTGTTGGTTCTCTGGGGCTGACAGTGTTTGTTGTTGATGTTTAAACCACAGGTAGTTTGCCCCAAAGTGGTGATGGTGGGTACCAAATAGATTAGTCTGTTAATGCTCAATGTTAAGTAAATCTCAAATATTGTATACTCAGAAGTGTGTCTGGCCTAATATTTGCGTGTACTCATAAGCTGTTGTTCAGTAAAGGTCTTGGGTCATTGTCCCTGGTATGCATATACTGAATTCTGTTGCCAGCAGCTGCATTGTCCTTAGAGTTTACTTTTAATGAGTATTTGTTTCTAATTTTGTTCTCCTGACCCTGAGTAGACTGCTAGATGTCACTGTCCCCCAAACACTCAAGTGGTTGCTTCTTTCATCACTCCTTGCCATAAGCTGCAGTTATTTAAATTCCAAACTGAATTGGGTCTGCTAGTGGGGGCTCCTTTTCTTCTTTGAAATAAAATGTCGTGTTACATGAGAATCAAAAAAAGATACAGTCTAGAGAATAATGTACAGTGCTATGTGTTAATTTTACTCTATTCTGGGGTTAGATAGTCCTTTGTATGTTACTGTTGCTGTTCTTTACTGTGTAGTGACTGTTCCCTCGCCCTCACTAGGGATGGTCCTGGTGCGCACGGACGCTGGACAGCTCGTGATGGTGCCCCAGCAGGCTCTGGCGCAGGCTCAGATGCAGGCTCAGGTGCAGACACAGGGACAGGGTCCTGCCAGCCTGTCACCCAGGCTTTCTGTGCCCACAACTGGCCCTGTTTTTCGTCTGTCAACAGCTCAGGTATGTCCAGCTTGATTTCATTTTGGTGCATTATGTCTTACACATTATAACCTCTTATGTTTCTGCAGCTGTGCTTTCCTCCCCTTTTTGTTGTGAAAACAGGAAATACTTATTCAAATGTAGTTTATTTTATGAGGCCTAGAAATTTTTTTTTTTTATTTAAGGAGAAAGTCTGCCTTAGAGAGTCTCTTAAGACTGTGTTCAGACTGAGAAATGATTGGAGGCTACAAAGCTCAGCCTTAGTCTGGACTGTGTATCACTGGTTTAATAAGTGCCCCTTGCTCCTCTGAATCAGAAGCACTGTGATGTCCCAGCATGTTGAATCCCAGGATAGCTAATTTCACTGGACATTGGAAAAGAGAAAGCCAATCAATTCTATCCAAGGATTTGCAGTAATTTCAAAATAACTTTTAAAATATACTTTGTTCAAAAGAAAGATTTGATTCTTCTAATTTGCCTCTGGGTGTGATCTGTCTACACTGAACGTTTTGTCTGTGTTGTGAGTACATTTCCCTTTTTCTAGGGATTGACAGAATAGAGTGCTTTCCTGTCCCAAACTCATCAGTGGAGTGTGTTGATTTCAACTTGGAGCTGATTCATTTTCTAGGGTGAAGGGAGGGGAGGCGGTTGCCTCTTTTTTTTTTTTTTTTTTTTTTTTTTTTTTTGAAGCGCTCTTTGTTTTAGAANTTTTTAATTTCTTTGAAGGCTGCATTGGTTTGAAAGTTTGTAGAGAGGCAGTTTAACTTTGGGCCATTTAGAACTGAGCTATTTTACTAAAATGTAGAGGCAAACATCTTTGGATGTTAGTCCAGGGCTGCTGTGCCATAGTAATAATAGGCAGAGTTTAAGGTAGTTTTGCCTAAGGTCTGTGTTTGCAGAAGTGATAAGTAATTCTATGTGGAAAGATTAAAAAGGTGCCTTTACAACTTTTTAGTTGTTGTAGAAGTTGCTTGAAATAGCTTCAACAGGTATTTCCCAATATTTAACATTTGATTATTGTCCAGTTATATGCTTTATGTTTCGCATCATATTTATAGTTTAAAAGTTTTTTAAGTTTAATTCAAAACTGAAAACAATAGAAGAAAGCTGGAATAAATTCACAGAATTGAAAACAGTAACGTGAGGCAATCTATAAACCACAGAGTAGCCAACTAGAATGTAAGTTTTAGAAGTGAGTGTCACTAGGAAGACTGTAGCTGAATGGAATGTATCTCAGGAAAGACATAAATGAAAGCCTGGAAACGCTTGGAAAAACTTTATGGTCTCAAAAGAGAGGTAAGTACAGTATTGGATGAAATTTGTTAAAGACCTTTTTGCAGAAAAGGCAGCCATATAATGTTTAAATTTTTGGTATCTGGAAGAATAAAACTTGTAGAAACCTTCAAAGAGAAATGTATTGCAGGAAAAATAAACACAGAGATAAGCCTCTGTTCATTTACAGATTTTTTTTCTACTAGTTTGATGACTAGTAGAAAATGACTAGTAGCAGCCAATTCCTGAATTTGTACATCTGTCTTTGGTTGTTGGGGGCTTTCTTTGCAAATAAGTACAATCACTTCTTTAGTAGTTACTACCAGCTCACGTTCCTGCAACGGCTCCCGAGACAAGTGTGTAGTGTAAATGCAAAACAGAAGGTTTGCATTGGGACTGTACCAAGAATGGGATCTAAGTCTGTTAGTTGTAGCTGGTTTTGTTCCATACTGTTAGGTTTTTATGTGGCCAGTGTACTGAATTAAAATTCAAGGTGGAAGCATTCATAACAGATATTAACAAATTGTTTGTAATTTGAAGACTTGTGAGGAATAACCTCTACTGCACATGGAACCTTAGGAAGTGTGCATAAATGTAGACCCCCTCCTTGGCTCTGGGTTCAGTCTGGAGTTTGGATCCTAAAGTCAGCCTTAAGATGTGTGCACAGCAAGTGTAGATCACGTTGATCTCAGAGCTCTAGCTCTAATGAGCTCTAGCTCACTAGCAGCTCACTAGAGCTGCTCTCTAGTTGTATGAAGCAGGTAATGTTGCAGAAGGAGTATAATCCTACTTGGATGGATGATGGATTTATGTAAAAGTAAACCCCTGAGGATACTGCATGTTCAGGTGTTCATAGAGTCAGCTGAAATCTGGAGGAGTTCAGGTATTAGAAAATTGTAATTGCTTTTGTACAGGGTTCTGCCCATTTAGATACCCCGCTGCGTTGTAGCTATTCCTTTTACACTACCTGGTGCTAACACGCAGGTTCAGAATAGAGGAAGCCAGCTAGGCCTTAGGAATGATAAATATCTTGCAAGATGCAAAAGTTTGATTATTGTAGGGTAGGGAGATTAGAATCATGATACTGTAGCTTGTCAGGATTCATCTCCTTTGAAAATCTTAGTGGTAGCTGCCCAAACTGTACTGCATAATTTCTGTATTTGTTGTAATTAGCAGGGTTAAAAAATAATTAATATTGCCCTTGGGAAATTTACACTGAACTTCTCTGACTCTGCATTTGGTCTGCAGAGTCTTCTTTCATTGTGACATGCTTATGTTTTATATATGTTTGACCTTAGTGTGTTCTTTAAAAATTGTGGTTGACAGCCTTTTAAAACAAGATTGTAAAGATGTAAATTCTAAAGGTTTATATAATCAGAACTAGACACGAGACGTTTATTTGATTAGGTGGATGGTTTAGAACCAGAGACTGTTCATTGGTTTTCCAGATGAAATGTTCAATGACAAATATTATGCTAAGGTTTTAGAAATGTCAGTTATTTGTTTGAGTAGTCATTATAATTAGTCAATTCAGGGGTCAAGTTCCAAAATAATGGAAATTGTGTGTACTGAAAAATGATTTTTTCAGGGAGTTTTCAATTAAGTTGTTTTCTTTCAGGATCTCTTTCTGGTGGTCAGAAAGCTGAATTCAGTGAATTAAATTTTCCAGAAGTTTAAAATTAATCAAAAATAATGTCCTAGGTTTTTGGGTATATAGAGTATGAATATTCAAGAGTCACAGTGTCCACTGTGGCTGAAACAGGAAAATTCTGGTGCCATTAGCTCAAGACAGACAGAATGTAAACATTAATTGCCTGAGTCCTGCAAGATGTTTTGTCAGATGGATGAACATGGCAGGCTATGGAGTTTTAACCTTTCTCTCTGATGTTAGTGGGATGGTTGATATTTTACTGTGCAGAGTTCAACTTTATTACTGTGTCTTTATTCAGTTATTTTAAGATAGCTTTATTTGGATTAAAATGCAGGGTGCTTTAAATGTGTAGAGCTTAGCATTGTAGTTTAGTCACTTAGTTTGTGCTTTAACCTACTTTTGCCTATGTAGAAAGTCAGCACAGGTGGAAATTTGCAGTCTGCCTTAAGGATTCTAGGAAGTAATATCTTGTGAAGAATGTGTCAGAAAAAGGCATGGCTTTCATGCTTTATGGGTATTATGGTTGCTGTTCTGCTGATTGTCCTAATTTTTAGCCTGTGTCATGTGTCCCAGGTTACTCAGCTAAGTGATTGTTTTCAGTGTTCATTTGTATATACACCTTAAATAATTATTGCGATGAGAAAGTCTGTTGTGAGCTATACAGCTAGGTGTAAAACACAGGATATTAAATAACGTGCCAAAGAAATTGCAAAAGCTGGCAGTTACTTTTGGCAACTCATTAAGAAATGTTGGAAGTGCTATCTGGAGAACATGAAATGGATTTTGAATTACTTTTTTTAAAACTAGAAGAAGGAGTGTCTGAAAAACTACCAAGTGTTCATCTAAATTTGAAAGCTCTTTGTTTCTGTCCCCTTGTCAACTGTGTGATTTCTCCACTCTCAAAAAAGGAGGGGGAAACAAGGCAATGTTCTGAAATAAGGTAGACTTGATCAATACGTACAGAGCTGTTCAGATTCTAAACCACTTCTGCAGCCTGGGTACTACAGCAAGATTTTTCTTTCCATACCCAGGGCCATCATTTGCTAGATCTTCTCCAAGATGTTTTGGAGGAAAATGAACCAGGTTTCCCCTGAAAATTCCTCCAGCTTCAGCAGCTGGGCTGATATCCAGGACAGTATGTGAGGAAGGAGCCACCTTTCTCTGAGAACAATGGAAGCTGCTGAGATGCAGGAAAGTGTAGTGTGTTTCCCCTTAGGAATTCGTGTAAGGGCTTAAGTAAAGGCTTTCCTTAAAAAATGGCTCTATCCTTACATACTCGGTTGTTGAAGGTTCAGAAGTCAAGTATCTGTATATAGTAGTATTTACCTGTGTAGGGAATTGATGGAGCCACCCCTCTTCCCTTCCCAAGTTTAAAAAAAGATGTGTTTGGATTGCAGTGCCAAATGCAAGAGTTCTGAAAGATTAAGATACGTAACTTCCTGTTGATCCTGCATTGCTGTCTCCTGTGGGTGTGCTGTGAATTCCAGTCCTTCCATGATGAATGCTTCAGCTGGGCAGTCAAGGCACACAATTGAGTTGCACAGCAGACATAAATCTGATGTTTCTTACTCTGATTGCTTGGATTTGCTATTTAAGTTATTTGACTTCTGCTGCTTGTAGTACGTTTGTCTCATTTTTTTGCAGCTTTCAGGAGTAGAGGCAGATGTACAGCTTTGGGTACAGTTTTGTGTTAGGTTCATGGGAGAAGAGAGGCAAATCCATTTTGAAAGGAAGACTTGGGTTCTTCTTGACTATTAGGTGGGGTAATCTTTGATTAGGCTTTTAGTTATGCTCCTCTCAATTGCTGCTGTGTAAAGCATGAATAAAATCTGATTGTTTCCATTCTTAGTGGGATTCTGGAAAACTGGCAAATGGGGACAAGCACGTACCTTGTAGGGAGGGTCTGAGCTGGCATCAGTTTAAGGCCGAGCTCAAAGGTGCTGGGGCATGGGCACGTGTCCCGGGAGGATGGACACGTGCAGCACAGTCACCACAGAGGAGCACTGAAACACATCCAGTCAAAAGAATCAGAACCTGAAAGTGACAACAGTACAGAGAGCAGTGATTGAGAGAAGTACTTGTAATAGAAAGATGTATTTGATATTTTAATGATCTTTTCCATTTACGATCTTTCTGATTTCTTTAAAATAGTCAAGAAAAACCTGATTAAGTGCAATTGTACCATGTAAGCTTTAATTTAGTTCAAATTATAAGATTGCGTAGGATTGTGTTGGGGATGTTAGTGGTTGGACTCGCTGACCTTTGAGGCCTTTTCCACCCTAAATGAATCTACAATTCTGTGATATTGACTACTCCCAGCTGCAGTTTTTCTCTGGTGTTTTGTTTTGTTTAGAGAAAAATTGCAAAATATTGAGGTATATTAAAAATATTTTTCATATCAGTACAGCTACAAGAGGCTTGTTTTTGTTGGTTTTTTTTAAATTGGTATCTCAGGGTTTACATGGAAGCACTTAGTCTTGCCTGAGTATTATAATAATCTTTGGATGCATTAAAAAGTGCAAGTTTTTCAAGTGCAAGTGTACTGGGAAAGTGATAATGTGCTTCTTTTAAAAAACATGATTTGGATGTTTTTGACTTAGCTGTGCATAATTTTAATTTAACTATTTTCTCTTTGTGATTTTAGTTTAATTTTACTTTTTGGTTGACATTAATTTTAGCTAAATATTAATACTTTTTTAATGTTGCGAAAATTTTATCAGCTTTAGAATATGAGTTAAGGTATAGGATTTTTGGGAAACAAGCCATAATTTGTTGGAACTTAAATTGATCTTAGAAGAATTCTACTCTGGATTCTTGTGTTAATGAGCAGCTCAAACAGTGTGGGTTTGCTTGCACTACTATATTCTTCAGGGATAATAAATAAATTCAGAAGTGTTTTAAAACTGGTTATTAGATTGCATTAAATTTTTGCTTCTGTATCTTATTTTGAATCTTAGACTTGTGAAATTGTGAAAAATAGGGAGGTGCTGCCATCTAGTTTTCCTTTGCTGTGTTTCTTTTGTTTATCTGTGTTTTTCATTTGTACATTTTATGGCTTTTCATGCCTTTGATCCATTTTTTTCACTGGCTTTCAGTATCTTGATACCCAGCTTGGCTTACATTAATAACCAAATAGCAAAAAATAAGTTGCTTATTTAAAATTATTTTTAATTGCAATTATTTTATGTTAGTTACAAAATTAAAGTGCTGCTGTAAACTAAGAATATAAAGTGAATATCATACAGGAAAGACCAATGTTAGCCTGGCCCATAGTACTTTATTTTGGAGTATCTGTTGTTGGAACTTCAGAGCAGGTGAAAGAGCGTATATTGGAATTTTCACGGGACTGCTGCTCAAAGTGGATTTGGCTTCAGAGTTTACTAATGTTTTTGGTTCAAAAAACATTTTGATTCAAAATGTGTTTTCCAGTATTAAGTTTCTTTGTACCTTTTTTGCAACCAGAAAAGGCAGTTGTGTGTGAAGCTTGATGGTTTAGTATTTAGATATTTAGGCATGTAAGTGGGTTACTTAACAGTACTTCTGCCACCAAGATGATTAGCTATCACTTGAGTTTTGTTTTCATTGTCTAAACAGTCTGTTATATATATATTAAGAAAATGACAGTTTTTTCTAGCTTTGTTTTTTCTTGCTTTAGGCATTTTTCTAACTTCTACTCTTTGGAATTTGAAGTTTATATCATGAACTTTACTGTTTTGTTTTCTGTGTTTCGATACTCACTTTCTGTTAAGTTTCACTTTAGCATCTGTTTTTAAAATGAAAAAAAAAAGTTTAGAGGGTGTGCCAAGTGCTGCCTGCCCCGCTCTGGCTGTGGCCGTGTTTCTGCTGTGGAACACTCTGAGCAGCAGCAACAGCTCAGTCTGTGCCCTCCCTGTCGTGCTGAGGGCAGCCTGAGCTTGGCTGATGGTTCACAAGCTGCTGTCCTTGCTAAAGCAAAGCCTTTCAGATCTGAGATTGGTCTGGTCATACACTATGCCTGTGTTTTCAGCATTGTTTATATTTTTATGGCAGCTTTGGTATTTTTTTCTCATTTATTCATTATTATTGATTCTCGATTTTTTTTGCTGTTTTTCACATTCTTTCTGTTTTTCACATTCTTTCTGTTTTTCTGACCAGTGCTTGTTTTACACTTTGCAGAAATTTTAAGCAAATAGATAAGTCTTTGTTGTTGCTAAGATGCAAAATACCATTATCAAAATAAGCTATTCCATACTATTTCTTTTATACAGATGATTTTTGGGCTTCTTTGCAGTGTTCTGGAGAATACATTTGTGGTAGTAGGGCAGGTGGGTTGGGAGATCAGAGAGAGTAAGAAATGTGTGATCCTTGCTGTGCTTCAACTGCAAAACATTTTTCCTTCTTTTCCTTCATGATGAGTGATTCTTTTCTGTATAAGCAGACAATGAGTTTTCAGTACTTACAAATGATACTGTTTACATTTTTATGGCATTAGCGCAGCTCTAAAACTTAGAAAACACTCAAATGTTAGTAAGGCTGTAAATGTAAGCGTGCAAAGATTAGGAAATGCTATAAAGGAGGTTCCTGAGCACTCTCACAGTGGCTCCCATGTGCATATGCATTATGCTGCATGACCACATACTACTGTTATTTTTAATTTCTACACTGTGTAGGATGGAGAGTCCTAATTAATGAAGAATTATTTAATTTTTTTTCCTCCACTGTTCAGTGGGTTGCTTCAGGCTTACTTGCTGCCCCCCTCTGCAGTGGGAATTAATAACCAAGCTGGTTTTTTTGTAAAGCTTATCCCTATAACAACTTTCTCAACAATGCAGTTAAGGGGATTACTAGCCTCCTTTTGTAAGTAGGAAATGGAACCTAATTGTCTCTATTATAAATATGAAACAAAAAATGCTGGTTAATTTATTGTGTTCCATTTGACTTCATTGCCTTCAGTTGGAACCATGGCCACCCTGGTCCCAAACTCTACATTGCAAGTTGGGCACTCATAAATACATTGCATAAGAGTATTGATTACAATGGATTATCTGTATTTGCAGATATTCCATTGTAATCAATACTAAGCACTAAGCACTTGAGGCAGGAGTAGAATCCAACTGAAGTGCCAAAATTCAGCTGGTTTTTATTCACCAGATATTTTGGATGAAACCTAGTGGTTGCAGAACGACCAGCCACTTCACCAGAGCATGAGAAAGTACTTTGACAGGTACTTGCTTCAGCAACAGGGGTTTTGGACTTAGAACCCCTGATTTCTGAAGATTTTCTCTTGTGGCCCCAAACTCCTCTGCCTGTCCTGTGTAATTGCTCCCAGTCCTGTCTTCCTGCCCTGTTGTCCCAAAAGGGACATTGTGCATATGAGGAACAGAGCAACATCTCCCTGCTTTGGGTTCTGATGCTCCACTCGGTGATACTGTGGTGCCAGTCAAGGTTCTGCCTGCTGTCTGACCTGTCAGAGATTCTGCTTCCACTCATTTTCTGGAATTGTGTGTAAATGTCAAGCTTTTAAAGGGATAATACTTGGGGTCAGTTTCATTGTATTTTTACCAGGCTGAAAAAAAATCAACTCTCTGATAACAAATTTCTCTGCGTCTGACATTTAAGTGCCTGTTCATGTGAACCATAACCAAAGGAATTGAGAGGCAGTCAATAAACGTGTGAAGTTTCTCCATGAACTCTACAGAAGTTTTAAGTTTCAGGAAGCAGAGTTTGCTAATGGGGAGTGTTGTGATGGATTAATAGCAGTTAGGGCTACAGCCATGCCTGCAGGAAAGGTTGTATGACTTAGTTACTCAAAAATTAGGTGGCAGTTGACTCTGGCTGGACACCAGGTGTCCACCGGAGCCCCTCCATCCCTGCCCTCCATCCCTGCCCTCCATCCCTGCCCTCCATCCCTGCCCTCCATCCCTGCCTTCCATCCCTGCC
>VZTH01019645.1:309729-372725 GCA_013397815.1 Aleadryas rufinucha
GGTCACAGGCTCCTTCAGGCAGCCCCTGCTCCAGTGTGGGGCCCTCCAGGGGCTCTGGGGGATCTCTGATCCGTCCTGGCCCCCACGGGCTGCGGGGCCACAGCTGCCTCTCCCTGGGCTGCACCCCGGGCTCAGGGGAGCCTCAGCTGCGGCACCCGGAGCAGCTCCTGCCCCTCCTGCCCTGCCCTGGGGCTTTGCAGAGCTGCTCCTCTCACAGATTCTCACTCCTGTCAGCCAGCTGCAATTCCACGGGGATTTCCTCCCCCTTCCTGAATGCTCCCCAGAGGTGCTGCCACTGTCCCTGCTGGGCCCAGCCTTGGCCAGGGCTGGGTCTGTCCTGGAGCCGGCTGGAATTGGCTCTGCCGGACACAGGGGAAGCTTCTGGCAGCTTCTCACACAGAAGCCACCCCACCACTAAGACCTGGCCATGCCAGCCTGGTACAGGTGAGCTCCCAGGTTTGACCTTTAGCTTCTGCTTCTGCTGGTGTCTGTTATCCCACTTCAGTTTTCTCTTTGTTAAACAGAGCTGTTGATTGTTTGAGGCATCTCAGATGGCATCTTAGCATGGTCTCTTGTGTTTATAAGAAGTCTTCTAGATTAATGATTAGAAATAAAATTGAATTTTATTTCAGATTTTGCAAATTTAAACCTGAAGAGCTAATTAAAATTGAGTTCTGCATAACACTTAGTGAAGCCATGTATAGGAAGATGTAAAGAGGTGTCATAATCTGTATTGTGAAAAACTTGGCCCTGCTTTTGTGTTAGTGTTTGTTCAAATGCTGTTGGGGTATTTTCTTCCTTTTGTGGTTGATAGTGGCCAAGTTTATTGACAGGAATGATCATGAAAAATGTATGGAACTTACTTGTCAAAAGTGAGCTCTCCTGCTCTGTAGTGCAGAGCCTGTGCTGCTGGTACCTGGAGTGTTGGTCAGTAGGTGGTTCTATAGTACAAAATACAAATGTATCCCAAACCTGCTCCCAAGTTTACATCATAACCTTTGGCAGTTTGAGTTGTCTTCATTTGATAAAGCTGTGAATATGGAATGCAGTCTCTAAAATTGGTACAGTCATGCCTTGGCAGTGACAAATAATCTTTGGCTATTTTGATTGTTTTCTCCATATTCAACTGACTTGCTTTTTCAAATGCAGGCTTGTGTATTCCTTGAAGTACAGAGGCAGATTACTTGTGCACAGCAGGTACAATGGATTCTCTCCCAAGCTTTGCCTCTCTATTCGTGTGCCCGGAGCTCTGGGGAGAAGGAAAGTAGAGATGTTGTCCTGTTAATTCGCTCCCTAAACACAGAGTATTTCTGCACTGTGAACAATTCTAATGTGCTCTGACTGCCTAAGTGGAAGTGACTTGTTGCACCATGAAATTGGAGTCACTTATGTTGCCTGTGTGACTTGGGCAAGGCAGAACAAACCTTGGGGCACCCCCCCAGGCCGTCCCTTCCGAAATCCTCCTCTCCTCAGTAGCACTGTGCTGTGCTCCCTGTTTCTGTGGTGGATGTGGTGTGGTTTCTGTTTCTGGTGTGGACAGAACCAGCTCAGGTCTGTGTGCAAATGCATCCAAAGTGTCCCCATGGACATCAGTAGCAGGTTGTTGTCTGTGTTCATTCATGGTCTGGTTTCCTGCCTGTTAATGTCTGGGTACAGGGCAAAAGTCTCTTCAATGTTACGTCTGTGTATTAGGGAATGTAAAAACATCTGATTCATCTAATAAAAAATAATAGTTACATTTGAAAATGTATTTCTTTCTAACTCTCCTGGTAATTTCAGAATTTAGTAGCATTGTACCAAACCTCAGCAGTTTTTCCTTAAGGAACATCATAAATCCTTTCAGATTTTTCCAGTAGGAACTTGACACACTGGGTTATGATTTTTTTTTTTAAATAATGTTGATAATTTTTGTTTTCTTTTTGACATATTTCTCATGAGATCTGCTTACAAGATTCCTTCCATGGAAAACACAGCTTTTTGTTTCTAAATAATTTTTATCAGTTCCCAAAGCATTCATGTTGGGAATCCTTAGAGTGTCTTCTGGCAACTTGCAGCTGTCACTTGAAGATCATTTCCATGATATTTAAGAATTTATCCGGGCTAGTTCCTTGTTATGTTTCCCATCTCCTCATTTCGTACTTACCTTTTCAACCCTTCTGAGTTGGGCATTATAATAGTGAAAATTTATATTTTAATTATGTGCAGTTTTATTTTCAAGTATGTTCCTCTGATGAATCATCAGCATTTATTAGCTGAGAAAAATTCTCTAGCTCGTAGTCTCAGTGTGTATTTGTGGATTTCTGGCTGCAGGTCTTGCCTGGAACCAAGTAGCTGCCAGAAGTGCCCCTGGTTATCTGCTTGTTTCCTAAATCCTCACTTCTGGAAGCCTGGACTGATAAGGGGGCAGATATCACAGTCATGCTGTGTTCTTAGGCTGGAAACTGGTTATAAGCAAGTGAACGAGATATACAATATTTATATTTTAAATGCAAACACTCATCAGGTAGATCTAATTTCATTCAACCAGTATTTTAAAATATATGGTCATTTTTATAATGGAGAAAAGAGGTGTAGGTATTTAAAACAGAAAAAGCTTATATGGTCCTTCTTCCAAAAAGAGCAGACAATTCTACCTCTTCATGATGATGCTGTTTATTGTCTCTAGGCTGTCTCAGGATGGAAGACATTCCTTGTCAAGATTTTAAAAATCTTGAAAGCTATACAAACAAAAAAAAAGGTTTGTTCAGATGTCAGGTAGATTTATTTGATTTGTTTTCTTTCCTCCTTTTTTTTTCCCCGAGTTCAGAAGATTGATATCTGGTAGATGATGTTGCTGGACTGATTTGTAAGGAGTGCTTGGGGCTTTGAATGCCTGCCTGGGCTTCTGTTCCTTTTGGAGATATCTTAGAGTACACTGGATGTTCTTTAAAGAAGTATTTTATGTAGGTTTAATAGACAATGTACGCATTTAAAATAAGCAGTTCTTTATAAAAATATGAATTTTAGAGACATATAAATTAAAATGTACATCAAGGAAAACTAATTTTATCTTGTGAGAAGCAACATCAGCCGTGATTTATCACTCTATCCACTTAGAAAATTTGTCTTTTCCAAGTGTGTGAATTCAAATCTTGATAAGTGCAAGTTATAAGACACCAGTATGGCCTCCATTTTTAGTAATGAGTTGTTCTTATTTTGTCATAATATTGCCATATTGTGTGATGTATTTAATTTATAATGGTATTTACATTCCTGCAGAATTAAATAACAACTTTTCTGGAGACATTTTTAAATTCCTAAATCTTGTCCTTTTGTAAGATGGCAAGAGATTTCAGTGTTGCAATGAAAGTAAATCACAAAATAAGCAATATGTTTGCTGAACAAGATAAATTTCCTGACCTGTAGAATATACTACTGACTGAAAGGCTGTAGGTCAGTTGTTTTCCTTTGTCTGCACTTCACATTGCCGTTGCTGGCTGGGTACAGAGCCTGTGTTCTGTAACAAAGGTTCTCCCAGTTCTTAGGCTTCATTTCTGTGCAAGATAGTTTCTGTATAATTCAATCTGAAATTATTTTAAGAATATTTTTCTGCTTTCTCAATTTTCTGTCCATATTAATTTTCATAAAGTAGAAGCACTAGAACAGGCCAGTAAGTACCAAGGGGACCAATGTGTGTTACTGGCAATGATAAATTCAAATATTGATGAACACTGACATGTAAATATTACAACTGAATTAATGCATCAATATAACATCAATTTTTTTGCAGGTCACATTTGTTTTTTCTGATCTTTTCCATATAGCTGTACAAGTAATGGCTTTTAGGAGAAATATTGCAAACTCTCGCTGAACATAAGAAGTCTTGAAAACAAGTCTGAACATCTTGTTTTTCCAGTATTTGTGAATATGTATATATATTTAAGAACACATTGCTAGATTTGGGGGTTTTTTTGCAGTATTAATCATGATTATTCTTGTAATCACTATTATTAAAAAGCCTTGGAGATCAAGTTACTAAGGAGGAAAAAAAAAAATAAAATGCTCATTTTTCCTTTATTAGCAGCCAACATCTGTGGCCACCTCCAGCGTCCGCCTGGGCCTCCCCGTGCAAGCCAAGGTGGTGCCATCGACGGCCGCGCCCGCCAGTGCCACGGCCACGCTGCCAGGAGGGGCTGCGCTGTCCCACAGCACGGTCAGTGGGGCAGCCGCAGCCGGGGCTCGGGGAGCAGCGCCTGTGGTGGGATATGGCCCGGGACTGTAGTGCTAGGACCAGGAGAAAAGGGGTCGAACTCAGAAGGGAGATTTAGGGCAGATACATGGAATGAATTGTTCGCTGTGAGGGTGGGGAGGCCCTGGCACAGGGTGCCCAGAGAAAAGGGGTCGAACTCAGAAGGGAGATTTAGGGCAGATACATGGAATGAATTGTTCGCTGTGAGGGTGGGGAGGCCCTGGCACCAGTTGCCCAGAGAAGCTGTGGCCGTCCCATCCCTGGAAGAGTCCAAGGCCAGCTTGGACAGAGGTTGGATAGGGCTTGGAGCAACCTGGGATAGTGGAAGGTGTCCCTGCCCATGGCTGGGAGTGGAACTGGATGAACTTTAAGTTCCTTTTCAACCCAACCCATTCTGTGATTTTATGATTTACATGGTTTTTTGAAAGTGAATTTTAATGTTCTTTTATTGCAAATGTAATGGTAGAAATTAATGAGGAATGTGTAGTCAGACTGTGTCACGCAGGTGATGAGTGACAGCCTAGATCTTATTTTCTGTTGTTTCCTAATTGATAACATATTTGAGGGTAGTTCATTTTCTTTGAAGAAAAAGCTCTGATCAGCTGGAGTGATAAATACTGCTGCAGCAGTGGACATGCTGCTCTGTGTTTGTCCCTGGTGAGGGCTGTGGTGTGTGCTGTGTGTCACTGTGTCACCAAAACAAGCTTTTCCTTTCAAGAATTCTATGGTTGAGTAAAAGAATTAAAAGAAGATAAAATTACCTGTTTTTTCAATATAAAATATTAATAGGTATCAGTAGCTACAACGAGTGCTCAAAATTTATTCAAGACAACAGTAGCAACTGGAACTTCAGCTTCTCAACAGCCTGCAGTGATCCCTGGAGGACAGAGCCAGGGCTCAGCCCAGCCCCAAGGTCAGCCTCGGCTGCCGCTCCCCCCTCACACAGCAGCACAGGTACCAGCACAGCCCCTCGTCATTCCCAGCTCTCCTGTGCCTGGAACTACGGTTGTATCGCAGGCAAGTTTGAAAATACTGGAAACATTGTTTTCTTAGTACTTTAGGAACTCCTCGGGTTTACTGAGAAGCAGGAAGAGCTTTTTCTTCATGCAAGCATGTATCCTCTGATGGAACAAATACTTGACAAACAGGAAAACCCTTCCTCTGGTTTCAGCTAAGTGGAATACAAATTCTGAGAGGGAGGAAGAACACCGGTGGTCAGCTTTCCCCATCCTGCCTTGTATGTGTCACTAGTAAAAGAACTGTTCTGTTCCTGCAGTCAGAACAGTCAGACCTTCGTTCTGTGGACTTCATGATTGTCCTGTTGTTGGGCCTCAAAACTGTGGTTACACTGAAGTGTGACGTTTCTGTTTCTTGGAGCAATTACACCATGTAAAAAATAGCGGCTTGTTTTACTACTAATGAAAAAAAGATTAGATACGATGATGTTTGAAGACTTATTTCTAATTTGATTTTACTGCTGTAGCTGCTTTGTACAAAGACATACTGAATCAATAATTTAACAAATTAAGATAGCTTGGGGAATGCTTGTACATTGTGTATTGGGCATCTCAAAGGGGAATGCATCTCCAGCAAATTCTTGTGTTACTTCTCATATTTAAGGTTATTTGTACCAAAGCAGACTGTAAAATATAAAATATATTTCTTTCATTGATTTTTTTGTTATTTGAGAGCTGTGATGTTCAGTTACATAAAGAAGATAAGAGACTCTCAGGTAACAAGCAGTAATAGCAGAACAGCTGCAGATGTATTTTACATATGTCCTGTCTGAATTAGAAAAATTTCATCATATTCCTTATTTGTAGTGGTCAGAGTATGCATTGACTGCATGGAGCATGGAGGTGATACTTGTTTTCTGTGGCTTTTGCAGGAAATGCAAGAGAATGTGAAAAAATGCAAAAACTTTTTAGCTACCCTTATAAAACTTGCTTCTCATAATTCACCATCTCCAGAAACGTCCCGCAATGTGAAAGCTCTGGTTCAAGATTTGTTGGTAAATATTTACTTACCTTTTATTTTGTCTGTTATCTATTAAGCTTGTTATTTATGGATGCTGAAAACTTTTGCTTTGATCTTAACAATTCTTTTGGCTGTAATGAAAGTGAAAGGGGTTGGGCTTCATCAAAATGCAATATTCTGTATGTTACCTATATTAAATAATCTGTTAAAGGCAGACTTTTGGTTTTTGGAAGGAGAAGTGCAGCAAAGTATTTAGTAGGCAGTTGTCAAAGCCACTCTTGTTTTGATGGGTAATATTTTGGTTATTTCTTTAGTAAAATAGTAAAATACAGGATTTTTCCTTGAGGATTTATTAAGTTTTTTTTCCTCCAAACTCTGGTCTTTTCTGAAACAACAACTCTTAATTGTTTGAAGCACAGAACAACTATAGATACATTCCTTCACAGTGTGGTTTAGAGTTTCTAGGACTGAAGGAAAAGTGTTTTCCTGAGCAGGTGATTTTCAGCTGTTCTGCAGACAGATGCCCTTGCGTGGAGCCTTAGTGGCATGGGGATTTCCAGTGGCAAAGCTGTTTTAGACAGAGTCCTTGGGCCCAGAAAAAGGCTGGGCTTGCTGCAGTCTCCAGTGCAACAGATGCTGCAGTGAATTGTATAAATTCACTGCTGTGGAGCTGGGAAAACAGTCAGTCTTCTTAAAAGAAATGTAAATAGTCTATGAAGATCTTGGATTTAAAAGTAGTTGCTATACATTTCTTTGAATTCATTACCAGAGAAATCTGTATCTTTTAGACAAGCCTAAGACTGTTTCCAAGTGTGAGACATTCAACAGTCATATTCAATGATTCCAGTAAAAACATGTTTTAACTTTTACAAACTTGAAAAGAGTAAATAAGTAAAGGTAACTACTTACAGTATTTTAAACAAAGTACCAACACACATACATAATAAATATATTTATTGAAGCTTGTTTTGGTTTGGTGTTTCTCTTGTTCTGTATCAGTCAGGAAGGCTAATTAATGTTTTTATTACAACCTGAACTTGTAACTAATGATACTTCAGGAAGTATCATAAAATGCACCCAAGTTAGAATTCTTTTGAATTAACTACTAAATAAATGACTGATTACGTATTTGATATATTTTTAAGTGTATATTTTGTGAGCATACATACAAATTCATAGAGGAGAAAATTTTATATCTACTTATAAGCGTGCTTTTTATGTATGGCCATGCTTTACATATATAGTTTTATATGTATGGATTCTACAAGTTAAATTGTACCATCAGAATTGGTTTTGGAATTATTACAAAGGCTGACAAATTTTATATTTGTCAACAACCTGATGTTGTTGTTTTCTTTTAATTTAAAAAAAAGAAATCGCTATGTAAATGTTAGCAAGAAAGACCAAAAAAGACTTTTTTGTGTTTCTAGGGCCTCGTTTTGTCTTAAAATGTGCATCCCCAAGGGAATTCTCTGAATTTTGAGTGGCATGTTACATGTTTGAATTAGTGCTTGACAGAAGGATCTTAGGGGTTAAGCTCTGGAAGTTTTTGATATGGCAGCCTATTTAGCTAGAGAGATATGTGTATATATTAGCTGGGAAAGAGGCAACCAAACAACTGAACTGAGATGTTGATGCTTTTTTTTTTTCACCCTGTAGGATGCAAAGATTGATCCAGAAGAATTTACAGGCCGCCTTCAAACAGAACTCAAATCATCTCCTCAGCCATATCTTGTACCTTTCCTTAAGGTAATGTGAATATTGTTTAGATAAATTTATTTCAGTGCAAAATTTCATTACATTAAGTCTTAGAATATCCTTTTTAAATGGTATTATCTTCACTGGTCCAGAGCAGGACTACACTTTTTTTTACTTCTAAATGCCACTCATTTCTGCCAAGATCTTCTTGGCTGGAGGTCCTGTGCAGGCTCTGCCTGTGTCAGGCCAGGCAGGTGCTGCTCACAGCTTGTGGGGCCCTGGGCTGCCCTGGGCTGCTCCAACAGCCTGAAACAGTGGTGAGAAATAGGGAGTTTCCTACAGGAGGGAGACCTCGTGTGTTTGGGACCTTGGCTGAGTTTTAAGAAAAATGTGGTTGTCGTCCAGAGCTGATCTGGAGTTCATGGCCCGAGTAGCCCTGATCTAGAACGTTGCAGTAATTAGATTTTAAAGAAAAAAACAGTTACTTCCTAGTTTGGAAACCATCCATTGGCTATTCTGTAATGATCCTTTACTTTTATAATAAATACACTTTTCTGTGGTAGTAAGTAATTTTTTGTGAAGAAGAGAAACATTCACATTTCAAAGAGTCCCAAGTTATTTCTACAGAATGCTTCAAGTAATTTAATAAGCTGTTTCCATACTGTTCTTCTAATCTATGTTTGGGTCATTGATAACTTCCAATCCACATGTAACAATAATTATGAAAAACTGAACTGGATAAAGGTGTTGATTAGATGATTCTGCTTCTAATCTGGAACAAATCAACAGTAGAATTTCTGATGTGATATCAAATAGATTTATTGTTGGGTCCTAAGTTACTTTATTTGGGGGTAAATTTAACTTTTAATTGGTTCTGTAAATTAGCTACGATAACTTCTGTATGCAGGATTATATACAAACATAAAAAGCATTTTTAAGTCCTAGCAAAACCACAAATATGATTTTAAAAGTATTTTCGGTCTAGTTTAAAACTTCTCTGTTTAGGGCAGATTTCCACTCACTCTTCTCTCCCTGCAACTTTGCTTCAGAACTTTCAGCTTCTGTTTTTTCAAGTGATCGTTAACTCTTGTTTGTGGCTTTTACTGCAGTCACTTCTAGCATCGTGATAAGTTTTGATTTATTTCCTCTCTTTGAAGTCCTTTCTGGGCAACAGGCATTAAGTTTTTAAATCAATATTAGAAGTTTAGAAGGAACTGTAGCTTGGGCTAAACACTGTTGCATTCCACAACTGCCTGGGGGAGCACTTCAAAAGAACACTTCTGCCACTTAAAAAGTAAAAAGTTTGTTCATGAAGGTGCAGTACAGCCTTTTAGAAGTATGTTCTCCTTGAAGTGGTATGAACATGAAGCTTACAATAGTACACTTTCCTAATCCAATCACAATACATTACTTCAGAAATAATACAATAAACAGCTACTGCTGTAGGGCACTGAAAGTGAAATCATGTGGTTCTAGGTACTGGAGGTGTGTCAGGAGGAGTAAATTGGTGCAGCTTGCTGCTTTAGCGTGCAGTGGGAATAGGGTTGTTCTCTGGTTCTACCTTTTCTGCTTCCATTTCTTGCCATTCCAATGACCTAAGCTACAAGTTCTAGATAGTCTTGAGAAGAAGAGTGTTATATTTTACTGCTACAGTGGAATTCAGGGCACGTGAAAATCTACAGGGTTGCTAGATCCAAGTTGAAAGCTTATTAAAAATGTAAACTGAACTTTCTCTTACAAAATATGTTCAGTCTTACTTCTGTTTGGTGAATAGGCAGTTAGTAAAATTGGAAAGAAAGATCCATTCTTTTAATTATGTTTACAGCAAATTTCAAAATGCTTTTTGTCAATCTGCTAAATTTGATATTTCATAAACTTTCTTCTGTTTTTAGAAAAGTCTACCTGCACTGAGACAATCTTTACTGAATAGTCAACATTTGGTTTTGCAAGGACAGCCATCTCAGCAGTCACTCCAACAAACCAAGCTCTCACAAGTTATACCTCAATCTGCCTCGGGAAGCATTTCCTCTGTTGTCACGACGCAGACAATAGGAATAAGGCAACCAAACAACATTTGCACAGTCTCTGTATCAAATACAGTGCAGCCTCCTCAGGTTAAGGTGGTACAGTCAAATCAGAGTTCTCAACTGGTAGGTACTGTAGTATAAAAGAGGATTTCTTAATGAACTGTGTAGCAGTTTGTAATGTCACTTTTGTTGCACCTTGTTTAAGAAAATTCTTTTTTGTTTGTATCATATTGTGTGACATGTGGTAGTACCTCATTTTCTGTCATGTCACATGTATGCTCAACCATTACTTTAGATAAGATTATTAATGTAAATTTAAGGAAGTGCACTCTTGGCCTTTTTGTCTGCAATAGATTGTTGTATAAGCACAGTGGCATTTGAGGGAATTACAAATGTAGAACAGAAAGCTTTCCAAGATTTGCAGGCAAGAGTATAATGTTGAGTATGTCATTAGGTATGCTGCTTTGCTTTAAAATTAGAATTAACGCTCTCATTTTAAACTCTTCTGCACATAGTTATAAAATCTTGTAGAAGAATAGCTGTGCTGTACCAGGATGTTTTGTTTAGAAATAATACCATTCTGTGTTACTCACTGAACTGTATCTTTGTTGTGCATAGTGGAGTATTATGTGCTTAGATTTATTAATTTCAAAGGCACTGTCAGTGAGGCAGCTGTACAGCCAGGTAGTCACTGAGAGCGTGGTGACTTTATCCTGCTGTTACACAGGATCTTGTGTGTGTTTGCACTTGTAATTAAAAGATGTTAAGGATTTTTACAAGGCCTTGAGTTTATACAGGCATTACTACTACCCTTTTTGAGAGTTTATTTCTCTGTGGTTTCTGTATATGTGTGAGTAAAGTACTTCACTTAGGTTTCAAAATCATATAGACAGGTTCCAGAACATGTATCAAGTTGGTAAAAATTTATATTATCAAGGTCAAGAAATGCATATGTGATAATGTAAAACCTTATGGTGATCTATCCTTGAGTTTATAGGCTCTATAAAGCATATAAATAATTTGTAAGGTGTGTGGAGAGAGAATATTTCTTTTGCTTTAATTTAAAAATTGCAGTGTACAGTCTGAAAATACCTGAGCTGTGTCTTGAACCTTACAGACACTTTCTAGTGGTTAAATTATTAACTTCAAAATAAAATTAATATAATTTAATAATGCTTTAGTGAGCATAGTTTAATGTGTAAGAACATCTTGAATGCTAAGATTTCTGACTCTGGCAGTTGTGATACACACAAGACAGTTGGGTGTTTTTCACCTTAACTCAGCTGCTTCAATGCAAGTCCAGCCACTTGCATTCTTTCTTTTTCTGAGACGGCTTCTCCCCACCCTGTCTAGATTGTTGTATTAATTAGAAAAGTGTTACTTACACTTTTTGTGACATCTCTTTGATTTGTCCATGTTTCATGGCTGAATGGACAATAGCTTTGGCTTTTCTTGGTCGAAGAGCAGAAACTGGTGATAATTACAGGCAATAGGTGTAAAAATTACTCCCTGTCCCAGGGTAATTTCTGCCTGCAGCTGACAGATTGCTTATGAGTAGAAATGTCCATGGCCAGTAAGTCTGGCCTTATGTCATGCCACAATCTTAAGACTACTGCCACGTAACATGGCTTTTTCCAGTATTGTGCAGCCCACCTAAAGTGCTCCTGTGCCCACTAGGCAGGTTGCATCCCGCCTTTTGAGAAACACTGATGTCGGACAAAAATGTGTAAGACCCCAGGAATTCTTACTCTTACGATTATAGTTCTGGTGCAGTGTTTTCTGACTGGGGTAAAGCCAGATTTCTGGGAGAGGCATGTTCTGCCTGTCTCATGTCAATGGATACTCACAGCAAGCAATCGTGATGTTAACTTGAGTAGAGATTAACAGTGTGAAGAGCTTTTCTGATGTACCTGTGTCATAGGAGGAGCTGAAAACTGCTCAAGTAACGTTGTGGAGATCGATCTGATGGGCAAGAGAAGTTGGTTTTCTGTCTGTAAGGAGGTCACAGGTCTAGGGCTGAATTTTCATTTACTGGGTACGGGAAATGACTGCTACATTTCCAAAAGGTCACAAACTGCGCAGAGCAGAACTGTGGTTAATGCTATTCCTTTTCTGGAAAATATTTAGGGAGAAGACATTAAAAATCATAATTTATTTGCTTTAGTGTGGAACTGTCTTTTCATATTTCCTTTAAATTTATCAGTCATTAGTTAATAGAATCAACCATTACATTAACCAGGCACTTAATGACGCTCATAGTAGTTTTATACAGACAAAAACAGCATCAGACATCAAGAGTTACTGCAAAAAATCAAAAAATCTTAGCACAGCAGCCATCAACTCAGGTGCCAAGCAGACAAGACAGCAGCAGCTCCGTATCACCCCAGAAATTGCTCATAAGTATTGATTTTTCTGTAGTGACAGTGATCACACTGTCACAGTTCTCAGTGCTCCCCAAAATCAGAGCACAGAAAGAGCTGCTGGCCATCTTGCCTTGGACTTGTCCGGAAGAGGAAGATTGCAGCTGGCTTGCCTGAGGGTGGCCAGCACTGATGGAGGAACTGGCTGAGCTCCAGCTTTTCCAAGCCTGAAGCTCATTGGAGAGAGTTCCAGCTGGCTTTGCAAACTGTCCAGCTGCAGAAGGGCAAGCCTGTTTTAGAATATAGAACTTTTCATACCAGCCAGCTTACACTAGTCCAGTTTCCCTTAAAATGTAGAGGGTCTTTTAGCTGTTCCTTCCTTTGACTTCTCTGTTTCTCGAAGGTATCAGCTGTGGTGATGCTTTCTCCAGTTACATTGAGGTGCCTTGCAACATGAAAATCCTGTGTATGCTGTCAGCATGCAGCATAGCTTGCACAAAGGCTTTGAAATGTATGATGTTAGCAGAGATGAAACAGGAGACTTTTTAATCTGTTTTGTACTGGAATCATGTTCCAAACTATGAAAAACAATGCTTTATAAAGCTAGATAGTGCTACTTCTAGGTAGAGAAAAGGGGCACAATCTTAGGCTAATATTTTATTGATGAGACACTAATGAGATAAGCCAGCAATCAATTTTTTTAATTGTTCTAAGTGCGATGTTCAAAATTTGTCTAAATTGCCATTCTTAGAGTCTATGTGCTCTGTGTTGCCTTATATATGCAGACATTGCCTGTCTTGTTTTGGGTGTTGCAGCAGGTAAAATTTGTATGAATAAGAGAGATGTTCTTTATTACATGTGTTGAGGTTATGAATAGATTGATGAGTAATGGAGATGGATTAGCACTTTATGTATTGCATTGGCGCTCACTGCATCATAAGGAGAAAGTATTCCTGGAGGTGAAAGCCAAGTATTAAATGTGAGTGATAAAAAACCCCAGTAAATCAGTGATCCATCTTAATTAAAACAAATTTAATTATATACAAAGCTGCATAAAGATCCATGCAGGTCTAGGATTAGGAGGGATGTATGGCAATCCATCTGCACCGTTACTGCTGCACTAATTGGGCCCAGTGTCCAGGGGGTAGACTCTGCCATATTCTAAGTTACGTTAGAACAGGATTTGCTCAAACATTTACTGACACTTTCCCTGCACTGTCACAGTGGTTGGAGTCTCTCAGAGTTGAGATAGAGTAATGGAATTTGGAAATAAGATACAAGGGCAGAATAAGAATTATGTTATATGGGGATGTTCCGCTTGGCTTTTTAATTCTCCGCTGAAGCTTTTCTGGCATCACTTTTCTGTTCATGAATGAATGTAATTTGTACACATTTTAGTGAAATTTTAGGAAATCATTTTCTTTTTGTCTTGTCTGCAAGGCAGCTTAGAAATGGAAGAGTACTAGACGGCTGTTTGAATAAAAGGAGTATTTTCTATTAATGGGCTAATAAAGATCTAGCCACTGACGTGGAATTTGGTGTGCAATAAAATGTAAATTAAAATGGCTGTTGAGAAGTAGATGTCTGGGATCCATTTGCAGGAACAAAGCCTATACTTGACAAATTGTATGCCTATTTGAAACGCAGCCTAGTGGTTTTCTGAGTTGTTATCATGGACTTTATTTTCAGAATTTTGTGGACTGTACCTTAATATGAGGACAATATTGTCACTGCTGTTTGGAAATCAATAACAAAAGGCCAGGCTTGAAAGTAAAGATAAAAAGAAAGGCTTGAGATAATTGAACACACATAACTTGGTCAAACACTGATTATAAGGGAGAATAAAAGACCATTATTTGGAGCAGACCAAGATGGTATAAATATGAATTACAGGATTTAATTAAATGAAGTAGGATATAGGTAGGATATAAGGCAAAATATCCTTAAAGAAAGAGAGACTATTAGATGGTAGATCAGGCTCCCAAAGACAGTGATGAAAAAGTCATAATTGAAAACACTCAAAAGTAGACCATTTGACCATTGTAGGAAGAATTGTATAATAAATTGAGGAGCAGGTGGGACAAGTGATCTTGTGGCTTCTGTTTTATTTTTCTTCATTTCTTTGTTGAAAACCTATACTCAATGGAATAATATTGTCATATTAACATTAAAATTTATGTACTAAGTTTTTAAGTAGTTAATTCTTTTTATTTGGGAGGAAAAGAAATTGCTTACGCAGATTTTGAGGCACCATTGAAAAACTGTTCCTGCTACTGCAGTATGGTAAGCAATGGTAAATATGAATTCTAGGCCCAGAAAAGCATGAACATTGGAAGTTAATGCTGCCAGATTACATGATAGCTGAGGTTTGATATGACATTTATCTTCAGGAGTGAGTAGACTGATAAATCACAAGTGGCATAGCCACAAGTGAGTTAGCAAGTGTTTACTCATGAGTGAAGATAAATGTCAAATCAGACCACAGCCATTCTGAATTTTATGTGTTTACGCGTGTCTTGTTTCTTCCTTCCACAATTCTTTTTTTAACTTAATTGAGAGAAAAAAATGCTTGGTAAAGGATATATTTTCAAAATTATTTTTGTTTTTCATTCTTCGCAGGAGCTCTTGTTTACTGTGTTTTTATCTTTATTGCAGTGCTTGATAGGTTTAAGCTTTTGGATCAGATGCTTTTGTTGCAAAGGGTGATTTCTCTGAATTGACCCAGGCTGGTTTTGCAGCCCTTGTCAAGTAAAAGGGAGGCAAGTGAAGGTTGGAACCTCATGCATCTGCACTGGTCCAGGAGATTTGCAAAATCTTTGTCCTTAGAAACTTTAGCAATGAGTTCTAATCTAATTGTCCTAAAGGACTTTTCCTTTTGATGGTTTGTAGGTAGTGGCTCTTATTTCATTTTGTCTCTCTTGTGCAGGCATGAGAAAGACTGATAACTTCTGTTCCCTTTCTGCTTCTGAACGTTTTATGTGCTTTGGCTGGATCCTTTCTCAGTCTGTATTTGTTGGTTGTGTTGTTGATAATTGGTCTGTGTTCATGTCTATAATTTGTTCTCTGTCCTGCCATAACTGACACAGTAGAAGATTCCTGCCTGTCATGGAATGATCAGCGCCTTTTGGCTTGAGATTAGGACCTGAGAGAACCATTACTTTATTCTCATAGAGTCACCAAATCTACGCTTTTTGAAGAAAACCCTTAGGAAAAAAAAGAATATTTCAGCTGTTGCCTCTTTATTGTTCTGGTTATCAGCAGTGTGATTGTTATATAGCCTTTTTTTGTCTTCATGAGTCTGCTGCCTTATGGAAGCACCTTTGTATAAACATCCCTTTTTTCACCTGTGAAAATACAGTCAACTTTAGCAAAGGACAGAGGAGTATCTGCAGTGTTCAGGAGGTGAGAGGAGGAATGGGTCTGGCAGAGCAGACAAGTGCTGAATCAAAGTGAGTGTGAACAGTGGAGAGAGATGAGAAGGGGAGAAGTGCAAAGATGAAATAAAGAGTGGGAGAATACTTTCTATTGTGAGAAATGTACATCTTACTTTGCAGAAGAATGTTATTTTATAGAAGAAAAATGTAGGTAACTGGTCACACATTGCACTTGGAGAAGCAATACCATGGCTTTGCTGCTTTAGTGTGTTCCTTGAAGAGCTCCAAAGTGCAGCAGCCTAGGACATGATCCTTCAACTTTAGACAGACAAATTGAAGGGGAATAACTAGTATATGACAGTACTTGCTATCTCAACACTGTCTTGATCATAATTTTGTTTGGCAGTTTTGTCATTTTCCAAACTCTATCAAATCCAGACAATGACTAAATCACATTCTATCTTTTCTGTTTTCTGTGCCTTTGTTGTTCTGTTGTTGTGCTTGCTGTCTTCAGAGGTGTACATAATTAAAATGCTTCCCTTTTTAGTGGAGGTGGAATGATGAAGAGTTTCTGTAAGCTTTGAAGACTTTTATATTCTGTCTTGTTACTTTTTGTGACTCAGCACTTTTAAAAAATCCATGATGATGTTTTATGGACACAGTGGTGAAAGATTGGAAAGGACTCCTGGAGGTGTCTTGTGCAGCCTCCTGCTTACATATTAGGATGTTTCCCGTGTGACCAGTTATGTTTTGAGTGTCTTCAGGAAGAAATTACATGGCCTCTTGGGGCAACCTGTTCCAGAGCTTGCCCACCCTCATGGTAATTTTTTTTTCTTACATTATGTTGGAATTTCCTGTATTCCAGCTTGTGTCTTTTGTGTTACATCCTTCTGCTCTCCACATCTGAGGGAGTCTGTCTTCTCTACATCTTCCCAAAGGTGGTTGCAAACAGCACTAAGACCTCCCCGTTTCTGAAGGCTGGAGTAATGTCCCTGATAACCTCGGTGTCCTAAAACTTCTGTATCTGCTCTCTCAGTCTGGGTCAGTGCTTCTGAACTGATCAGTGGCATTCAGCTTTGATTCAGAACATGGATCAATAATGTGACATGGGGTACACTTGCTGTGTGCATTTTTAGTCTGTGAGAAATATGAAATAATTTAATTATTTCCCAGACCACCTTGCTAGTATGCTTGTTCATTGTCTACAGCTTTCAGGTCAAGCTAAGGACTTAATAGTAATGTTTATGATGTTGGGAAAACAGGCAAGAAGATCAGAACAGTTTGAATTATCTTAATTGATGAAGTGTGGCTTAGTTTATAAATTTTAATGCAGGATCCTCTAATTCATTGGTTTTTACTATGTCCCTAGTTTGCCTGTAAAGAAGTTACATACTCTGTTTCAGAAACAAATTGCTAATGTTAATTCCTTCATGACTTCCAGATCTGGAGATTGCATCTGTGTTGAAACATTTCTTAAAACTCCAGTATAGAAACTGGGATTTAGTGTAAAATGCTACTCTGAGGTCTGGTGCAGTTAGTCTTTTGAGAGAGTATGTGTTGCTTGTTGCTGATTGGTTTCTGTATGGAGTTGAAGATGATGATTTTGGTCTCTGCCCTTTGGAAAAGTTTGTTTCTCCATAATTTTCTACACTCTCTGCGTTTGTACATTCATTGAAGTCCCAGTACAGTACTTGCCAAAAGAAAAATTTTTGGAATGTATTGGGTAGTAAAGAAAACATTGCCATTTCTTATGTCATCTTAAATGGTTAAATATTGTCCTGTCTTTGATGGTGTTAGTGGCTCATTTTGTAGGGTATTCACATGAAAATATTATTCAAGGGAAACAGAACTTGGTTCTGAACTGCAGAAGTTACTTCACAGAGAGAAAAAAAATGTAATTGAGAAGACTACTGTAATACCAGATAGCAATTCTGTCCAGAGGTCCCACACATCTCCTTTATGGCTTGGCTTCTGGCCCATTAAGGTACAGCAGCTTTCCTTCGCTATTCTCTGAAAACTTAGCCAATAAATGACTGTAAAAGTGGCAACATTCTCCTTTTTCATACCAATGTAGGTTTTTTTTCACATGGACTATTCTGTCTTTTTACCAAAACCACACTTGTTCATGTTTCCTGTGCATCAAAATGTAGTTAAATTCAACTTTTTTCTATTATTTTCACTGATCAATTCTGTTTCTTTCCTATTTTTAAGCATGGTAGCTACTTTATCCTTTCCCCTCTGAGTGTGACTATTCATTCACTGTCTTGACCAAGTAAATTTTATATCCATTTGCTCCATTTCTATGCTTAGTACAAATGCTACATTTTCCTTCAGTGTCCATAGTTGAAACCGAATCCTTAGTCTTTTTTCCCTTTTCTCTTTCTGCAAGGTGGTTATTGCTAATACTTCTACATCCACAGGTTTATTATAACTTTTCAGCTCTATGTATTTTAGGATATACAAAATGCAGTTTTGTAACTTCAGAATGGCCCTATTTGTTTTTTCTCCAGAATACATCACAGGTCCCTCATTACTCTTTTCTTGTTTGTAGTTCTCACCTGTCTCCCTCCCAGTTTTGGAGCCCTGGTTCCTGCTAATGGAACGGTTTCCTCATTGCTCAGCCTCTACTTTTGCGTCTCATTTGCAGATGCTGTTTCTCCTTTCCTTCTCTCCATAGGTTGCTTTGCAGTCAGAGATTTGGCCATTTGTTGTCCAGCTAAGTCAAATGGTTTTAGAAACTCTTTGTAGGAGTGGTGCTGTGTGGAGGTGCAGTGTGCTGTTGCCTTCCAGGAGGGAATGCTGCATCCCACGGGGGCAGGCTCGGGGGTCAGCAGACACCTCACGCAGTGGGAGGAACTCATTTGTGACTGTGAGGAGCACGTGGCTTTTGAAGTGGCCATGCCTGAGTTGTGGTTGGAATCTTACCTGTAGCTATTTGCCGGTGTTTTATTTTCAAAGTTTATTTATGGGTTTTTTTACAGCTCTGCAGCATCCACACATCTTTGTGAATCTTCTGTTCATTATGTCTGTGCCTGCCTTGTCCCTGACCATATGAATGTACACTTTGCTGTTGATTAAACATGACCCTTGCATGTGGGGTTTTTTTATTTGATTTGTTTATGGGTCAAATTTTAAGTTTCTAACCCAGGTTTAGTTTTGGGGAAGGACTTCAGAACTGTAATTAGTAGTAAGTGAAACCTTGAGAATATCCAGTTAGCATTTAAAAGATTCATAGTATATGATCACCACAAAACTTGGTTTGCTTTCTTGTGTATATCTGACTTTGGAACCCGTAATATTTTAGGATTTATTTTTAGTATGTTTTCTTTAAAAAGCGTAGATATTTAGTGCAAGGCCTAATGTTTGTAGGTGGATACCACTACAATTACTGCAGCATTTTCTTCTACAAAACTGCTTTTCTTCCTAGTAAAATTCCTGAAGACAAAAGTCTAAATTTTAATATTAACCTTATGACTTTGAAATATATTTTTAATGAAGGTTGTGAGATATGACATCTGTGTCGTATATGGTTTGGGGTTTTTTTTTAAAGCATAATGGCAAAATAGGTATATACACACACACACAACCACATGCATTACGTGAATATGACTTTTGTCACCAGCTGGTTGTGCTTGTAGAGATCCACGTGCTTATCTTGGTAATTACAGGTATTAGTGTATTTACGTTGTGTGTGTTTGTGTATAAAGAGTATAATATAAGTATACTTTTCTTTAATAATAGCAGATTATCCAGTCAACATCTGCTCAAACTGTGAAACGAACCCCTGCTTGCCAGACTACCCAGATTAGGATGCCAGTGGTAATAACTCAGACCATTAGACCACAAGGTATGGGTTTAAATGTTTTAGTGAGATTGTTACCTTTGTATGAATTTCGTTGTAATTACAAACGAGTAGCATGGAAAAACTTAGTGTTGACATGGGCAACATTGTTGACATTTATTTTTAACCTCATGCTGGCTGAAGAATGCATGTTTTCATATGCAGTTTCAAGGTGTTTCGGACTAACACAGTGAAATGTTTTGAAACAAATTTAGGACTAAACTCTCACATGTTTAGCTCCTTACTTAGCAGTTTTTCATGGAAAGTTTTAAACCAGGTCAAGAACTTGGCTCTCACTGTCCTAAGCTGTAACTCTGGGCCAAGAAAGAAATTCTTCATTTTCCTGAAGCCTAGTGGATGCCTCAATTTAATCATCCTACTTCTCATTTATATTCCTGAAGCAGAACATGGTAGTCCCCATCTCTGCAGCTACTGAGGTCAAGGTGGGAGCCCTAGGGAAATTTCTCAAGCCTCAGGTTGGTTTTCTTTAACTCCTGTCAGCATGTTTACATTTTGGTGAGGTCAGAGACTGACAACAGCAACCTGACATGCCATGATTAGCCACGGCATGTGGTTTGTACACACCTTCCTCATCAGTTTGTGCACAAGTGGGTTCATGTCTGGCTGATACTTCCCACTTTTTAAGAGGATTCTTGAAGCCTCCTTGCTTCCTAATAAATACCCATTCATTTCTTTCTACCACTGAACCTCTTAGGCTTGGGTTTTATTTTTCCTGAATATGTGTGAGAGTATCTTACTGGATGTGGGCACTTACATGATTGAGGGTTTGTAATGGAATACAGAGCTCGTCATCTTCAGGTACTGAATCAGGAATCAAACTAGTTTAAATGCACATAAAAGCTATTGCTGCCTACTTGACTTCATTGCTTGGTCATTTCTCTTCTCCTTGGGGAAAAAAAGCATCAAAAATGTGTAAGAGCAGTTGATGTTTTACTTGCTCTGTTCTCTTAGGGGAATCCGAAGGTTGAATGGACACAGAGACCAAGCTGTTGCTGTAATCCTGTAGGCTGTTTTTCCAAGTTAGGAAGAAGTACATTTGCTCACCATAAAATCTGTTTATTTGATAGCACTGATACTCATGTCCTGAGTTTATAACATGTCCACGCATCTTATAGCATGAGCTTTCACTTCTGACTAATGCGTCTGAGAGTGAAGGCAGATTTCATTTCTTTACTTGTTCAGTCTCCAAGTTGTGAATGTCAGCAGTGTGCTGAGAATTTGCATGATACTGGCATCTGTCTTTTAAACAGTAGATTCAGATTATGAGTTCATTCTTGGTAGCCCTTGATCAGCCAATGCAATGCAACTTAACTGGCAGTTTGGCTTGTGGTAGATGGTGGTTTCATGAAAGCCAATTTATGCAAGATCCTACTTTGTGGTGAGCTTATTCCAATTCTCAAGTTGGTGAAGCCCTCCAGTATATTGTTTTATTTACGCAGACAAAACAAACAAGAATAGGCATTTAGAAAACATCCCAGTATGAAAGCAGTCATCCTGCAGCCCATGTCTAGGGAGCAGTCTGCCTTTGTGCTGGCAGCACTGTCAAGAGTGCTTCGTTGTGATATATTGTTAAAACCTTTTACTGTAAACACCAGTGTAATGGTATTTCATACTGACCTAGGTATTCCTGCAGAAGGAGATAATATACTGGAATAGGACATCATCCAAATAAAAATTACAGTAGCATAATTTTGTGGAGTGTGACTTGTTAAGGATAGTTACATCAGAACTGAGCTGACCTCCACAAAGTGCTGCATTTTCCTCCTTGACAGGAGTGAATCTCCCAGGTGTAATGTACCTCTTCAGTACATCCATGTGAACAGACTGTAATGCTTCTTTAAACAGTAGTTTAGATAAAACTGGCAGGCTTTAAGGACTTTTATATAAATAAAATTACTTCCACGCCAGTGGAAGTAACACCATTGTTACTGCATGAAAAATTCACACTCCTTTACCAAAGCACTCTACTAGTATAAAGTCAGGTGAATTCCATCTTACGGATGGAGGAATTGAGCCAAATAATAAAGTAGTTAACCAGAGTATTTGTTGCAGCTATTTTAACCTGTGCTGAAATACAGCTAGGAATTTATAAGCTCCTAAATTTGGGGTTATTTTTCCAGATCATGCTAATTAAAATGTGAAGCAAGAATCCAGTGGTGAAAGACTCTGTATGTCATTACCAATCCCGTGAAATATCTAGGCCCACAGGTGATTTTAATTTTCAAAATATGCTCTGCCCCATAATAAAAAGGGATGTTTTAGGCATATTTTATGTCTAACCCTTAGTCATGCACAGTTGTGATTTATTTAAACCAGAAAACTTAAATGTCATCCCAAATCTTCCATTCACTTTGCCAGATACATTGAGTAGCATTACATATATTTGGGATGAATGTGAGACTTAATTCTTCTATATCCCGTGCGGACATACTGTTTGCCTGAGACCAAGAAGTGAACTGCTCTGTTGCTGTATCCTTTTGAGTTCTGGGGGTGTTTTTTGATCAAAAGTTACCATCTGTAGAAAACAAAGCATTGATACTGATTCCAAAGAAATATAATATTGATTCTGGAGGAGTGCTGTTGTTACTTTAATTTTGCCATTGCAATAATTTTCAAGGTTAACACATTTTTAATCTAGATCTTAATTGTACAGAGCAGAAATATGCTAATTTTTATTATTGTATTATTTCTTTCCTTCCTTCCAGTTCACTTAGTAGAAAACCTTTCCATTAGTTCATCTGGAATAGATGAATGAATTGTCTGGTCCATGAACTAATGCTGTGTGTGACATCTCATGGATCTTGAATATTCTGATGACAAAATATTTTTATTCCCCAGGCTTGAGCCTGAAGTCCTAAATCTGATTTTGTGTTTGCTGATGTTGAGAGTCCACATTACAGTTTTTTTATACAGATGGGGAACTCAACAAACACTATCAAATTAGTTTCTCTTCAAGATCCTATGTTGGAGTTGATGAAGACTTCAGAATAAATTAAAAAAAGTAGTGCAGAACTCATTCAAAGCTAACAGCTTTGTATTAGCCCAGAAGTGTTCTTAAAAGGATTTATTAGGATAGTTGTGTTTCAGGTTTTTATTATTCATGAAAGAAAAATCCTGTAACTCTACCGAGGTTCTTCCCATGCCATTTATGTGCAACTGAGTCATTGGGGTGCAGGAGCAGCTTTCATGTCCTTCTCAAAGTCTCAAACGCTGCATCTGTAATGCTCAATAAAATGGAGTGATACACAAGAAAAAGGTGAGATCTTTTAAATCAAGTAGATGTGAGTTATTTTTACATGCCAAAACACAGGTGGGATTAAAGGAAACACAAAATGTAACCCAAGTAAATGTGTTTAGGCAGTCAAGGAGGGCTCACTCCAAAAGTTTCATGTCAGAGGGGAATTAAGATCTCTTTAATTTGCTGAATGTCCACCACACTTTGGCTCATTTAGAAAGCCCTGTTTTACGTGTAATTCAAGACCTGTAAAGCCTAGATACAGACATGAATTATTTTTGAATCATTGTTTTCAAGATAAGAAAGCAAAAGACAACCTTTTTTTGGGGGGGTGTCAAATTTGGTAGTGTTTTTTCTTTTATATGCAATGCAAAACATTTGAAAATACATGCAGTGCTTTCAACTCTGAAATACATGTTTCTCACTGCAATAAAGAGCAATTACTATACAGAAAATGTAAAAGGCATAGTTAATACCCTGAGTGACTCTGACTTAAAGTATTTGTGTTAAGAACATTTCAAATTCTCCTTCTTTATTCTGTACAGATTATCCAGAAAAGTGGTTTACTGGCAATTGCAAATACACTTCTAGCCATTATAAACATTATAGTTGTTTATGGCCAATGGTTTTCAGTTTTGGAATCTTCACTGTTCTGTAGATATTGAACAAACTGTAATGTTAATATAAATTTTGTATTTTAAATTGTTCTTCTTCAGCATGTAATCTTTAAAAATAATAACTTCCTTTGTTTGCAATTTACAGACAGTTAAATTTAGTTCCTGGACAGAAGGTTCTTTGATGTAAATTGTCTAAGACAGCTCATAATAACATTGCTTGGTGTTTTTCAGGCACAGTAGGGAAGGCACCAACAATACAAGCCAGTAAAAGTCCTGGGGGCTTTGGTGTTCAGGTCTCTGCAAATCAGAAAAACAAGCTGAATGACCCTGGAGGTGGTTCTTTCAGGTAAAAAAATAAAAAATAATAATGAAAAAATGCAGTGGGGTGGTTGGGGGGGATCTAAAGTATAAAACAGAATTTAGAATTGGTGTAACACCAGAGGGCAGTCTTTTACAATAATTTCTGTCTTTTTTCCCTGGGATTGGATGGCAATTTTCATACTTAATTCTATTTTTTTAAAAAGGGAGGGGATCATGACATATCTTGAGGATTTTTCTCTAAATGCACATTTTAATGTTTAGCAAAACCCTAAATTCTGTGGATTATAATAAAACTTCTGCTGAATGGAATTATGTGCGCGAAGATTTAAAGGAATCTGTGGTCGGTGTTGTGTATTGGATTCTACTGCTCCTCTGGGATGTGTCTTGCTGGGAAGATCCTGGTTGTGAGGACAAGGCCTCTGTGGAGTGGCCCCTCCTCGGCCAGGGCCAGTCCCGGGGGCCTGGGAGGGGTCCCTGTGGGGGGATTGTTGTTCTTGCTTTGAAAGATAAGACTTTGCTGCATCTGAGCTTCCTGGGCTTCCTTAGGGCATAGAAGTTGGGTGGTTTGTGGGCCCCTGTAGGAATCAGGTGCTGCAAAGGTTCAGCACAGTAGCAGTGATGCATTGAGCTGCTCTGCCAGTTGTTCAGTACTCTAAACTTTTTTATTTATATATATTTGGGATATTTTTACCTTTTGTAGTGAAAAGCAGATCTTATGCTTACTGCATTTTGCTCTCGCTAACACCATTTTAGGTGTGTTAAAATATTTTCTTTCTTTATTGAATGACAAAATATTCCTAGATTTTAATGTTCATCTTCTGGGATTCTTATGTTGCTCTGACATCATCAAACCACTAATTAATTTTCATGCTTATGCTTTTGCAGGTGAAGTAAAAGAGAATTTGTAGCTCTTTGAAATATCTCTGCTTTGAGGCATGTCAGTATTGTAACTAATAGTGGCAGTACTTAGTATTAATCTGGAAGCAAAATCATTCAATTTTTTATTTTCCAATGCTTTTGCCTCCCACTGAGTATTTAAATGAATTAAAATGTCTTTTGGGTTCAATTGTACTGTCTTAATAAGTATTTTTTATGTTTGTAAGCAACATAAGCATTTATTCTTCGTTAGTATAGCTTTTGATTTTACATACACCAAAAGGGACAGCATTTTTTTAACTGGATGTTGTAAACTGTGCCAGGATTGATTCTTGCATTCACTTAGTTTATACACAGAATATATTAGGTTAGCTGGAATTGTTAATTTTCCCTTGGGGAGAAGCAAATGCTCAAGGCACTGATTGATAAATCAATAAATCTTTAGTGAGTTTGGTAAATAAGCTGTCAAGGGTGTATGTCATTTTTCCTCTAGAGAACAAATTTTAGTCAGAATGAATGTGTTTGTTTCCTTACATTGTTTTCTCCTTCAAAATAGTAAGACACAAAGCTGCATTTAAATAAGTCCATAAAATTGCAAGGATTTATTAAACAGCAGCAAAGATCAAGCTTTTTCCTGATATCTTAACAAAGAATTCAGTTGTTTGCATATTTGCATTTCAACCCCTAACCTCTCCTGAGGACAAATAGATGTCTGACTATTAAGCCTGAAGGCACAGAGCTGGAAATCTGTATTAATCCTCTGAATGCTGACTAGTTTTCCTCAACATTCCCAGCGTGTGTGAAGAATGTGTTTTTAGCCAGAAGGCAAACTGGCATCTAAAGCAAAGCAAGAATTTTGAAAAATAGTTGTGTTATGTATAAATTTATTTTGCCCTTAGTGTTTTATTATTGCATATTTGTTTCATTATTTTACATTCTGCTTTCTTTAAAATAACTTATTTGAGCTTTTCGCTTTTGTGAGCGAAGTGTTGGTCACTAGAAACAGAAATTTGAACTTCATGATTTTCTTTTTTTTTTTTCTCTTTTGGACTGTAGGAGATATAAGATGGAATTACATAAAAGATCTAGCAATTAAGAATTTTACAAATGCAGCTATGCCTTTAAGGTCAGCATTTATTAATGAACTGTAAGACTGCTTCCATGAGTTCACTGTTTGTTACCGTAGCTGTTCTGTGATGCAGAGTTCTCAACCCAAGATTTCTGGAACGTGAAGCTGTGCTTGGGAAATTTTAGGTCACCTTTTTTGGTATTAAATTTATTGTTGCTGTATTTTTCAGAGAGAACTACAGACAACTGCAGTTAGTTGACTTTTCAACTCTGTTAATACCTAAGCACAGAAATTTGAATTCCATTTTCAGTAATTTTTCTGTTTGTTTTGCAAGCAGAGGTCTAGACTTAGGTTTGTACCATAACAGGCCAGCTTGAAGTTTCTGTAGCTGAGAGAAGCAAGAATCCCACTGGACTCTGCCAGGGACCTGCACGTTTGTCCACAGCTATTGCTCATCACTTCATTGGTCCCCTCAGAGCTCCCACTGACACCACGTCCTCCTGATGGTGAAAGCAGCAGGCTCTCAAGTAATTCTTACCCACAGTTCAGGTAGTGGCCACTGTGAGAAACTAGGGGAAACATTTGTTCCTGATACTGAGATGGAATAATTTCAGTTGGAAGGTCCAGCTTCCCACTTGGAGTGGGTTTGGATATGTGCTCTGCATTTCTCCAAGGATGGAGGTGGATGTTTGTCCTCTTGTGTTATCCCACCACTTCCAAACTCTGCTGAGCAGGCCTCAGTGGCATTGCATGGCAAGGCCAGAAGTGAACACCTCTATCCCTTAGTGTGTGGGATGATGCTGTGTTTTGTTTGCCGTAGGGTGCCAGGTAGCCAAGTGCTCCTTCCTTTTCACAGCAATCTTTCTTTTTCTGAAGTGGTGTTTCTGAGTTACTTCTGACCTCCTGGAGCCTGTCACTGTCAGGTTGTATGCAGCCAGTGTGACGGGGTTTGTTTTCAGAGATAGTTCTGTGAAGTCTCTGAGATAATCTGAAGCTGATCTTAGTATCTGTATTTTATTCTGCTGTCTAGCTGCATTTTGAGATAGAGTCTATGTGGAAATAAAAAATTTGTTTTCAGACCTCCCTTGCACAGACAAAAAAATCTCTTCTCTAGTATTTTATTCTCATTTTTAAAAATAGAAGTTTAACAGCATGGCTCTGACAAAATGCCTCAAAGTGCATGGTGTTACATCTAATAATGTGCAAAGCAGCTTGCTCTTGAAGTGGTAGAAAGCTAATGTAGATGTTAAATGGATAACTTCAAAGTTTTCATCTCAAAATGGTATGTGACAAAACCTTACCCTTGAAGTTTCTTAGTTTTTCCAGATGAATATTTCAAGCTATAAGGTGACTGTGATTTTTCCATGTATTTCAAAATGTAGAAAAATGCTGACCATAAATGTGGTATATTCTGTCATCCTTTCTGCTTATCAGGAAGAAGATTCCGTATAGACCATAAATGAATTGTGTGGCAAAGCAGTGCTAGGGAGACATTGCAAATTATAGCATGAAGGTCAGAATAAACATTATAATTAATGTATAAATAGAACGTATGCCATTATAAAATATAATACAGTAGTGGCTGTTCCAGTAATTTCATGTCACCATTTATATGCAGTGTATTGTTGTTAGTCTGATTGTGGGATCCATGGAATCTGTGGACTTTCTCAGAGTCTTGCATGCATGTAGGAACTTTGTCCTAATGACATGCCATTTCCCTTGTAGGAGAGAGGGGTATCAATAGTATAATGGTGTCTCAATTGCTTTGTGCATTCTTCTGGCTTATTTGGGAGCAGTTCAGTATTGCAGTTTGGGACAGCATTGGCTCAAATCTGACCAAGTGCATGAGAGGGAAAAACTCTGCAATCATGGAGTTAAGGTTTGTTCATAAAGAAAAGGCTGCCGGATTTTTATAATGGCTTGTCTTAGTTTAAAAAAATCTTTGAAACCTTATACAGATAACTGTGCAAATACTTTAGGTTTTCTTGCTTATTTGCAGATAAGATTTTTTTTCTTTTTTGTAATTGCATGAGTGTTTTTAATGAAGAGGAAAGAGAAAGTTGTTAAAAGAGGTTGAATATAGGAGGAAGAATTGAACTCTTGGACTATTTTAAGATACATTTTGTGTTTGGAGGGAGTTTGAGAACTCATGCTGTCTTAAAAATATCGTGTGTGTGTTGGAATGTTAGATTCATCCTATGAGAGTCAGAATTTAATTCAGTAAAAACCAGAAATATTTACTGAAACAGTAGAATTAGGATGGGCATAGTAATATATGCCAAGAAATATGAAATTGTTAAATACTGTGCTCTGATGAAAAAGGAAAGATAGACAGTAATCATCAGTCTAGACGACCACTGGATGGCATCTTTGTTCCACAGAATGACTTCTGAAAACTCACTTATCTGGGCTTAAAAGTTCACTTTTATAGGAAATTGTTTGGCAAGAATACCAACTCTCTTTATGTATAAATGTATGTTTCAGTATCCAAACGTCTTTCATCATGAGATTCCTTAAAGTGAAGAAGTATGTATGGATAGGGTTTTTCCTCTCAGAAAAAATTGTAGTCCCAGCTGTGATTAATATATTTCTTACCTGTCTTCCATGTAATACTGCGGGGAAAAAAAAAAAAAAGGATGTACTTGCAGATTGTAGCTTGCAAGTGTAAGAGGGAAGAAAATTATTCTGTCCAGGAGTTACAGTAATGGTCTTTGTAAGTGCTACTGCATTGGTTTTGACAATTCCATTGAAATATAGTTTGTGCCCAAAATACTTGTCTGGTTTTATTTCAGAAAATATTTGTTTATAATGTGGTCACAGATCTATATGCTAAATAAAAATTGGAGTAGCTAAACTGCTAAGCAGAAGGAAGGTAAAAGATGAACTATACTTTCTTCAGCTATGAAATAAAAGGAGAGAGAAGTATAAACTTTTAAGAGAAGTTGTGTTCTGGAAGTCAAGACTGCTGTCGTGATATTTTTTTTTTTTTTTTTAAATGGATGATTGCTTGAAGGAGATGAAAGTACCTCTGTCCTGGCAACCTGGTGTGGAAATACAGGAGTGAGACTTGCTTGCAGCAGGCCAGGTTGTGCGTGGCTGCGCTGGGTGCCGCTGCAGGGAGCGGGACGGGGCCGTGCGTGCCGGGAGCGTTGGGGTCGCGCTCTGCTCGCGTTTCACCAGGCTCCTCCAGGCCCCGTGCCCGTCCCGCTGGCAGCGGTGTCAGGGCCCGCCGGGGATCGCCACTGCCTTTGTACTTTGGTCAGTTTTAGCTTTATTTCGAAATTCTGGGTTCAAGTCTGTGTTCCAGAAGCTCCTGCTATTTTACACAGTTCGGTTTATGTTCTGATAGCTGCCTTGATAGGAGTTTGGTTTTCCCATGGTTTGAGACCTGTTGGAATTAGGCTTTGTGAGTCCTGGGTGATTCTCATTCTATTTCAGGCATTCAGGTTTTAACCTAACAAAGCCTTAGTTTCTTTCAGTCCTACCTGTGGTTTTTCATTTGTGGAATTACAAACTTTTGAACTGGTCACTGAATATTTAAGTCAGCATTGGTTGTGTGGTGTCGGGGGCAGTCCCGGGCAGGCCGGGTGTGGGCATGGAGCCAATTCCTCATGTCAGATGTAAAAGTGACAGGGTTTGAGAGATGAAGCACGTCTCCTAGGAAGAAAGGCTGAGAGAATCGGAGTTTTTCAGCCTAGAGAAGAGAAGGCTCCAGGGTGACCCAGTTGTGGCCTTTCAGTACCTGAAGGGAGCCTGCAATAAAGATGGGGAGAGACAATTCCCAAGGGCCTGGAGTGACAGGACAAGGGGGAATGGCTCCAAACTGAAAGGGAATAGATTGCATTGGATATTGGGAAGAAATTGTTTCCTGTGAGGGTGCTGAGCCCTGGCACAGGCTGCCCAGAGAAGCTGTGGCTGCCCCTGAATCCCTGGCAGTGTCCAAGGCCAGGTTGGATGGGACTTGGAGGAACCTGGGATAGTGGAAGGGGTCCCTGCCCATGGCAGGGGGTGGGACTGGGTGAGCTTTTAAGTTTCCTTCCAACCAAAGGAAATTGGAAACATCATTCCATGATGTTGCAACACTGTTCTCAGGGATTTCAGTTTAAGACACGAAATCAAGTGCTTAACACTCCTGAAAATTAATAGAAGCTTAATTAATTAAGAAATTAAATTTGTGTAGGATTTTTCTGAACAGCATTGTAAAATATTCCATTTTCTGCCTCAAGTGTTCAGCACATTTCTGCAGGTTTATACAAATAAAAGTCCCTTCTTGACTTCTTCCCATAAAAGAAAACAAAACTAGTATCTTTCTAACCATAGAAGTCTTCTACCAAAATTGGTTGCTGTAGTGCAGATAACAGGAAAAGTATGGGAGGAGAGGGAGGACCTAGTTTGTGGATTTCTGGGTTTCCCTCCTTTTGTTCTCAGACCGTACTTGAAGCTATTGGTTTTTACTGTGGGCATTAAGCTTGTTACAAGTGATAAAGTATTTTAGGGTGCACAGGACATCATGTATGTAACGATTTTTTAGAAGTCTTTTAAATTAGGCTTTTGTTTACTTTACACAGTAATAGGAGTCTGGACTTGAATGTTTTCCACATATATATTCTGAAAATAATATTCTCAAAGGTTGTGTAATCACTCTAGAATATATTGAAATAGTGTTTGTGTCAATAATAGCTGTGAAACAGAATGTGCTAAATCCAGATGGCTGTTTCCACAACTCTGAGTCATAACCTCAGAGAGGTAGGAGGTAAAAGATGCTTGGGAGATACTGGTATGGAAACACAAATTTGTTTGCACTTTCTCAAGCTGATAAAAAGGATATTGCAGGGCAGAGAATGGCCTGGGAGTTGCTGTCATCTTCTCAAATGCAGCTCATTTTCCTAAAACTTGTTGACACAACTGATTTTTGTATGTTGCCAGAGAAAATACCAGCACATACTCAAGCCACACTTGGAACCCAGGCTTACCTATGAACTCAGCGTGGTCAAAGAATCTTTCCTGACTGTTGCTGAAAACACTTTGATGCCCATTTTAGTAGGAACTTGTGAAACTGTGCAGGATTACATGTTCATGTTTTTGCTTTTTATTTCTGGTGTTTATTTTACTGTATTATGCGTAGTTTTCATAATAAAGAGAAAAGCCCAATGTTCTGTCCTTAGCGATGATCATTGCCTTTAGTTTCCTGATCATCCTGGTTTCATTGATATCACTGACTCTCAGATGAAGACACCTCTGGCATACCTTCTGTTACCAGTCAAATTGTCCTGCTTCTGATGTTTTCCTGACATAGTCACAGAAATACGTGGTTATTTCTGAACGTAGAATGTATTTTATGAAAATGGAGACACTTGGAATTGTGTCTCAGTTGGCCCACCTATTGGGCATGTAGCATGATGATTACTTCTGGAGAGGCACACGATACAAAAAAAAAGAATGTATTACATGCAGAATTGTTTTTATATGGCTTTTTTTTTTTTTAATTGTAGAGATGATGACGACATCAATGATGTTGCCTCTATGGCTGGTGTTAATCTTAATGAAGAAGGTGCCCGAATTATGGCTACCAACTCTGACTTGGTTGGAACCCAGATCCAGTCCTGTAAAGATGAACCCTTTCTTGCTGCTATACCTCTCCATAAACGCATACTTGAAACGGGTGAGAAGCACATCCTTTCCTTCTGAGAGTGTTTCCTTCGGAGTGATGAGGTTCTGAGGAACAATATATACTTAGCACTTAAGATGGTTTTTTAAGCATTTGATTACATAATTCTGTATTTTGAAACTTTCAAGGTTTTTGTGATAAAAGGAACTTACCTCAAGTTGGAAATAAAATAGCATGCTGGTACTTTTAAACTTCATGCTTTCCCCATGTTTTTTATATCCAAGGATCTCAAAGCTCTTTTCAAACATTAATTATTTCTCACAATCATCCTTCATGTTTTACACATGAGAAGATTGAAACAGAGAGGTAAAGTAAGTAGTACAGGTCACAGAGGACACCTGTGAATAACATTTAACAGAATGTTTAAGTTTCCTGTCAAGGTTTTCTTTCCCCATACAAACCAGTTATTCAGTTCTTTACAACTGCATCTATCTAAGTTTGTAGTGATTTTCTTATGGCATGTTTTCAAAAAGCAGTGTTTATTTATTGTGGCAAAAAAGTATGTTTATTTATTCTGCCATTTGAAAATGGAAGTTAAAAACTTCAGTAGAATAACTGATCAAAATCAGTGATGTTTTAAGGTTAGGAAATGTGCTTCTATAAAATAGAATGTATTTTATATTACATACTTTAGTAATATGCATTATGTGTTCTAGTACCTAAATGTATATTTTTCAACATAATTTTGGTAGTGTTTTCAGTGCTGTCAGTGTCTTAATATACTAAGCTCCAATTGTTCAGGGGTGAAAATTGTATCTCTTTCAGACCTATGCTTACATCACAAATTTTTAGGGATCTAGTTCTCAGATTTTTAAAGATAAGACCAAAATGTTGTTGCAAATCAGTGCAGGTAGGTTTTTTTTTAAGTCACGTGGTTGCTTCTGAAATGTTATTTGTGTTTATGTTCATTGAATTAACGGGAGCCTTTTTACATTGCAGTTGCAGGCAAGTTCTTCATTGACTTATTGTCAGACTTCACTCTTGTACTTTACTAAATGCAGTTTTAAGTTCCCCTTCAGAGCAAGGAGTGGTTTTGCAGGCTGTAGTCACCTCGCTGTGAGGATGGGATGACGGCGTGTGGTGCATTGGGAAAGTGTGTCCTGCCTCTTGGGACTGGCTTAGCACCACCTGAGACTGGAGCCAGCGAGAGCTTCATGAAATGTGTCTGAGAAACTGTTGTGAGGGATGCTCACATAATAGTTGATACAGGTGTAAGAAAAGGAAAAGGCAATAGACACAAAACTGTTAAAAAGAATGGGAAATTAGTAATGAATTTGCCACATAAGCCTTAATGAGCTGTCTGGCTGTAACAACTGCTGCACAACATGGAGCTGTAATTACAAGTGCAGGACTTACAGGAATCTGTACATACTTTAAGAGCCACAGAACCCATCACACTATTCATCACTGCCTTTTGGGGTTTGCTGCTCTGAGGAACAATTCCCTATGGCTATTTTTGAAGCTTTATTGGCTTTGATAATTGAAATGAAACTTTCAAAGCTTTTAAAAGCAGCTGCAGGGATTTACTTCTCCAAAGCAGTGAATCCAGAAGAGTGGCCACTCCTAGTGATCTCCTGCAGCCACTTTTAGAGCTTTATTTTGGTCTTACATGAAGCCTTTTATAGTTTTGAAAGTGGCTGTGGCATTCAGAAGTGGCTACTATCTGGGATCTATGGCTCTTGAGGAGAGAATTCCTTGAGCTGATTTTGAAGTTTTAGAAGCTGGGTTTTCGCTGTGTGTGGCCAGATTTGTTGTTTGCTTAGGACCACACACAAGTTTAGTAATTTGTGCTACTGGGCACTTAAAATAATGACATTGTAAGTTCACGACAAGACTCAGTGTTGCCATGTGTTGCTGTGACAACACCAGGACTAAGCAAAGCGCTTGTGACCTTCTCGATCACATTAGGAAAAAGTCTGTTATGTGAGTCCTCATTCTGCTGTTTTCATTATGCCTGCTGACAAATGAGATAAGATACATTGTTTCTTCTTACTTTTGCCTGCATATGACTTAAAGAGATATTATTTTCTACCTTTAGGTCTATTCATACTTAATCACTTCAGTTTTAGGGCAGGTTTTTAATGTTTTAGTAAAAGACAGATTTGTGGTGTGTACAGTATTGGGAAACTGCTCTTGTCTCCTTTCTCAGAAGCTAGATCTTTCAAGTTTTCTGTAATATTAATCTCCTCCTCTCTTTTCTGAGTAAGAGCTCTGTCGAGCAACTCAGTAGTGTTCCCCAAAGGCTGTTTCAGAGATTGTGCTTCCATTCACCAGAGTCGGAATATAAACTGCTAAAGTGAGAGCAGATGCTCTTCAGACTTTGGCAGTAACCACCAGCCAGATGCCTCAAAGTCATAGTGAAAGAGGTTTCTTAATATATTGTGTGTTCTTATCTCTACTTGAGCTTGGCACTGTTATAATCCAAAGTTTGTTTTAAATCTAAGGGACTAATATTGATCCATGTAAATGGAAGAAGTAACTGAAAGGTAATTCATGCAAAGATATTCATCCGCTTCCCACATGCTTCCTTATCCAATTTTGTATCTAGTCATTTTGGGCTGGTAATCGTTGCCATTTGTTCATGTAGGAAGGCAAGGCTGTGACTGTTTCAAATTCTTCTTTGATGCAAAATCAAGAGTGGGTATTTCTCAGCAGATAATGTATTCCTTTTGTTATTCCATTCAGAATCATAAAACTTTAAACCCTGATCTTTCTACATGACAGCATAGCACAATGAAACATATACAAAGGGTTGTAAGGCTTTTGTTTCTCTTTTTGGGAAGTTGAGAGGCAGAGGTTGATATTCATCATGCATGTGCATACCAACTCCTAAAACTTTCTAGGTCTTTAACTTTGTTAGTAGAACGAGTAGTATTTCTTGAGAGGGCGAGCAAGCTGATTAGACCCTCACAAGTAAATAATGCTGAAAAATCCTAGCTTTTCCACATGGTTTTGTGGGAATTAAACACGAAAAGCAACCGTAATAATTTGTAATTGTTTCACTTTTGTTCATTCATAAGTTATTTCTTGCTGGGTAAGAATGCTGTGTTAGTTAGGTTTTAGAAGCTAGTTTGTGACGTTCTGAGTTTTTGCTGTTTACTGAATGAGGCAACAGGCAACACTTAATAAAGCAGGTTTTTAAGTGTGACAGTTTTCTGTAGTTCGTAACCATCTTGTGAAAATAGAGACTCCTTGGCTTTAATTCCTTGATTACAGCATGGTTTCTGAGTGCAGATAAGAACGAGGATGCACTCCATTTTATATTAAATACTAGTGAGAGGTAGCAGACACAGTGAAGGATGGCATAAAAACATGATTCTTTTTATAATGTCTCATAACTAAATCCTTGGAGAAAGGGAACATCCATCTCTTGTACTTTTCTGAGAACTTGGTGGTCTCTCGAACCTTCACTGGGGGTTCCAAAAATGTTTGCTTTGTATTTTGTGACCAACAAAGCATGATACCGTAGGCTTAGAATCTGCAGCAGCTTGTTAATTCCCACAACTTTTAGTTCTAACTGATCTCTTCTACAACCAGGTGATGCCATTTTGCTTTTATTAACTATCCCTAAAATGTCACAACTTGTGGTAAGCCCTAACCATAAATTAACTGTCATAATGCAGTAATATTGAAGCAGGAGTTTGGCACATTCTCTGACTTAGATTGTTCCTTTCTCTCTTTCTCTTCACTTTCAGTGTTCTTCACTCCATTTTTCTACTTCAGTTTTATTGTTACAGAGCACTGGCTGAATAGAACAGATGTGGCATTCAAAGAAATGTGGGACTGGTTTGGCCACATTGAATACATTTTAACTGTTCACCTTGTATCTTTGCAATTATTTTAACTTAAATATGTATGATAGAAATTTATTGGAGAATCAACAATGATATTTTTATTTCACATTCATTTAGAGTTTTTTTTACATCTGCATTAAGAAATCAAATTTCCTATAGCATGATTTTAGAAAATGCTGTATTTTTGTTACCTAGCATTGTTACATATGTCCTTGGGAAAACGTCTGTTACCCTGACATAGCATACATCTGCAATACTTCCCACCACAAATGTAGTCCTGGATTCTCTTGCTTCATACAAATACATTTTAAGTCTAGAATACACGTAGTGGTGCATGCCAATTATTATAAAGCTTGAAAATGTGCTGATGAATCCGATTTCTCCTAGTTCAGTAGTTAAAAGGCCTACAGTCTTCTTTAAAACAGCTTCAGAGAAGCTTGGCTGGTTAGAATTAAGCCACTGTTTCTGTCAATATAACAGTTGTATGGTTTTACATGTTGTATTATTTTACATGTAAAATATTTTTTTAATTCTGTCTGATGAAATGTTGATCATTGCCTTGATTCTTTCTTTGTTCAGCCACACTTGAATTGCATGTCTGCTATAAAACTGCATGTTAAAACATACAGAAATAGCTTTTCTGTGTGTTCTATATTCTGGAGTGTATTGAATCTACTGTGTGGCATCACAGTGGCAGCAGTTGTGTGCATATGTATATATTTAAAATAAAGAATTTGCATGCTCTAGAGGGCATTTTATATTGCTAAACCATGTTAAGACACGTAGGGGTATCCTTCATGGAACCAAGCCAGGTGATTTCAACCTCTATTTAAAGCATTTGTTATTAGTTCAGTAAGTCTTTCTGTCATCTGCCTTTTCTGGGTTTGTTTGTCAACATTTGTATTCATGTTTGAATGAGATGAAGCTGTCCTATTGATGACTGCTCTTTCATATACAGAGCAGCTCAAACATAAAAGTATGGTTATTTCTCTGGTTGCTTTACTTTAGAGGGCTTTTATAGCTGCTTCAATTACAGTGGTGTTGGTTCTGAAATTCTGAGCTCTCCGATTGCCTGTGAATATAAATTTTGTTTTCACTGCACTTTTTGTTGATGTGACTTAGTTCTTTTCACTGCTAACTTTTAACTTTTTGTCCATAAGTTGATTGGTCTTCAAACTGAAATATTTGTTTGAATATCATTTTTTCCATCAGCATCTTTCTGTTAGGATGACCTCCTTAAATGCCTGTGGACATAACTCTTGATTGTGTTTGGGGATTGCTCTAACACCTACCTGTTCATAAGTGTAGCAGTTTGAAGTCATGCACCGTCCTAAGGACATGCTTAGTCTGCTTGAACTGTACCTACAGTGGAGTTCTCTGTGATTCTACTTGCTTTTTCTCAGGAAAAAAAAAATCGTATTAGGTATTGGATAATCCAAATTGCAAGTTATTGTGCATGCCAAAAGCATGGACTTTCTCTAGGTTCTCTAAACTTCAGTCTGGCACTACAAAGATGTGGCAGGTGTAGAGATGTATCCACTCTCTGACATCTGGAATAGTTCTGTAACTTGGACTTTTTTCATTAGTATAAAACAAGCAATTTGCTAGAAATTGTATTTAGATTAGAAGGTGTGTGCTGCTCCCAATTTTCTAACCAATGTCCATAGTTGTGATAGTTGTTTCTTGTGTTGAGATTGGAGTTTACTGTACATGTTCAATAGAGAATTTGGTTTTATATTCCAACTTAATCAATTGCTAATGTTACAATATTATAAGACAATTATATGTTATTTACATTTATTATTTCCTTTTCAAAAAAGGTGGGAATACATTCCCATCTTAGTATCAGCAGCAGTGTTGCCAAATAAACATAACCAGTAAGTACTTCAGCAGAATGTTAAACCCTATTGTTGTTCTTTCTTTAATAGGTCCATGATTAGACTTCCTGTTTTACAAGATGTCCCAACATGTGTTGGAATGGTAACTTCAGTACCACCTGAGAGCTTGGAGTCTGCCTTTCTGTGAAAGGTAGGGCAGCTTCTGTTCAATATTTTTTGTGTACTTCCAAGGTTTTCTTTTTATTAATCTTATTGGCTCTGCAACATTACCGAATCTGAGTTATGCTTTTAGCAGTATCATCTTTAGGTGTCAGAACTGATTTTATTTCATCAAGCAGTAATTTCTCAAAATCAATATGATTAATTTAGCTATGTTGAAACTATGATTATTTATGAAGAAAATGATGCTGTTTCTTCAGGCATCATTTTCAAAGGTTTTACTCCAGCTGAACTGAGAGCATGACCATACTACTTATTCTCAGAAATATTTAGAGAATTCAAGTTTTGTTTTCACCATAATAATTTTGTTTTCACCAGTTTTTCATTCTGTTTAGTGAATGTAGTGAAAGCACCATCTTTAAAAGGTCTTGCTATTTCTGGAAGGCAGTTCTGGCCTTCAGGGCCCACCAAAATATGTTACCCAGCCTCAGAATAAGTTTGCATCTGGGAATTGAATGGCTTAAATTTCCTGGTCTCTGGAAAGGAGAGTAAAATTAAGATCATCATTCTGTGGAGATGCATTCTCTACCAGATTCATTTATAAAGTCCATGGATTTAAAATAAGAACAATAAAAAGAAAACCTTAGAGAACCATTCAATATTGCAATAAAGCTGACTTACATTATCCCTGTAGGCAAACTCCATGCTCTAGAGGTGGTGCTAATGTCCCCAACGCTCAACACATGTTGGAACATCTTTGTGGAGGAGGAAGTCATTGATCAGTGAGCAGCATCTTCAAGGATCGTTTAAGGGGGAAAAAGTAAAAGGTAATTTTTTAAAAATATGTTGGAATGATTGTTCATTATGTTTATTTGGCAATCCTGCTGCTCATACTAAGGTTGTAGTGTTTTCATTTCTTAAAATTACTGAGAAACTTCATAAACTTCCTTTAATCTTTCCTTCTCCCATGAGTTTGAATTGCATTTGTCAGCCTCCTTCACGTTGCTGAGTCTACTGCACACAAGTCCAGAATCTACTACAACTCATTGGCAATTTGACACTTTTTTCAATGGTTGTAATGCAGAGAGGGTTAATCTGTGGTTTAACCAGTTTTGCAGTACCTTGTTAAATAAATCAGAGCCAAACATTGAACTGGTACAAAGACATTCTGCTACTAACAAAAGGGTATTTGTTTTCAAGGAAGTAGCTGCAACACAAAGTTGTGCCAGATGAGGTACCACCATCTGTTCTTGCACAATAATGTAGAAGTGCACCTTTAACATAAACTATCATAAACTAAAGCTACTTTTACAAAATTAAGTGACCATATCTGACCTGGTTAATTTTTGCAGTGGTGGATGATCTGGTGATGCTCTATTTGTTATTAATGAATGTGGCATGGTGTCCTGATCTTGGCACTTTTAATTGCAATCCTGGGCAAATACAGATGAAGGTGCTGACATTTTGAAATTCAGGTTGAATTGAAATCTTTGGTCTACCCTTCTGGTATCCTTCATAATTTCCTGGGTTTTGTGCCTGTCTTCTCTGTCTGACATGCCCATCCTGCCTCCTTAGATGAAACCTCATGTTTAGCTAGACTGCCTGGCATCAGGCTTGTGGTGACAGCTGTGAAACCTGTTCAGATTCTGGTGTCAGAGAGGTGGTTTCTCAGGGGAAAAAAATTGTTGAAATGTCTGTATTGTTCACACAATTTGCTTTAAAAGAACAGAACCATATAGGCAAGTTCTTATACTTGGTATTCCTTTGAATCCTGTGGATGTGATGGAGAATGTGTTCTGTTCCTGTGAGGACTGTGCTATAGGATGCTGGCATCTGTGTTTGTCATCTCTGACATTCTTACAGGAGTTTTGCTCCATCTCTGTCTTACCTGGTGTACTGTCATAATCATGTATTTTTGGTGTTTAAGCCTGAGGTCCTATCATGGTTTACTATTTTGAGTTTAGCTCAAGAAACACATTTTTCTTCTCTGCATGAAAACAGGTAAATTCCCAACTAATAACTTCTCTTGCTTTCTTAGGAACTCCTGTTGGTGTCACTGCCATGTTAGTTCTTTCTGGTCTGGTCCCTGTAACATCTCTTTTGTTTTGACTCTCTAGTAACCAAGCACGAAAGTACATTGAGGCATGTACTGTTATTCATAAAAATTGTGAAGTTATTTTCCAGTCCTCTACAGTCACTCTGTGTTTATTTTTGAATATTCCTGAAATGTCTTTGGACATGCTTGTTTATGCTGTATTTTTTGTTTTGGGAAAGCCAAGATGAGGAAAAAAAGATCATATAACTGTAATCTGTGTGTTCTAATTTGGCTTGTTGAGACTTGCCCCTGTTTCAGTTCTCATGCCCTCCTCTGTCTTTTGTATTTCCCTCACACTGTTCAATTGCTGCAGCACGGATTACTGGGGTTATAGGGTAGGATCTGGAGCTGTAGTTCTCAAAGACTCTTTGACCTTCAATGCCTCCTTTTAATAAATTCAGCACCTTCTGTTCCTTTAGAATACACACATCAAATGGCACAAAAATAATCTTAAAGTTGAATTAGTTAAAGAGAAGGAATTAAACATCAAAATTAAGGATATTGTCTTTGCTTAACACATTGAGATTTTGATTTCTTCTAAAAGAAGTTAGGTGATAGACAGTTTAGTTGCAGAAGAGAGCAGGGAGACAATTGTAGTGCCTTATGTTCCTTCAGAGTGACATTCTGTCCTCTCTGATCAAGCTGCAAGCCTTCCTTGCTGTCTGAATGCCAGGTGTTCTGTGCTCCTAGATGCACTGTTCATATGTATATGCTTCCATGATTTGTGGCAACTCCTTCCATTTTCCAAGCCTCCACATACCTGTGCAGAATGTTGTTTGGTGACTGGCTTGGTTCTGTTAGAGACAGACCACGAAGGGTAATAAAAAAGACGCTTTATGGATGATTAATAGCTGCCTTTCAGCTGTTTAATTATCTAGCTTAGAGACAGAATTTTGTAAACTGGATTGTCTGGTTGTATATACCTTAGCATAGACCTCTTCTCAAAGTAGTTTTTCTGTTTGCTAGAAAGCATGAATTAGGTGTGAGTTCCCAGACTTACCCACTGGTTGAGACTTTTTTTGCTGGTCAATCTTACATGACTTTCATCAAAAACACGACTTGTGTAGGTCGGGTTAAGTAAGATTCTTGAGAAATTCTTTCTCTCCTTGATGAATTTTTTTTTTCCTGCCTCAAATCCTACTGACTTGCATCTAAAAGCTTTGAATCAGCACAGAAAATAGAACAAGACTATGGCCAGGGTTACACATAGATTTTGCATGGATGCAACTGTTTCTCTGGCTCTGTTGTGTTAAAATAATTGCACCAATATGACCCTCTAGAGTGGAGCTATTTTGCTTGCTTTCTTTTGACAAGAATAAGGTGTATTAAACAAAATTAGGAAGTAAAAGTTCAAAATAAGCAAAAAGGTTTTTGCCAGGTGAGTAGTTAAGTTTTGGAACTCTTTGGTTTACAATGTTGCAGGTGCAAAAAATTTCTTGAAAAATTAGTGGAAAAAACATTCCATCCTGACCTAATAGACAGATAAGATGGTCTAACTTAGGACAGACCAAGGCATAGTTTTGGTGCACAGTGAGCACTACACACTTTTTTTTAAAAATAATCTTCTAGCAGCATCTACTAATAGTACTGTTAGAGAAAGGATGATGGACTGTGTTACCCAGTGTAGGTTTACTTAACTTTTTGTGCAGTTATATAAATACATAAGTATTTCTTACAGTATAGTTTGTACTGAAAAAGTTAAGTCCACTATAGTGCCTGAAACATACTTTGAGTGGTTTTGCGCTCATGCATTCACACTACAAAGCTTAAAAGTCTGAGTTGAATCTTATGTTGCTAAAATAATTTGGTTGGCATTTACTTTGGAGGGAGCAGGAGATGACAGTATTAAAATATGTGTAGCATTTTATTAATCATTTTTATTCTTTTCGGTTACATTACTTGGCTGGTTATCTTTTTTCCCTGGTGTGTCTTGCACTGAACATGGCTATGTATTTTGAGGATTTCAATCTGCAAGTTTGGAATTTATTTTAAAAAAATAACTGAAATTTGAATAATTTCTCAGTGTCACAAAATGCTTCCTGGGCAATCGGCCCAGGGTGGGTAGTCCTGAAGAAGTACAGGAAAACACTACTCCCACCAAATGGGGAGTTCTCAAGGAGGTTGTCCAGTTTGTCCAGAAGTCGGCTCATGAGTTAATTCTCACACTGAGAGGAGGAGTGGTTTTTTACAAACAAGCTTACTGAAGTAAGGAAGGTAGGACTTTCCATTGTTTTGTAAATAACAATTACACGGCGATAAAAAGTCATTCTCTCTAACGATTGAAGTCCTTGTTCCCTATGCAGGTGAACTGGAAGTGTTGAACAGTGTCAGCTACTGCTTTGCAAAACCTTTCCCGTGGCAGCTGAGGGCTGGTTTGGGGCTGTGGGTTATATCTTGGCCATCTGCCCCTCACAGAGGAGTGCTGGTTTGTACCTGCTCCAGGAAACCGTGCACCAAATCTCAAAGCACTTGGCAGAGATTCTCTCGTTTGGCAGGAAACACTCCCTAGCCTGGGGCTGTGCTAAACACGCTCCAGGTTACAGGTTTCTCAGAGGCGCCTGCTCCAACCACTTTGTTTGGATTGGCTGTTTTTGTGAAGGTAGCGACTCAGGTTTTGTAGTTTCTTCTTTCCTCATGCTGTCTTCTATCAGCAGACTGGCTTAACAGTACAGCAAGTCAACACTGATTAAATTATTTATGCATTTAGTTAGTAAGATTTAAATTGAAGCTTTTATTTAAGGGACTGAAATCAGAAGATTACAGCTAAAATTATCTTACTGTTTCCTTTGCCTGGGATCGCTAGGTTATCTTGCACTCCTAGGAATCTCTAATCTTAATCATCAGAACTAGGAGTTGCTGTTTGCACTACCACTGTTTAACAAGCTCTGCATTCAGATTTTAGTACTGAAAGTCTGTCTGGGGCTCTGGTAGCACCCCCAACACAACCCCAGGGTATTCTGAACCTAAACAACCTCCTTAATTTTTTCCTTTCCTGTGTTCCATCCCTCATTCTCTAGCATAATATTTAGGGTTGGGTTTTCCCCTTGATAGCACTAGGAATGCAGTATTGATGGATGACTTTGTGGGCTGAGGACACAGCTCTATGGGAGATGTACCCTATTCTTAAGTTCCACCTGATGAGGTTGGGAGAAGTGAATTCAATAATTGCCATTTGTGCTTCTCAGGATGTCAAGGCCCCTTAGTACAGTAGAGTTGTTTCCCCTTCGTGTTTAGTCAGCTTGATAGTTGAATGGGGTTGCTCAGTTTAGAGTTATTAACACAACAGTATCAGACAAAGCTTTCTCTTGATTTCATGACTTGCTTTCTGTAGAGGCCACACAAGCTGTGTCTTACACAAATATTGCTTATCTAGTTTCAGAAGATGAACTGCTCTCCCCCTCACCCCAATTTTTTCAGCTTGTAATTTCCAGAAGTTCCTGTATATTGTAAGTCTTGAACAGTATCTACTTAACCAGTCATGTATTATTTAATTGTATGTAATTGTACAGAGATTAAGGTGTTTTAAATGTTTCACTGCTACATCTACAGCAGAACTATAAAATTGTCAGTTTCCCTTATGCTGTTGAAATTAAGGAGTAGAATTCTTGATTAAATAATTGAATAGTTTGGGAGGCTGCAGGAATTGAAGTGGTGGTGTTTCCAATACATTGCTTTTCCTGATGGGGAAGACTGCGGAGGGACTGAGGCACGTAAAACTGTGGTGGGTCTTTTGGGATAACAGAGGAAGGGAGCCTGAGCCTCAATTGTAGATGCAATCCAAGGCACAGCCCAGCACTTTCTGTGCTGTGGGCAGGAAGGAGGTGGGTGGATCTCAGCAGATGCTTCTTTGCTGCATTTTCCTAGATCTGATGGTGTTGAATGAGGTTAAATAAAAGCTTAAACAAGTAATGTCTCAGAGTGGAGAGGGATAGACTTCAGTTTCTATTTTGTAGCAAGCAAGCCAGCTGTAATGGCAGAAGGGGCCTGGACCTAACAAGTCTGGTTCCAGTTGGATCTTGGGCCAATATTTCATGCACAGAATTTAAAGTTCAAGAAGTTGCTCCTGGTGTTAGGATGATAGGAGTGGAGTGAGTGCTTTCTGCATTTTGACCTGTGGTTAGGGCAAACAGACTAATTATGCACCCTCCCAGTGTTTCTGTTGAAGGACAACTCAAGCCCTGAATATGAGCTGTTTAGCTGGTTAAAGCCAATTCTTCAAGGTTTTTTTGTTTTGAGTGTAAACGTAAAGAGATTTTATACAGGCACTCAATAATTTATCACATCAATAATCAGAGTCAGACCTGATGTTTTACAAATAATTTTTTTTATCTTTGATCTCAATCCTGTCAGTCCTCTTATAGTATAAATTATTAAAGTAACTTTTTGATTCTTTGAAAGCCTATCTGCAAAGACAGTAAAAGACAGTATTTTTCTTCTGCTTCCCAAATAGGGCATGATTTGTTCCTTATGATTTGTTTCGGTTTTTGATCAATAAAATATAATTAAACTTTTTAAAATGCAGCAAAGCCAGTACCTTTCAGATAGCTAAGCAGATGATAGCAGAATATTCACTTCTTGAGACCTAAAAAGTTTTTAGTTACAAGGTTTAGGTGCTTTTATATTTGTAAAAAACAATCTTGTGCTACTGACACATATGCCAATATCAGAATAATATTGCTGAATGTTTTTTCCCTCAATATTTTTGGAAGTTGTATCTAAGTTTTGACTTACAGTAATGCTGTTGAAATATCAGAAACTTTTAAATATAATATAGTTTATTTGTAACAAAATATCCTAACACACTTCTTTGCATGCTGTCTCATATACTGTAGATCTTTATTAAATTCTGATTGAACCAGGGTTTGCTATTAAAGCTTCCAGACGTGTAATGAAGAATTAACATGTAGGCAGACTTAATTGTGTTGTTCTGTAATGCTTGGCAGATTCAAAATGTGCACTTTGAGGGTCTTAATTTGTCCCTCATATTTCTCATGTAGGGTAGTGTGACTCTTCAATAGCATCTGATGCCTCTGAGGATGTGCTGTAACTGAGTTCTGCCACAAAGAATTGAAATTTTCTTTCAATCAGTCATCAATTCTTGATGGTCTTGTACAGTTCTGGTGTAATAGAGATCTGGCAAGAGCACTTGAATAAAGAGAATGACCTTATTTTTGTCTTTAAAACTATCAAAACTCAAATTCAACTGGAGGGATGGGTTAAAATGATAGCTTGGAGCATTGCTTTGCTCCCACTCCTTTTTTGTTGTTAACCTTGATGATGTTTTTATCATAGCTCTAGGAAAAGTTCAAAATTACGTTGCTACAGTAATTTTAAAGACTTGAGGCACATACTTGTTAACCAAAATGTCTAAATTTAACAAATGTATTATTTAAAAGCAAGCAACTCTTTTCAAATTCCACATATGATACTTTTGATCGTGAGACTGCAAGTTAAGATTGCCACATCATCAGACTTAAAGCACATTGAGATGATCACCTAAAAATCAGAAAGAAGTTCAACTTTTTTAAAAAAAAAAGACAGGGGAAAGCACTCTGTTGGTAGAAGTAAGTTCTTTTTTTTTTTTAACATTAATTTTCTCTGGTTTCTGCACATGTTTAAGTGTATATATTGTAAAGATCAGATGGTGCAATTAAAGACCAGAATTCAGAATGCTAGGGCCTAGACAAAAATACCTGTAGATGAAGTCCACTGTCCAATGACTTGGTTAGAAAGATGAATAGTAACAAGGATATTTGTGTTTTGTGATACAGTTAACTATGTTTAGTATTATAGAATATATATGTGTATATACACATTTCTTAAAGGTATAAAGGTACCTTTCTTAAAGGTATAAATCATATTTCTGTTCCCACAGCATTATCAGTCTAGGGAATCTTGAGAAGAGAAGCCTGTTCCTGTAAACACTGGGAAAAGTAATTTAGCAGACTAGAAGAATACGTCAGGAATTTCCTATTTGGAGATAAGTGTTATTTTCCTTTGGCAGACAGGATTCCAGTATGCTTTTTATAAATGAGAGTGGATGAAATTTTATACATTTCATTTTACAAATTTATAAATGAGAGTGGATCTCAGGAGGAGAAGTGGAAGTCAAGAAAAAACAAAAGGCAACTAAGACTTTAATATAGAAACATGTGAAAATTAGCAGTTGCCAGCCCTGTGCATAGATTCAGTTTCTGTTTGGCATTTTTTTCTGAGTAGCAGAAAGCAAAAAAAAAGACAGGCACTAAGCAATGGTATCACAACATCTCTTAGGTCAGTGGATTGAGCACAGTGGTGTGAACATCCATGTATGAAAGTATAACAGTGCCAGCATTTCCAAGTGTAGATGAAATTGGTAATTTTCCCACCCTTGCCCCAAGTACAATCCAAGTATTTAAGGAGCGTGCCAAATCTTCATGTAGTATGCAGCTTTGGAATGCACCCTGCTTCTGACATCCCAAGCTAACAGGGTTTAACTAATGTAATTTAGAGCAGGGAAGATGTGGTGATGCTTCCGCACATGATGAATCATGTGGATGACAAGATGACTTTTTAAAAATCTTTTTGTAGTCTGTTTTCTTGATGCTAATTCATTTGGGGGAAAAAATGTATTCTTTTTCCTTTATCCTATTTTCCAAAGAATTTTAGCCTTAAGTGATGGAATATTCCATTTGCCTTTCTTCTTTCCCTTCAGGTCACTTTTGAGTCAATTGATAAATCAGGAGCTAGATAGAGCCCCTCTGTGTGACTTAGTTGAGGGGGAAATGAACCCCTTTTGTCCTTTTCTTTGCTCTTCTGCCTGGTTGGCTGCCAGTGAGCTCTCTGGCACAGACTGGCCAGGCTCAGGGTCTCTGACTGTGCCCAGCTGGCATGCTGGACAAATAGGGACTGGGAGATGTGCCAGGGGATGATCCAAGATGTAGGAGACATGTCAGAGTATTATGCAGTAGTAAGGAATATGGAAGGACGTGTGCAGGAGGCCAGGGATCATTGACTCACTCAGGTTGGAAGGTAACTTGAGTGGTCATCTGGTCCAGTCTCTTGCTCAAAGCTGGATCAACATTAAATTTAGACTGGGTTGTTTAGGGCATTAACTGGCCAAGTCTTAAAAGCTTGGATGGTGGGAGAGTCTACAACTTGTTTGTGCAAAGTGTTCCATTATTTGTCTTCATAAAGGAATTGTTCCCTATATCTAGTCAGAAACAGCTGTTTCAGTTTATGAATTTATTTCTCATTCTTTTTCCAGGCAACCTTAATAAAGGGTCTGGCTCCATCTTCTCAATAAACTCTCCCTTAAGTCTTCTTCCTCCAAGAAGAAGAGCCCTCATGTAGCTCATGTACTCCAATCCCATGACCATCTTGTTGACTTTTCCCCAGACTCAAGTTTTTTCAAGGTTTTCTTTTACTGGGTGACCCAGTACAGTTGCGCAGGATTGTAGATGTGGGCTGAATGAAGAGGAGTAATTGTTTCCCTTGGTGGGTTGGTACCATTGATTCACTGTTTTGCTGTAGATACAACCCACTTGTCTTTGTCGGTGCCAGGGTGCAGTGCTGGATCCTGGATAATATACTGGCCTCCAGGCTCTCCTGTGCTTCTTAGGAGTGCTGCTGACCCCAGCCCATGGCATTCCAGTGAGTCAGTCCCAGGCACAGTGCTTTGCACTTGTCCTTCAAGAGTTCCATGACGTTTCTCATTTCACTCACCGGGTCCTTTCCCTCTGCACTGCTCAGGGTGGTGCCAGCTGCAGACTTGGTGAGGGGGCTTTGTGTCCTGAGACAGCCATTTAAAAGGGTGAGTCCCAGGGCAGATTCCCGAGGGACTCCATGGCCTGCAGGTAGTTTCCTGGAGTTGGGAATATCATGTTGAGGGATTTTAGGAGAAGAAGGTGACTGGGATATTGCAGAGGCTGATGAAGGACAAGAATCTTAAGGCATCAAGTATCTCAGAGAATGGTCCATTGATTATGGATGAATTTCTGAAGATTTAAAGGAACAAGAAAAGTCCTATAACGGTTGACTTCACTTAGAATAAAATTCTTTAAGTCTAGAAAGACCTTTATTGTGAAAAAAAACCACAATGGCAACAGTTCTTTTTATAAAAGGAACGTCTGTGTTTTCAGGGAAGTTGGGTAGTTGTAGTTACACTGAAATTCAGAGAACTGTAACAATTACACATTCACACCCTTACTTAGAGTACAGCAGAATTTTCCATCTCAAGCCTCTTTTCTGGATACTAGTTAATTAAATGTCCCTTCTTACTTGCATTTTATCTTTCAGACCAGGGTTTTCTGATTCATGGCTTTGCTTACACACGTTTGCATAATAAAATGGTGCATGCTCAAATAGGCCTCGATATTGCTAGTCTGACTTGGAGGAATTGCTCGTTGCATATAGGAATTGTCCTCCTGACTTCAAGGACTTTATTTGCCTGGGTGGCAGTTGCAGCGTTGGGATTTAATGTTTGTGTCTGCTTCCCATTACACGTTCAGCTTTCAGCAACCTGAGCACAGCTCCAGCTCTATTACACAGGACAGATTGGGCACCAAGAAGGGTTTAATTTATTTTTTTCCCCATGGTAAAGCAAAAATTAGTTAAAAAGCACATATACATCCTGCTGAAATCCTTAAGGTAACGTGTAAGATAGGGAGTCAGTGATTAAGTTAGTTTAAGAGGTAGCGACTTCAAAGAATCCTTAAAATGAGCACCAGCGATAGCCGGAGTAGAGAACTGTGCTGGGGAGGGGCAGCCGGGGAGTGCAGTGGGGCTGTGGTCCGGCTGTCACTGGAAGGGGTAGATCCCGGTGGGACGGGATGCGCGGGACGGGGGCAGATCCCGGTGGAGCGGGAGCCAGGGGAAGGGAAGGGGTAGATCCCGGTGGGACGGGATGCGTGGGAGGGGGCAGATCCTGGTGTAGCTGGAGCCGGGGGAAGGGAAGAAGGGACGGGACGGGGCAGCTGGCGGCGCGCACGGTGCCACTCCCGGTGCCATCAGCGCCGGGACCCGGGCACGCGGCCCCGCTCCGCTCCCGGTGCCATCAGCGCCGGGACCCGGGCACGCGGCCCCGCTCCGCTCCCGGTGCCATCTGCGCCGAGACCCGGGCACACGGCCCCGCTCCGCTCCCGGTGCCATCAGCGCCGGGACCCGGGCACACGGCCCCGCTCCGCTCCCGGTGCCATCAGCGCCGGGACCCGGGCACACGGCCCCGCTCCGCTCGCTTCTCCCTCAACATCTTTTTAGACGTGGGATGGTTTTTCGCTCTCGAATTTAGGCAGGGAAAGGTAGGAACACCTCACAAAGCAAACACTCGCTCTTGTGCATTCGAGGTCGCGTTTGCTCGGGGACCCCCACCCAGACGAGGATTCCTCTTGCAACTGGTTCTGCAGGAAGCACTTCCCAAAATAGTCATGAATTTCCTGTATTGTTTTGCATAACCTGTCATGTGTCCCAACCAAACCACTTTTAAAAGTCTTGTGCCCATTCAATGGAAAACTGACTCAGTGTATTTATTCTTTTGTGGCGGGTCACCACCAATGGTCCATGCAAAATGCAACTACCTGTTTTTTTCTTGTATAAAGTATCTCTATATCTGTGCATGCACATAGGGAGTTTTCTATCCTGAAAACTGCCCTGCTGGGACCACGGATGCCTTTGTAGGACTGTAGTTTAAATTAGTACATATGTTCATATCCCTACAAATTTATTTCCAATACTTAGTAATTATTTTGATGACTTTAGGAGTCCTTGAGTGTTACCCATATTCTTTTTTTCTGTAGCTTGGCTGTTTTTGAAATATATAAATGCATTAAGAGTGTAGAGTGTTTGCTTTTCTTATAAACTCAGCATGAAGTGTCAAGTGTCTAAATAACTATGAATATATATTGGGGGGACAACTAAACAACTCTTTTTAATATGACCTTATTTCTTTGCCTTCAATTAATAGATTTTTTTTCCCCTAAAGAATTTCTGTTGTCAGTACTATTCCAATGGTGTAAGCTAAAGGATGCAACAGAATGCTTTGGGCTGCAGCCTCACTTGCTCAACATTGAAATACATCTGCACTAATGCTTCTGAAAATAGAGGAATTGTTTTTTCTTGTGTAGAACAACTGAGAACTCAGATTGTCTCATACTCTGACGTGCCTTGGTTTAATATGCTAGGCTAAACTTCAGCAAAGTTCTTAAATGCTTTCAAGTGTTAAAGAAATTCTCTGATTTCTCTTTCAAACTTGTAGAGTCGAGTCACACCCTTTTCAAGGGGTCATGAATGTGTCCTCAAAGCCATGTGAATACACTGTCATGGATTTTTCTATTCAGAAAAACAAAGTTATGATGTAAAGTCCTTTAGAGCTTTGTTTGTATTTTGGGGTTTTTCTTTTCTATATGGGGGTGTAAACTAACTCTGTTTTCTTTTGTTTTTTTGCTTTAGCTAAAAAACTAGGAATTACTGATGTGCCAGCTGAGGTCGTTACTTTTATTTCCCATGCAACTCAGAACAGATTACGAACAGTGATAGAGAAAGTGACAGTGATAACCCAGCACCGAATGGAGTCGTACAAAGTAAGTGTGCCCAGAGAGGGGTTCGTGTTCTGAGAGCCACGGGGCCGGCGGTGCTCAGCACAGCCGTGATCTGCTTCATGCTACAAAGCTTCCCTTGACTGCAGGTTTGTCTGCTCAGCACGTGGAGAGTGGTGGGATGGTAGATCTGCCTGCCAGCTCGTCTTCCTCCTCTCTGACAGAATTTGTGTATAGAATTGTTTCTGTCTTTCTGTGCTGAAGTGTCCGGCATGGAGCGTGTGCTAAGCTATTTCTGTTCATGGATTGTGACTAAGACTTAATTCTTGGTAGCTCCTTTTTTTGTCCAGGGTATCCATGAATTGGATCAAAATTGCTTCAGTATTTAGGAATCTGCAGTAACTTTCTGGATGTGAGAAATATTAATATTTTACAAAAGCTGCCAATATATGCCCTAGCAACTAAAGAATTCAGCTGTAAATTCTTCGCTGTAATTAAACATGATTTTCTCTTTCAAAAGAACACTTAAAGGTAAAATGCTGCTCTGATTCTTTTGTTAGTGATTGTATTCCTGAAGAAAACTGAAACAATTTTGATATCTTAAATGAGGGGGAAATTTAAATAAGGATCTACAAACCAGTTTGAAATTCAAATAAATCAAACATCTTTATTGATATGTTTGAAATGTCTTTTCCAGTAGAAGGTGCTTGTTATTTATTATAGTTATTAAATTGGTGTCAAAGTAAGATGGTAATAACTAGTTGAGTGTTGTCTAAGCTAAGTGTTTAGGTTTCTTTAGCATATATATACATTGAATAGCTCTGGTTTAGTTTGTTCCTTGGTTTTGTGGTGTACTTTTTTGTATTCTTAGAGTGGCAGTCTAGTCAAACAGCTTTGGACTGTGTCTTAGCCCACCTATTTCCCAAACCTGAGTCATGGTTGGACTAATTCTATGTGATATTTGCAAGAATAATCATCTTTGGGGTCTGTGACTATAATCAACATAATAGAAAAACAGATTAAAAGATGAAGGCCACTATTCCTCGTTATTACCTACACTTACATTTTTCACTGCAATTGATGGATATATTCTACTGTGTTGGATTAAAAGTAAAATATCCTTGTTTCTTTTCACTATTCTTTATCAGCTGCAGAAGTGTTAAATCGCTCCTTCCTTCTCTCTAGGATGGTGTCTGAGAAGAAAACAGTTTGCTTAGTCCGTGTTAAGCCAAAGAAGCATTTAAAATAATGTCTTAAAAGATCCTTAGAAAAAAAATAGTGTTGTCTCTGATTGAATTGTAGCATTGTGATTGTATTCTGTATTTTTCTTGGTTAATGGTCTTCTTTGATTTCATAGCATTGTGGTCAGAAAGGAAAGCATTAAGTAGATAAATGGGATGGAAGTAATGTGGATAACTTATTTTTGTGACTGACATTATGAGTGTTCTCTATGTGGCTCATGCCATAAACTCCTGGTTGCTGTGTACTAGGAAAACTTGCACGCTCTTAGTTGCCATAAGCTTTTGTTTTGATGTAGTTAGAGGCTTATTTTCAACTGAATGTTTAGCTTTGATATTTTATAATGCTGCATCTTGAGAAAGTCTGTTCAAGATTAGTACAAATGCAGGAATTACAGGCTATAAGCCTGATTATAAACTATATCTAGGATTATTCAGTAATAAAGTCAAGCATTTTAGATGTTTTCCATCATTAAGTCTATTGGTTTTATTTTTTTAACTCTTTGATGTATCCGGTGCTGACAAATCAATCCTTGCTTTTTAAAATTTGCTTAGATATTAATTAAATTATCAGATTCTCGCTTCGTTATTAATTGTAGGCTGGCTTCATTTCCTGAGCCTAAAAAATAGTACTTTTCTTTTTATTATTAGTACAATGGAAAGATTTTAATGTGTGACACCTACAGTCTAAATGCATGCTTTTGATAAAACTGCCTGTTTTTCTAAAGGCCTGTCCCTGTTTTACAGGACGATGAATGGTACGAACAAGCCACAGATGTCCGATCACAGCTGAAGTTCTTTGAACAGTTGGAGCGTTTAGAAAAGCAAAGGAAAGATGAACAAGAGAGGGAAATCTTGCTGAAGGCTGCCAAGGTATCACTTTTACTATTTTTTTAACTACTTTAACAATCCATAGCTTTCAAACAATTATTTAATTTTGTGATCCCTGTTTCATAAGCACATTTTGTTTCTTACAACAAGAAAGGTACTGTTATTGTGACATCACACCTTGAACTCGTGAGTTGGGCTCTGATCTGTGCTGCCTCCAGACCCGCCTGCCTGGGATGCCTCTGTGTTTTCAACATACAGCTCTGGATTTGATGAGTTCTTGGGAACATAGGAGACAGTGGCTAGCACTTTCAAAATAGTTCTATGAAATAATTTTTACAATCGCCTTTGAAATTTAACAGATGCCAAGGGTTTCTGTGCCACTGGAGAATCATAGTCTATACTTCTGGTCTTTAAACAAATTCAGTAAATTCTGATGGATTTTTTTTTTTTTTGAGGCTTTTTACTTCTTAGGTTTTGAGACTTCATTTTTAAACAGTTTTGTTCATTTGTTCATCTTCACTTAAATGTGTTCCAGTCACTTCTCCGTAACTGCATTATTTGATTCCTGCCTGTCTTCAGTTAACTGTCAGTTCTTCAGGACTTGTTCCTTTGTAACTTTAATTCCAGAGACTGAGTGTTCCTAGGTGCAATAGAACAGACTCAGATAATATTGTTTCCAGAGCACATAGGTATAGATAAATCTCCTGCTTGTAACTGTACATTTAATTATATATATCATATCTAACTGCTAATAGGTTTATCCCTTAGTTATCCCATTTTTAATTGTATTTGAATCTTCAATGAGTTACTTATTGTATATTCTGAAGAGATTATACAGAACGACTCAATGGTCAGTTGTAACGCAGCCTCCTGATTTTATGCCATTAATATTCACAAATTGAGAGATTAAAAAAAAAAAACCAAACTAGCCTTGCTTATTTAGAGATCTATTTCTTAATTAGGCTACTTTAATCTGTCCTGTTTATACTCTTAATTTATAATTGTTCACATTGTTAAATATTCCACAAATTTTTACATGACATAGATAATCTTCAAATCTTTTGATGAACACATATTTGCTGTTTTCATTCTTAATTCTTATTTATTAAAAATAAAGAAATGGGTTTTTTTTTAATCCTGTTTTATCCATTCAATGACTACATCTTGGGGAATAATTTTCTGTGTATCCTGCTGCTTGTTTGTTATGTTGGTCATTTTTTTAATGGACATTGAGAAAAATGCAGTAGCTTGTAGTCCTTAGTTCAGGAATGTTTCCCTGACCACACAAAGCCTCATGCAGGCTGATCTAAGATTGGGTTAGAGGACCTCCTGGTATTCCTTCCAACCTGAATTCCTTCATGAATTGATATTCTGTGTTTTGGGCAGAGTTTTGGTGTTGTTGCTTTAGTTTTGGATAATATAAAGTCCTCTGAAGTGTAAATGTAGAAAATAAATACACAATCATCAAGTTTGATTCCTACAGATCACAGAAGGAGCAAATTAAAGAATTCTGCAACAAAGAAATGTAAAAGAATCCCCTAACTGATTTGAAGAAATTACCTTAATGAAAATAGTGAATGTATAAATCAGCTTCATAACCAGGAGACAGCTTGAAGAAATGCATGGTATACCTGGTATACTATAAAAATACATGAAGGTGAAAAATAAATGAAGGTGTTAAAAATCCAAAACCAGACCACAGAGTAGCCATGGAAGAGCAGTGCTGATTTATCAGTATTAATGTTTAGAGAGAGAAGTTGAAGACGCTGTGGATCCCTTGGGAGGTGCTTATGTAATGTTGTGATTTAAGTGTAAATGCCAGTTTGGAACTGAAGTTCCTTGTTCAGCTGCTGCTCCCCAGCCTGTTCTGATGGATGGATGGCCTCTTGCAAGGCTTATGTAGGACATGGTTTGGCAAAATATGGTCAGATTACAATTTTTTATTCTAAACAGTAGATTTTACATTATTTGTTGAGGTCTTTATTCTGGATTCCTATGTATTAATTCCTTACCTAGGATTTTGGTTTTTTCTGGTTTTTATGAATGAGGTTTTGGTTTGGTGGAGATCTCAGTCCTTGTGGGAAGGATGCAGTAATTGTAAGGGCACAGTAATTAAATGGACACAGGTAAAATCTGCCCCAGCTGCCTGGTGAAGTGATACCCATCAGTACCCGCTTCATGTCTGTCTGTAACCTCGTGATATTTGTGTCTGCTCAGGGGGAGATGCTTAAACTGGCTCTGGAGACTCAAATATCCAGCATGCAAAGGCATTGTTCCCCCAGTCATGGCACCTTTGTCACCTTGACAGTGCTGTCTTTAAAATATAAAAATCTTTGGGGTTTAAAGTGAAATTTCTGTTCCTCTTTTCCTTGCTACAGATGCTTAAATCTAAAAATCATATTTTATCATATAACTGCAACTTCTTCATGTGCCTTTTAGAGAAACAGCGTGATCTTTTATCTTGGAAGTGTTTTGACATGTTATTGTGCAACGTTTTTAACGTTACTCAGCACAACCATTTTAGTGAAAGTTTCAAAGCTTCCTGCTAGTGGTACCTCATCTACTGTCTCCTATAGAAGAGCATAAACAGGTCGAACTTGCACAGTGAAAATTCCTTTTTAATTATTTACACTTTGGAGCCTTGTTAACAGCCAAAGTCCAGGTTCTGACGAAGAATAAGATCGTGAAGGAAATGTTTTGGACATCGAAGCAGATGGTATTAAATAATCTACTTAGTAACAGGATAATCAGTGGAGAAGATAATGAAAAATGAAGGAATAGATTGAAATCGAAGGGGAAGCAGCATGAGTCTTTGGGAAGCCTTGAAACTGATTTGGTAATTTAGCATTACAGTTCAATAAGGGGTTAAAGAAAAAAAGTAAATGATAGCCAAAGAAAGTGTCAGGCTTGCAGGTTTTTGTTGTTTTGGGTGGTGGATGGGTTTCTTTAGGAGGAGAGATGAAAATATTTGACGTAAGAGTTCTGGTTGATCTGCAATCATAATTTCAGTTGTTACAGCAGGAAATGCTAACAAAATTTGTAAGCACTCAGATGACCTTGGTTTGGCTTCAGGAAATGTTTTTGGGAGAAGAAGAGATGAAATCAGATGAGAAGGTAGAAGGAACACAAAGTTAGGTTTCAAAAAAATACAATTTTTGACATTGTTAGAAAAGTCACTGAAGTTAAAATTAGCTGTGAAGCTACATGAGTGTCTTTGAAACAAAGGAGCAGTATTATTTAGCTTGTTAAATGAGAGAATTTTACAAAATCTTATGTCCCAAGCCTGGGAAATACTTGAGAAATAGAAACTTCATATCACAAGCTTAGGAGCATTGTGACTGATGTTCTCATTCCAGTGAGATATTTTGGGGGAAGACAAACTTCAAAGGAAAGGAAAAATCATGCTATGCTATAGTAGCAATGCAACATATAATTTCTTGTACATTAAAAATGTAAAAATTGAAACTACTACTGCGCTGTTTCAGGAGCCAGAATGACCTCCTGCATCTCAGGGATCCTGCATCACGTTCCACAATGTTCCACAACATTCCAGAATGTTCCACAACGTTCCCATACCAGCCTTGAACGTGTGGCCCAAAGCATTTCTCTAATTTACTTGCTAGTAATTATTTTTATTATAGAAGTGTTTAAAGGCATCTTGGTCCCCAAACTGTGAGATCCAGTCACCTCCTGCTGCTGGAAGAGCTCCTGTCTCAAGCACCCAGAAAATGTGATGTGTCAAAAGGAGAAGCTGTACAGGGAGGGACTGAGCTGCCTTGGTTGTCACTGATTTTGGGTTTTCTTCCTGACAGGAGCATCACAGGTGAAAAAAGAATGGCACAAGGAGGGACCATCTTGTGTATAAACACATACATGGGGCACAGTCTCTTTAAAGGAAATATTTGGGGGAGTCAGCTCTTGGCCCTGGTTTGTTTTGCCAGTAAGAGCCACTGGCTGTTGTTGCCAGGTGTGTGCAGAACCAGACATCCTCTGCATCGGCCTTTGGGGATGGTACAGGCAGTACTGAGCAGAGCTGAGGAGAGTCTTAAGGCTGCAGAAAGGTCAAAAGCCAGACTAAAATCACTTGAGGAATTTACCTTTACATTTGACATGATGTGTCTCGTGTGGATTTTCTAAAAAAAACCCAAACCTAAAGCCCAGCAATGCACTGGGCTTACTACAGTAAATCTGTGTTCTTGCTGCTTTCATAGCTATGTCCAAAACCTGGAAAATGCAGGTGGTGTCTGTCAAGTTGAATGAAGTTCTAGTTCTGGGCTAATAATGGAAATATTTCTGGTAGCAGCAGGAGTAGGAGGTTGTAGCTGATTTGTTGTTGTTCTGTTGTTTTTATTTTTGAATTATTTTTGGAGAGAGTGGTGATGGTAAACAGTTACAGCTTAGGGTTGTTCTGGCTCTCAGAAAATGAATGCATCATACTTGTGTGTTATAATCTATGATAAAGTGGATCACATTAAATTTAGTGTGTTAATTGATCTGCTCAAACTGGCTGAATGCATGTGTATTTTTTAATCAAATCAATGTTGAAATTTTATTTCCAGTATATGCATTCAATTAGTCTATTATTTTGAGTGTTATGTATTAGTAGCACAAGTATGGCAAGTTCTGGGATCTTAAATTAAACTATCACGAGAGTAAGATGTTCTGTAAAAAGAAAATTGACACAAGTAAATGGAAAATTATGTTTAGAGTTGTTTGTAAAGTTAATTAGCATTTATGGATGATAGTGATTTTTATAGTACTGTAGGCTGAAGGACTTTTTTATTGGAGAGATCATTGAAACTTGGTGCTGCAGATTTCCTTCTACACGTGTGCTGTGATGACTTGGAGGGGCTGCTCCCTGAGTCCGAGATGAGTTCAGCTGTCATTCCAATTTAATCCTTTCCCTCTCTTCTGAGAGCAGTGGATTCAATGCAGCCTCCTGTCTGCATGTGCACTTGGAAGTCACTTCTGATGAGAGGAGAGCGGAATGGGAATTATTGTGTTGAGATAATTTTCTGAATTTTTAGGAATTTGTTGCTGTAATTTTAATGATTTTAATATAAATCATTTTTCAGACCTGTGCTTTGCATTCCACCTCGCCGTGGTCATAACACTGAGCAGCGTTTTACCCTCAGCTATGATGCTTTTAACTTTCACTTTTTATTAGCAAAGCTAATGTGAAAGCAAAGTGTTTCATGTTGCCAATTTAATTTCTTTAATTAAAAGTGAAAGTTATAAGCTGGTACAGCCGTGGGTGAAGTTCTAATGTCATCAATGGGGAAAAATAGGTTTAAAATTGAAACTGTTGGCGCAGCAGTGGCTCTCAATAGTACAGCACCTGCAGTTGTGACTCTTAACTCTATTTAATGAAAAAAGATGAATTTGAGGCATTAAAGACCCCCAGTGTATATGTTGGTCAGGGGCAGTGGAGCTGCAAGTGCCTTAGCTGGGGTCAGATGTAGCTAAATGCAGGAGAGACCCTGTGAGGCATTTCCCAACACAGGTGTAACAAGCCGAGACTTCAAAATCCTTACAAATCTAAACAGAAAGCTTCTTTTTGTTAGTTGATCAAAAATTTAGCAACAGTGCAACTTTGACATTAATAACCAAGCAAAGTATTGAATAATTATGATAATGAAACACATCAGAAGTATTATTAGTCTGTCCATCTGTACCCTCCAATTTTAAAAAAATTGGTGCATGTATTTAAGTATCACGTGGGCTATAAATATCCTTATAATTTTTAAGATACTGTTGCTTTCTAATTTAAGACAATTCTATGAAATCTGAAATACCCTTAAAACTACACTGTTCCATGGGTAATTAGATGTCTCTTTTCATGGCCTCCTGCCTTAACACAAGCCAGGGGAAAGCTGAGGTTTGGAACATTAGGGAGTTTGGTAACATGTAAATGAAGCCCCTTATTCCTGTTGTTTTGAATACACACATTTAACATACGCTGCTTTTCATACTTTGGAAGTCCAGTATTTCCATAGACCTAATGTGATCTATGCAGTTTTCAGTTTCCAGATAAAGAGCTCTCCAACACAAAGCACTTTTGTTCTTCACAATTAAAATATCAGGTTGCCTGGGCTAATAAAAATAGCTGGTGTTTGGGAGAAATGTTAACAAACCCGGTTTGCTGAATATGTTCTCAGTAGGAGACAGCATTTAATGTATTTAAAAGTATGTTATCAGCTTAGGATCAGTCCCGAGTTTCTCTAAAATTACTATGGGAAGCTTGCTTCCTTCCAAAGGTGTTTATTCATCAACGGGAAAATACATTACGTAAATGGAGCCTGCTTTATTTACAGATCTAGACATGATGAACAGGGAGGGGAAGGGGAAGGCATTGTGATAAACTCCTTGAAAGTATTTGATTTGGTGGCTTCTCTGATTAGTGGGTGTTCACAAAGCTTTAGAGGAAGGAGACGTTGGTACATTGAAAGATTTTGGAAAAGCGTGTTTCACAAAACGGGTGAAGTGCTGCGTATTAAGATTTGGATGTTAGAGGGAAAGGAGAAAGGAAGAGAAAACATAAAATTTGAATTTACTTGAAGAAAAAAGTTAAAGTGCAATTTAAAAAAGCTAGGAATGATTAGTCAGGCGCTTGACAAAAGTAAGCGTAAAATACTAAAATAATTGCTTGGTGATGGTGCCTTGATGGGCAGTGTAGACAAGCACTACAAGAGATGAGCAGCAGCAAAATTGTGCAAACTCTTCAGAGGAAGGGAAAGATGTTCACATGTGGAATGGAGTGTAAAGGGAATCCAGTGACATTTCTAAAGCTTATTTAGGCACCTCTCTTAAGCTTGACATTTGCATTTGCTTATATTTGCTTTAATCTGTGTTGCATCAGCATTGGTGAAGCCTTTTATAATTTACATTAGATCATAAAGTGAAGAATTAATGAAGTAGTTGATGTTTATACTTGTCCTTTAATACATTTTAGCCTCCATGTGCTGATGATTTTATTTCTGAAGCTTACTGATGTGGTAACCAGCAGGAAAGTATTTTAGTCTTACAAATCTGCTTTTAAAAAATCTGTTAAAATTTATCTGAACACAAAACAGTTAGATTCCTTAATTTTTTCAGTAGTAATGACACATCCAGTGTGAAGTTGGAATTCTGCTTGTTTGAAACAAGAACTAGCCTGGTTTCTTTGGAAAAGCTATTTGGCATGAATTCAAGCAATAACTAGAAAATCATTGCATTATTCTAAATGTAAAAGTAGTCGTATCTTCACCTTCAATCTGGGTTATATATGTAACTTCACCTGGTATTTTAGATCTTCATTTTTGAAACAAGATTCCTGTGTTTGATATCATTCAGGAGTTGAGTACCTGTTTTCACCTCTGCAATCATTTTTATCATTTATTTATTTATTCTGAACAAGCTGGAGGTTTACGCAGAGCAGATGGTTTGCTTTTGCATGTTGAGATTATCCTGAACTCCAGATCTACTTTTATTTGGTCAGTTTCGGGGGGGGAAAGAAAAAGCCCCAACTTCAAAATGTGTTAATTTACTCTGTAGCACTTTCAGAGTTTTTCCTTCACTTATGGAGCCCAGGAAACTGCAATGTTACTTTGCATCTATTGCTTTAATTTTTCTTACAGTGTCCCCAAACACAACATACATCTGGTCTATTTTCCAGGATTCTATCATTTCCTTTTAGGAAGTTAGTAACAATATTAGAAGTCTCAGCTGCATTCTCCCAGGACACTGCTTTCTCCTAAAGCTGACGTGCTTTTAACTTGTACTTTGCATTTGGCAAATGTTTCGGCTTCATACAGTGGTATAACAATACTTTGTGTTTCTGCACAACTTTCACTGGGAGACTCACAAGGCAATAGAAGTTCATTGTACATTCATAAATTTATCATCAAAACCCATGAAAGGGGTAAATATGCTTTTCCATATATCATTCTGGAGAAACTGAGGCTCCAATGATTGAACTGTCACTGCAAAATGACAGCAAGGACCCTGTTCAGCTCAGTTCATAAATACTGGCCTGAGCCCATCTCCTAGAGAAGCAGTTCACTGATTTGGGTTTTGTTCATTTGGTTTTTAACCTAATAGGTATAAATATAATCAAGTTCTTAGTAATTGCTGTGCTGAGTAGAAACCTGGCTCTTTGGCAGACCCACATATTTCATGAAATACCTTTTTCCCTTTGAACATTAACTAGATCAGATTATCTACATTTTTCTTTTTGTCTGGCCACAGCAGTTAGAAGGAACCTCAGCCTGTGTTAAGGTGGAGTTTCTTCCTTGGTTGGCACAACTACAACATGAGAGTCTGATTTGGTCATTGGCTATCTCAGATTTTAATTTGTCATTCCTTTGCTGCAGACACTGTCCTGTTCAACAACCTCTTGTGCCAACAGACACAAAAGCACTTGTAGATGGTGTTGGAAGGTGAAGCTGATGTGCACAGTGGAAGAGTTCAGCACATCTAAAAATCTCATTGTTGTTTAATGTTACCATGCATTTTCAGCACTGTATTTTTTGTGTGCTATATTAGCTGAAAAAAATAATCCCAGTTCAAAAAAAACAACCAAACCCACAAAAAACACAAACTCACAAAAACTAGCAGGAGAAAGGATAGAGAATTCTGTGCCATGGGTGCCCTGTCTGCCAAATCATAGCCAAGGCACTCTCCGGATTTATCAGAAACAGTACACAGCCCTTTTAAGTGCAAGCCCTTAAAACCTATCTGCCTTTGGTTTTCCTGACGGATTTTTGAATTCTGACCAGAATATGGTATGAAAAATTTAAACACCAGAAAAAAATTGAGAATATGTAAGTTTACAAACTAATATTCTTTCAAGTTTCAGGTCTGCCTTCAGCATAGCAATAAGCAGAGAACAGATAGGAGAGGGCACAGATATTCCTTTAGGAGTGTGTAAATGATATCACTTTAAATCTCAAAGAAATACTGAAGTAGAACTACTACATCTCTCAGGTGTCAGGAACAACAGTTTTCCATGGGTGTCACAAGTTTTATTGCAGTTTCTTACAACTTTTTATGCAACCTTTGCTGAATGCTGACCTATGACATGTTTGTAAAAGTATAATGTGTGTATTATCTGCCTCTCGGGTTTTGTGTTCCATCAGTCTGAGAGCACGGAGTGAACACAAATATAAAGATTTACTTTTTGGGAGGGCAGCTTTACGACGGTTTTCTCCACGTTCTCTACCAAGAGTTAAATACAAGCTTAGTTGCAAACTAAGTAAAATTTTAAAATATGTGACTGTAAGGACTTAAATTAAAAAGTTCAGATAATTGAAAGGGTGTCACTTCTGCTCTTGGATGCTTGAATTTGTTTGTATTAAATAATTGAAATCTAAACCTGTGTGGAAGCTTTCACATTGACAAAAACATGGTTGGTTGGTTTTTTTGGTTTGGTTTTGGTTTGGTTTTTTTCAACTCAAATCTAGACTACATCTCATTTACAACTGAACATTTAACAGTCTTGGGTGAGGCTCATGGGTTTGAAATTGCACTTCTATCAATTTGTGTCCCATGTTTGATACCTTATATCCTGCTCCTATTTCTTTGCTATTTTTTAACTTACTGCAACAGATGAGGGGTTCTTAAACCATCTGTTAACCTTTTTTCCCCATTTTTTTTAAACATGTAGAGTCGCTCAAGGCAAGAAGACCCAGAGCAAGCTAGACTGAAACAAAAAGCAAAGGAGGTAAGCAGAGCTAGAGATCATTACACTTGACATTTCAAGGCTTGAACATATTAATTTTTTATGCCTTGCTACTTGTGTATCGTTAATAAAAATCTGACTAAAAACTTTTTAGGATGTATTTGTTGCTTTGCCTTTGATCTTAATGTTTGCAAACTAATACATTAATACATGTGAAGCCTAAGGAGATTTTATAAGAGAATATTTCCATACATTACATTTTCATTTCCATTTTAGGTAGCTGTAGCTTTTGTTGGGTTGTTGATGACAGCAGCTCTAGATTTTGGTGGAAAATGTATGCCTTTGTCTTTTTGTAAAATGTCACTTTCTTAGAAATGTGCTACTTAACAATTTTGTTCTGGTAACATTCTTTCAAGTAATGTAATTGCCAATCATTTTCTCTACCCTGTGATTCAGTGGACTATGTACTCATTTGTCTAAATTACAATAATCTAAGAAATATCAAATAATTTCCGATGAAATTGTGATACGTTACTCTAAGAGTACCTTAATTTGCTATAAATAAGTGACTGTCCTTTGCTTAAGGCATCTCATGGCTTAGGATTGGGTTGCAACTTAAATCAGTTAGAAAGATTAAAATATCCATCAGTTGAAAGCAATTTCAGCAAAATGATGCCATTCCTTTTAGCCAACTTGTTTGGATATACACATTAACAGGTAATTTATGCACTGGAAGGTAAGATATACAGAAAAATGCATATAGCAAGTTCTTTTGTGTTGACCTGTTCTTCCTGTTTCATTTCCCTCTTGGCAGTATTCTGTAGTCCCGTTACATATATATATTTTTAATATATATATAGATAGATATAGATATATATTTATATTTTTATATATTTATTTATATATATAACAGTCAAAAAAATCCAAATACATGGATGAGTTTTATTTGCCTTTATTTCATTTTGTGATTATGTAGTAAGACTTGCTGAAATGAGTTCTTGTAAACATTAGACCAGGCCTTAGTGTTTCCAGAGCTGGATTTGTCAAGCAAGCATTGAAATGAAATATAGTAATCAAGTTATTTGGCAGGAAAAAAGGCAGGATTTTAATAGTACTTGGGTTTTGTATGTAGCCAGTGTATGCAAAGGAAGAGTCAGATTTCTGAGAGTAATTGATGGTAGGCAGAAAGGGCTGTTGAGCTGAGAAGTGAAGCTGCCATGCTGCTGGAAGTGAACAGAGCTGGGATTAAATGCATTGCTGCTGCATCAGTGTTGGCTTTCCTGGAGATTCTTTCTCCGCTACTGGAAACTTCAGGACGTGAAAGTAAAAGACAAGGATAGTAAACCCACATTTTCCAGTAGTCAGAGTGAAACAGATGTTCTTTAGTAGGTGTGAGAAAGGCTCGTGCTCTCGCCGTGGCGTGGCGTGGCGTGGCTGCAGGACGGGCGTGGCTGCAGGACGGGCGTGGCTGGGGCCGGGGCTGCAGGACGGGCGTGGCTGCAGGACTGGCGTGGCTGGGGCCGGGGCTGCAGGACGGGCGTGGCTGCAGGACTGGCGTGG
>VZTH01019645.1:372799-485431 GCA_013397815.1 Aleadryas rufinucha
GGCTGCAGGACGGGCGTGGCTGCAGGACTGGGGCTGCAGGACTGGCATGGCTGGGGCCGGGGCTGCAGGACGGGCGTGGCTGGGGCCGGGGCTGCCCGCGGAGCCGGTGGTCCCCAGCAGAGGGAGCGGCGCGGTGCGTGGGAGCCGCGCGGGTGGAACCTGCTCCCAGGGGTGCGGGGGAGCGGGCGGTGCGAGGGGTAAAGATGGAGCAAATCCTTCAGTGGAGAGCGAGTTAGAGGTGGGTAGAGCACACTGGTGTGTGACTGAAGGACTGGCTTTGTCTGAGGTGGTGCAGAAGGAGCTCCTCAGCCCGAGTGCTGCACCCTCTGCTTTTGGGCACTGGCCCTGCCTGCCCTCCCAGCCTTCTCAGGAAAGCGCATCGTTTGCTGGCACCACGCCTCTCTCTGAGGTTGAATTTCATTCTACATGTTTGAAACCGTAAGAAATATGTCTGGTTTTAGTAATCAGGGTTCTAAAACTCTAGAGACTTTAACTTAAAATATTAAAATTTAGTTAGTGAAAACATTTCCTTTTGTGAAGGGGAGTGTGGCGTGGTACTGACAAGATGTTGTTTTAATATTGTTCATATTTTTTTCTGCATTGGATACTGGATATATGCTGATGTCTCAAATGATATTGGCACTGCCAAAATAAAAAAACCCCATTTTATAGTATAAAAGGTTGATTGGAAAAACTCTTTGGCATGGCTTTGTCATTTGAAATTAAAAGTTTTGAATCAATGCCAACAAAAATGTAAAAAATTTCAAAACTTCACTGCCAGCTGGGCTACTCTTAAATGTGCTTATTACCCATTGCTCAGAAAGAAATTGTGTTTCTTCCAGGTTTTGTATAAGCTGATGAATAAAATAGCTTCAATAATAAGCTGGATTTGAAGCTGTGATTCCATGATTTCTGTGTCTTGAATATTGCCTGAAGGCCTTTGTTGCACTGATATTCTTGTGGCCTGTAGTAAAGTGGCCATTAGGTAGTGTTTTAAAAAGCTCAAAGAGGGTACCCAAGAAACCCACAGCTCTTCTAGCTCCTGTTACTTGTGTAATGATGCAGTTGTCAGATTGTTTGTTTTTTCATCCTAGCAAAACAGCTGATAATATCATTATTATGTTCTGAAAATGGATAATGTTTCAGACTTTAATCAGTTGGAACAGTGACACTACTGACAAAAGTCAGAGGGAGAAAGTGAAGTACCAAAAGAAGTAATTTAAAATCTTAAAGAAAGTCTTCTAAATCTTTCCTTAGAAGGAAAAAAACTATTCAAAACATTGAAGGAACTCTAGAAAGCGCTGTCTTGGAATGCAAAATAAAGGTACCAATACAAGGATAACAGGATGAAGAGAGAAGAAAGAAGACTAGCAAAGGGTATTTGTTGCAAAGCATTCTCCTTTATGGATGTTTTGGAGTCTTCATTCTATAACACTGTTTTCCTTCCTAATTTAAGAAGAAAAAAAGATTAGCTCAGTTTCTTTCACAGAACGTCTACCAGTAGAAAGTTTCCTACTTGCTTCTTAGTGTCATGAAGACAATGTTAGTGGAATCCTTTGAACATTTTAAAATTATTTGGTTAGGTGAAGATTATGTTTTTTCTCTGTAACTCCATCTTGATCCATTTGTTAGCCAGTCTTCAAACCACTCTGCATATTGTTTAAACCAAATTGGCATAAATCAAGTTTAAACTGCATTTAAATTCTTACCCAAACAAAGGGAAGGGCCATCTACACGTGCCCTTAATGCAGAGACAGGTTTCATTCACACCCAGACTAGCGCTGTTTTAGTTAAGTCAGTGCAAACCCACTCTGATTTCAGTTTGAATGACTTATTTTGCTTTGGTATTAACCTGCTTCAAATGGACTTGAGTGAAAGCAGTAGCAGAATATGCCTGTGGAGGATTATATTGCTCAAAACTCTCCATTTGTTTTCACACTTCTAAGTTGGTGCAGCCTTTTTTCAGTGGACAGCATATGATTGTTTCAATGGTAAATCTAAACTACTGAAAAATATTTTACTTTGGGACTATTTCAGGGGAAAATGATGCTTTTCAGCTGTTACTTGTTGCATTGCTTTGTAACATAAATTCTGAGATGTTTGACTTGGTGCAACTTAATGTAAGAAATAGCATAATTTGTGAGCAGTGTCTGTTTTGTTGGAAATTGTATCACTTTCCTAAATATTTTTTCTAATTAATGGTTTTAATTAACTTTTAAATTTATTTTTGTAATGAATAATAAGCAGGGAATACCCTGCATAAGCAGGGTATCATAAGCACTGGAATTTTCCGTTTTAGCCAACACATAGTTAAGTTTTTTCAGAGACTGCTGTTGTTAGAGAGTGATTAGAAAATCAATGAAACTTTAAGTTTTGCTAAACTAACCCTGATAAGCTTCAATGAACAAAGCTTGACAAAAGATTTTAAAATCAAGTTTTAGGAAATACACTGATTTTTGTAGTCTGGAAGTCACAAGTGTAAGTTAAAGAAAATATGAGTTCTCTAATTTCCATTAAAAGGCTTCATTAAATAGAACATAAAACAGGCCATATAACTGATAGCAGGAATAGATCAAGATTAGGAATATCTGAATCAACACCTAGTAATTAATAATAGAAATAGTTTAAAGGAAAGGCAGGGAGGGTAAGGTCCTCAACATCCTTTCTGTCAGGGATATTCTACAGATCAGGGTCTGTTGCCTAAAAAATGTTTTAATTTAAAAGTTAAGTAGCTGAGCTTCATCCTGAAAGATTAACTTAGTTCAAATTTTTGTGTCACCACCAACCAAGAATATTGCATAATAATGAAAACTTAAACCAGACACCATAAAATGTCTGAGCATGTATCCAGGCCCTAGATCAGGTTAGATAACACTGAGTGGAATCTGTTCTCAGATGTGCTCATCAGCCATGCAAGGGAAGGCTCCGACCTGTTAGTATTGATACCAGAAGCCTTCGGGTGCTGGGGAAGGCACAAGACAGCCCTTTGTGTGCCCTTGTCAGCAGAGCTGGCCCAGCTTCCTGGGGCTGGGTAAGATCCTTTATCGTGGCTGAAGGGGCTTGTGAGTGTCACCCTGGCCAGGAGCTTTGGGAGTGCTTGGTTCTTGCGGGAGCAGAGCAGACACAGGCTTTTCCAGGCTCCCAGAAGGAGCTGTGTCCAGGGCAGCGTTGTGGTAACCACTGGCCTTGGGTGCTGCCATCCTCCACATCTGCCGTGTCCTCTGGAACAAGAGCCTTGCTGGGCTGAGATTGGCTTTTTGAACTGTATCCATCTGTTAGCAGATGGAGTTCTGGAAGAAGCTGTAGGATCCTTCTCTTCATAACAATGAAATATGTACATGATATGATGTATATGTTACGTGGTTCTAACATTGCCTTAGAGGTTTTGAATCCCCCAGAAGAACTTAACTTGTAGCAGAATTACTGCAACTCCAGCATTGTGTACTTAGTGATTACAATAGGAAAACAGTTTTACACTAAATAATTTCTTGTCACCACATGAATATTTATGTATCAACTCAGTAGGAGTGGCTTCTTTAAAATATTTAAATGATAGTTTACTGAAGTTATCATAATTACTGAAAATTGTTTTGTTTGGCAAGTTCATTTATTATTTGTTTCAGCAAAGCCGAGGTCCTTAAAGATTGTACTACTAATGCAGTGTCTCAGTGATGAGAAGTCTAAGTAGGTTTTCTATTTTATCATGCCTGACATGAAAATATTGATTCAAAAGCAACAATCTTATCTTAAATTGGTTTCTTATAACACAGTCCACTGAGAACTGGGGCACTTGAATGGGAATAAATTCAAATTAAATTTCCACTTAGCTCTCTAACCCATCTGAGTGTCAATAGGTTGAAAGAAGGAAAAGCTATGAATGTGATGCCTGAAGTAATGACGAAGCCGTGTTTAGGCAACACTGATTCCTCAGAATGGAGTTATTTCATAAATAGTTTTCTGCATCAGGTTGCCAATGCTACAGCTGGGATGCAGAAGGAATGTGAGCATTTTTGTCAATACCTGTAGAAAGTCAGATAACAGTCACTTTTTTATACTCTCCCTGTACCACAGGTCTGTTGTTTGTACGCAGAGAAATGCTTTGACCATTCCTGTCCGGTTTAAGCTCGTGCAGTGCTGCCCTGGGTTTGGCTTTAGAGTACAAGATTTTTCTGAAGTTATAAAGTTGTTGCAATGACCTAAAATGTTAGTATTAAACTTACACCTCAGAGAGGAGTGGTCATGTCTGACCAGTCAAAATATTCTCCTGGAAGTCCTGCTGCATTATCAAATCTACTGCTTGTGTTAGCTGTGTTTTTTTCCTTTTAGCAGATACTACTTTAGACTTACAGGTATATTGTGATAACAGTCCCAAATTCAGATGACTGAAGTTGATTATAAAAGTTTCAGTCAAGGACAGGAGAGGAATGGCATTACTATTTGCATGTGCAAATGCTGCTGAGGAAACAAGATAATCTATAACCAGTAATAAGTTTATTGCATATGGATTTGGTGTGTAGGTCTTCCAGATTCCCTGTGTTTCCAGGGACGAGGTAACTGCCCTGCAAGGAATTCTGCAAGTCCTGAAGATCTTTGGTTAATAGCAATCTTACTATTCAGCAGAATAACTTGCATATCTCTTCGTAAAATTGAAGCTGATGACAATTCCAGCCTGTTCTCCTGGGCTTTGAGCAGCAGTTGTGGCAAGATGTCTGACTGAAGTTGAAGTGTGGTGTCACCCTTGCTGTACAGAGAGTCAGAAACTGGATAATTCACAGAAAAATGCCAGGGGATCAGAGGAATGACCATGATACCTTCCAGCTGAGTCAAATTATTTATTCCTGCCTAGGTAAAATGTATATTAATTAGAGCTGAGTCAAGGGCTGGGGGTTTTTTTGTCTTTTCTCTAACCCAAGGTTGACCTAAGCTTACCTTATTAGTCTACCAGAAATCTAAATTAAATCCAGTGCTGTCCAACATAATAATTTTCTTCTACAAAATCAAGTTGGTGGCATTCCGTAGTGATGCATTATTCCAGCATACACATACTGCCCAGCTCTTGTTTAGTTAACATTAATGCTTATTTTTCATGACTGATGAAAACTGTTGGGTTTAGCATTCTTAAAGGGAAATGCTGGTTTACTGACAGATGAGCTAAATACACAGCCATCATTAAGTAACAAACTATTTTTATACCCCCATCTTTATACTATAAAGTAAGAACACTCCTTTATCTTTGTTTATACTTGCTACCTAGAAAACAAATTCTTATAACTTGGTTTACACCAATGTGAGTGCCTCGTGTGAGAAGGATCCATGTATTGCATCCATGTTTTGTTCCTCATGAAGGTCCGTGTCAGATCTGTGAGGCTTTGTATGGGAGGTGTTTATGGGCAGCAAACCTGATGTTGCATAGCCTGGACAGCAGGACCTTGTGCAAAACAAAATGGGACACTGAGTATGGGGTTGTTCAGCCTGGAGAAGAGGAGCTTCAGCGTGACCTAACTGTGACCTTCCAGTACCTGGAGGAGCTGACAGGAAAGATGGAGAGAAACTATTGACAAGGGCCAGGAGCAACAGGATGAGGGAGAATGACTTCACACTGACAGAGGGCAGGTTTGGATTAGATATTAGGAAAAAACTCTCCCCTGTGAGGGTGGGGAGGCCCTGGCACAGGGTGCCCAGAGAAGCTGTGGCTGCCCCATCCCTGGAAGTGTCCAGGGCCAGGTTGGATGGTGCTTGGAGCAGCCTGGGACAGTGGAAGGTGTCCCTGCCCATTGAATGAGAGGATCTTTAAGTTCCCTTCCAAGCCAAACCATTCTGGGGTTCTGTGGGTACAACAAGAGAAAGGAACAAGGAAGCAAACTGTCTAGTCAAGCATTGTTCCTTGTTTAGCTGATGTCTCACTGAGTATTTGAAAGGTATCAGCCTTCAAATTAACCCAGGAGCAGTGTAATTTCCTTAGATTTTTTATGACAAGTGTATTTGTCCTGGTGCAGTCTGCTGTTTGAGACTTCAGCAGCTATTCATAACCAATGAAATACAGTGATTTTCTTACCTTGCTACCAAAAGGTTTCCCATTTAGTGCTCTGAGAATAGGGGGCGTGAAACAACTAAGAGCTGTATAAACCTGTAAAAGTTGGCTTTTCTTTTTGTGATTATTTCTTGTTTTCTCATGTTCCCTCACAAAATTTTAAGTGACTGTGTACTCTTAATTTTCAAGTAAAACTAGCGAGGAAGACTCAAGACTCATTTTCAAAATAGAGTTTAGTTCTAGTGTGAAATATATTTGGGTTGTTCTTGAACAGTTCCAAAAGAGCAATACCTGTTACAAAGTCTGCTCTACCTAATGGATTTCATTTTTTTTAAAGCAAAAAGGTGATAGGGAAGGAAAAAGCCATCCCTGTTGTCTCCATTGCCTTCCAGAGCACACACACCCCGATGGAGTCCTGCCTAACACAAGGTTGTTGCAATAAGTAGCCTCTCATTATACAGCAATAGCGCTACTTAAAGGTGAATTTCCAGAACTTGGGTTTAGAATGGTAAAAGCTTTTTGCAAAGAATTTCTGAAGCTGAATGTGACTTTGCTTTTCTGAATTTCACCAAAATACTCAGCAGGAACTTCCTCTTCTAAAATGAATTTTTTTCTCCTGTAGTTTTCCTTCCGTGTCTGTAGTAATAACCAGTGCTACTGCTTTTTGATTTTGAACAAGTGGAGGGTGGCAGCCCTCTGTTTCTGATCCATTTTGAATGCCTGGACAACCAAGCTTGGTGGAGAGATGAGGGAGCTCTTCTGTTCCATGTTTGGTGTGTAAGATTTGTGATAAGGGTGATTTCAGTTTGCCTGTCCTGAATACTGACAATTGCATCCAGAGGTTCTAGAAGCAGCAGTGAGGAATGTGTGCAGTGGTACTTACTTTTCTGAAAGATTTTTAATTTTTTTTAAATATATCTAAATATGAAATACACAGACCTCTCTCTCTTTCTTTCTCTCTCCCCCTCCCTCCCCCTCTGTCCATATACATATATATGTATCAGATCAGTTTGTGCAAGGGAGAGATCAGGACTGAATTTCTAGTTCTCCTTTTGCTTCAGTGGTATTCTGCCTAAATATGGGCCTTCCTCAGGTAGAAACAACCTTGTTAAGGACAATTTATCACACTGGCATAGACAGAGGAAAAAAAGAAAAAAATTCGTTTGGAGCAAGCTGTGAATGTGGAAAAATCACATAACTGTTTTATCTGAACACTGCAACAGATTTACTTTCCTGCTAATTTGGCTGACTAACAGCACTTTAGAATATGATTGCCTGTTTAATAAGTAGAGGGCAGCAAATGTCAGCTGTGTCTGCTTGTCAGAAACTGAGGAGGTTGCTCGGACAACAACGTAAATTATTATTTAGATGATTTGGTCCCGCAGTCAAGCTATAGCAGCTTGCGAGGGGAGGTCAAGGTGTATTTAGGCCTCAGCCTGCAGGGCAAGTTTTCCCCCATCCCCTCTATGCGCATTGGTTTCTTACTCCAAAACAAATCTGAATGAGGACTTTAATTCTGCTGCTGAGCTAACGTGTTTGTAAGCCCTGTTTGGCAGCCTCGAGCGCCCGAGGCAGCCACAGCTGCCAGCTTTCATCTGCCCCCAGATCCTCCGGGCGCTCGCGTCACATGCGCTGCCCCCGGGGGATGGAGGCGAAGCGCCTGGCTCCTGTGTCCCTGCCCGCTCGGGCTGGGGCTGGGGCTGCACATCCCGGCTCCTGTGTGTCCCTGCCCACTCGGGCTGGGGCTGGGGCTGCACATCCTGGCTCCTGTGTTCACTCTGGGGCTGCACATCCCGGCTCCTGTGTGTCCCTGGCTCCTCTTTGTGCAAGACCCACACACAGCCCTCCTCCTGCTCCCCACAGCCACCTCCCGGCCGCAGTCTGGTGGGGTGTTCACATGTTCTGTCACCTCACCAGGGCAGGACCTCGTTTGGAATGTGTGCATTTCATAGAACACGCTGCTTCTCATAAAATCTGGAATCGGTTTCTAACTTGGTAGTGGAAGATGAAAGAGGTCATGAGAGCACAGTTAAAGCAAAAGCTGAAATGTAGTAGTGAAATTTTAAACAGAGTAATTTAAAACTTCCTTGCCAGCCCATTTTTGAGAATGTTTAATAACATTAACAGTGGGGTAAAAAGTGTCCATTTTGGTTAACTAGACACTCAACATTTCTGTCTGTAGCTAGGCTTTATGCAACTCTTCTCTGAACTACAAGCTAGGTGGCTGGGCAGTAACATGCAGAGGTCATGAAAGGTATGTTAGCATCTATTTCCTATTTTTAGTTTAGTCTTGTCGTTAAAAAATATTGTGTCAGTCTGTGAAAGAGTAGTTACATCATCTTAGCTGAATAATGAGATACTGCTCAACATACCATGGAAAAGTAGTTACCCTTCAATAGTAGTAATCTTTTAAATAAATAAAATTTATTATTGCCATTCACAATACAGACTGTTTTCCCCTCAGATATGTTTTTTGAAGGTAGATATGATTATCTGTAAAATGTAAACATTTGAAAGGTATTAATGTGTTTTTAATGTTATTGGGCAGTTGAGTAATGATTTGTAAGAGTTTTGTTTTCATGTAGTTTTACAAATTGCTGCTGAAATGGTGGTTAACTTCTAGATTTCCACGGAAATGGTCATAAACACCTGATTTCCTGGAATGGGAAGGTATGTTATGTGTATTTGTGCTGATTAGAGTCCGTACACTGAGGTGTTACAGCTTCCTAAAAACTGATACCTCAGTATCTAGTAGGGTTGAAGCGAAGCAAATTGAAAAACAGTGTGATGCAATTACAGTTCATGGGTTTATTGACTCTGCACAGCCATGAAGTACAGAGTAGGCTTCTTACCACTGCTGTGTCCTTTCCCTCCACAAGTAGAAAATGTATTTATATCCGGAACAGACATTTATATTCTTGAAACAGAAATAACATCATGTAGATCCTGAGGATTTCTCTTAATGGCCAAAAGCCATATTCCCACTGTAAGGTGCTTGAAAATCTGTTCTTTCCAAAGAAATAGTAATAATAAAAAAATCTATCCTGACAGAAGAGCTCATATTGGCTCACATGTCAGATAATTCAAGTAAGCTTTAGGAAAGTGTTGAATATACAAAAAGGGAAAATAGAGCAGGAGTGCTAAACTCAGGTGTTAATTGTGTTCAGAACAACAGGAGAGGAGCAGAATGTTCACTCTACTAGAAACATACTAGAGGTGAAATTGGTGAGAAGAGGGCATGTTTTTATGAGAAACAGGATAATTTGGTTTCTTTATTTTTGAAATCTGTTTAAATTCTGGAGAAGTGCGATCTGTGTTTTCATAAGGAGACCTTAGTCTTAAGGCAGCTCAGCATTCGGTGGCTGTGGTGGCCATCTGCCAGCTGTGGACAAGTGAGATGGGCTCCCCTCAGAGGGTACCTGTAGAGTATCCAGGATGTCTGCCCTGCCTTACTGTGACAGATAATGATTGCAAAGGTTATGGAATACACATTATTACTTCACTGTGTGTGCTGCTCTTTAATTAAGTCAACTACTTTGAGCTTCCTGTTTTGAGGAACAGTAAATTCAGTATTCAGCAAAATTGTTCTCTCTTTTAATAATGGTCTGTCATCACCATTTGCTAGTCTTTCCTTCTTAAGCAGGATATTCACAGAATCTCTTGTGTACTAGGGTGTGTCAGAAAAAAAAAATGGGATGCTTTTTTTCCTCCCTCTAATAAATAACTTGTTTTCATCTTTTTGCTATTTTACCTCTTTATTGATCTAGGTGACTGCAAGATAGAGTGATACAGACCTTCAGGTTTGCATGGAAACACCCAAAGAATATGAAGCTCTATTAGCTCACCCTATGAGCTTCTATAATTAAGTCTCAGACTGAAAAATTGTACCTTATTTTAGGGTGCAGAAATCGAACAATGCTCTGAATTTTAGCAGAGGAGAAGGGTAAATGAGAGATTGAGGCCATGAGAGATTGGCAAAGTTACCTGAGACCATTTTTTTATCCCAGTTTTGTCAAGGTTTAATCTAGATAATTTACATAGAGATAAAATATACTTAACTATTGAACTAAACTTCTGTGTGTTTTGTGTGCATTTATGGTGCTCAGTATAAGGTGCTGAGTTTCAGTAATATGTGACAGTGTTCTGCTCTGTATTTATTTGATTATTTAGATATACAGAGCTACTATAATATTTAAATACCTGGTATGTTGTTATGTTATCTAAAATGCATATATTTCTCAAATTTGTCAATGGATGCTTCTGTTAACATTGCAATATATGGTGATTTCTGTGATCTGCTCAGCTATACAAAAGAAAAAATCATAAATGTAGGTTTCAAAAACATCCTCAGGTAATTTTAACTGCAGCTTTAAAAATAATTCCTCAGTTAAAAAAATGCTCATCTGTCTATCTAGCTATGTGGAGAAGTAATTTCTGGGAAAAACAAACGTCCTAAATCCAATAGGTAAGGAAATGTCTGCCTTAGCAGGCATGCCAGCATTCAGGAATGCTGAGGACATGTGCTAGGCTATGTGGCAAGTATGAGAATGATCTGACTGGTTTGTGTTGGAGATTTTTATTTTTGCCCTGTGCGCCTCATAGTGCATTTTTGTTCCTGTCACTTTTTAAATGTGTGTCCCTTACATTTAAATGTTATAATTGAATTCTTCTGCCACACCATTGTAACTATGGAATATCTCTACTGCAATCAGTAGCAATATTCAAAACAAACAGAATTTGTCCCTCTGGTATTAGATATAAACTCATATCAAAACAACTGTGGACAATTAGGATTTGTTATCAGCTGCAGTTAACATTTTTGCTTAAATGCAAAATACTTCTGTAATTGTATATATAAAAAATCCTGTGTTTGTGTATGTAATTTATTTGAAAATCAATATCAATCAGTCAAATTTTGTGATTTTGCCTTAATTTCTGGGTGTGCCTGTTCAGTGTCTATTTCCCATCTCCTTGCCTTGATTTTGTTATTTAAGGATGTAAAGATTTTTAATGCACGGGTGTGTTTTGTCTTTGCAGTAGTTCCCATTTAGCTGCAGCTGTCTGTGCTAATAGGTGGTGTGGCCGAGTGTGCAGCACATTGTGCAGAGCCCGGTGCTCTGGTGAGTTGCTCTGTGGAAGAGTAAGCGTTTGTGACAGGTTGTTTGCTGAATCCTTCCTGCGTGCATATGGCAGATCAGAGTTCAGTTGTTAGCAGATTATCCATTGTGCCTTGATGTTAAAAGAGAATACTTCAGCCTGGGTTTGGAGCTGTCCTAGGAAGGGCTGTGCTGGGTGGGATCTGAGACAAGTTGGGAAGTGCACACAGACAAGAAGGGGAAAATGAGCACAGCAAACAGGAGTGATTCCAGCTTTGTTCTTGTGTTCACTGATAGTGTTTATTGTGAATTTAAAACTGCTTTGAAACAGCTGATCAGTTCTGTAATGGAACATCATTAAATATTCTTCAAATTTCTGGCCAAAAAACAACCTTTAAGGGCATGTAGAACCATTACTTCTTAGGTAACAGTGTTTTAATTCCCATATTTTTAAAACTGGACTAGTTGGAAAAATGTGGGTATTTAGACATTAGTATTTTGACCATCAGCTTTAGGACATAAGAAAGTTTTCCCCATTCGAAGAGGAAAGTCAGAATTTTTTTTCCCCTCAAGATTGTGAGAAAGAGGAGCCTGTAATGAGGATATAATCTGTAGTTCCCCTTACTTATGATAATATGCCAAGGAATAGAGAGCAAAGAACATAGTGGAGTTTTTCTGTGAAGAATTATATTCTGCTGGTGGTGACACACATTTTAGACTTGTAATATGTTGAAGGATTGTAACAATCTAAATCAAAGGTTCAATATGCAATAAATTGAAAATTAATTAGCCCCCTTGTGTTGGAGATGGGATGAGTGTTGTTAGGAAAAGCAGAAGGAAGAGTGAAATTAAAAATATTTTACTTGGAAAGAGGAAGGTAAGGAGGTATATTTTAGATCATCTCATTTACTTTCTAATGCAAATCTGATTCTTTGATTATTCACTTTTATTATTTATTTTTTTGTTCTTACATAAAAGGTAGAAATTATGACATGTTGGGAATGTAGGCATTTTTTATACTGCAATAATAGTGAAACTATTACACTCCTTTCATCTACTGGTGAAAAAGGATTTCAAGAAAAAATAATTTTGAATAGAATTAATTAAGGGATTCTTAAAGTCCTAAGCTTAATGTAACTGCAGTTCTTTAAAGCAGAAAAACAAGAGAGAAAACAAATAATGGCCCTTAAGCAGATGCTTATTCACGTAGGATAAGTAGTCTTTGATTTTGGAGAGGTGGTGTGACTTGCAGTTGGAAACCTTGATTTATCGTGTCGTTATTTATATCTGCAATAAATGAGGAATAAGCATAAAACATGAAAAGGAAAATTAGGTATTATGCTAGTTCTCTTGCTATTTTATTTACATGAAATAGGCATTTTTTTAATGGTGTATTGCTGTGCCTTTTGTTGACCATATCTGTACGCCAGGTCTGTCTGCTTGTTTCCATTGGCTTGTCATGTTCACTAATTAGGGAACTGCTGCATGATTCACCTTGTTAATTAGAGGGACTTGCACACAAAGGCCCTTCGGGCAGTGCGAAAGAAGAGCCTAGCACTAGTGCCCTGAGAAAGCTACAGCCTGTGAAGTAATTCTTCTCATCTACCTTCTATTTTTTATTTGAAATGAATAAATCATTGAGATTTTCCTTGTGGAGTGAGAATGCAAGAATTCACATCTTTGTAAGATGTAAATTATATGTGATCAATAGAAGGGGATGACTACTGTATTGTACTTACAAGATTCCCTAATTTACTACTTGTCAGTGTCTGAGAAATTGCTTGAAATATTTTGTCCCCACACTGTGGTGTGTTGTTCCCTTGATCTGCAGCAGGAATGAGCAGTAGCGGTTTTGCTATCGTTAAATCTAAAATAGAAAAGATGTAGATTATTTAAATTTCAAGCTTGTTTTGCATCCCCAGTGGAACTTCCATTTTACAAGTGAACCCCCAGCACTACCCCCACAACTTTTAAGGGGAAGAAGGTGGTGGGCGTGTGGCTATTTTTGTTCCCAGTGTTTTTCTCTGCCTCAAATCTCACTTTGGAGCAGAGTAGTAGCATACTTGCTGTATTGTTTATTCTTTAGTTGAATATAGTTTCAGAATAAATTAAATTTGTTTTTGTCATGTCACTTGATCAAACCACAATCCAGACTGCAGAAGAGGATGTTGCATTAAAAGTGCACAACCAGTCGCTACACTGCACATTTCCCATCTGTTTATGACACTTCAGACATTAACTCCAATGCCATTCTCTCTAACTATTTGATTAAAATTACTTATTACAGCCAAATGATTTTTAGTAGATAGCTACATTTGCCTTATTTCCTCAAATGAGGCTAGCAGTTTCAAGATGCAGATTTCCCATAAGAATGCTAGAGGACTGGTATCAAAATCTGGGCATTTTCTTTTGGAATAATCTAGTTAATAAAGCCTCTTGCTAGAATTTCTGATTAACTATTTTAACTATTTTAAATGCACTTAAAATTTCTGCTATTCTGAAGTTTTGTGCTCATAGCATACAGCCAGAGAAAGTTTACCAAAAAATAGAAATACTTGAAAAAAATTGGGGAAAATGCTTCAGGCTGACTTGAGATTTTATGGTATAAAATACTATCACTCTTCACTTCCAGGAAGATGAGATCTTCCTGTGTGCCTCAGTCTTCAGTTGGCTCCATTGATAGACCAGCCAAGAACTTACTCCATCTTCTTGGTGCAGTTCTGGTGTACTGATTCTTAATTAATTCAGATTTCAAGTGTGTGCCAGAGATGAACAGAAATAAAAGTAACAAAAGGCTGCGCTCCGCTATTGAAACTCCTGATGCAGGGAGAAGATGGTGCAGATAAAATCCCTGATCGGACTCCCCTAGCACTAACACAAGGTTGTAGCAGCCATGGAGAGTTTTCACCATCCAAATAGCTGTTGTATTGCTCAGACACAGTGGAAGATTCTTTAAAGAGTGTTTTCAGAAAGGTTTATTTTCAGCATGTGGAAAGCAGAGCAGTTGGTTCACATTCCAGTGCAGTGTTGAGCGCTGTGTTACAGTGGGCAGCGCAGCCTCTGGGAGTTACTGCTTGCACTCGTACTTACAGTGCATGATTTTAAAAAAAGAAACTCTTTGTTGACTTTGCTCCCATGTCCCAGTGTTTGTGTCTGTCGTCCCTAACCAAAGGCACAGCTCAACAGGTTTCCTGCTCTTATTACTTCAGTCTGTAACTCTAGACGTGACTGACCTCCATACAGGGCTTTCACTGTATTTTATATTCCCTAATCTTGATTGAAACATCACTTTGAGTCCTCACACAGTATCTGACCTCAGGGGGAAAGGAGAAGATCCTAGAAATCTGGGGAGGATAGTAAAGCCCCACTTGGATGAACAAAGGGCCTGGGAAAATACCTTATCCCTTCTTTCTCGCCGGTGCCCTCAGAGTGAGGATGTTCCTTTGGGTGCTCCTGAACTGAGGAGCCTCCGAGTGAAGCCACTGAGCTCTTTGACTCGTGTTCTTCCCAGTCACACTGATGCTGTGTGTCTCATGTCCTTTGAGGAACAGCTTGAGAAGATGTGTGATTGTCCACTGTTGCCTTGCTCCAAAATAAGACTGATAATAATAAAATAACAGATCTTAGGGACATTTTTTCAGCGTTTCTTCTGATCTCACTGCTGGTACGTTATTGACACTTCAATAGGTTGCCATCTCTAGTAGTGCTGATCCTGCCCAGTTGTCTGTGCCTCAGAAACCCTTTGCTCAAATGGGCTGTATTTGGCTTGGCAAATGTGCTACACACTATTACAGGACCTAACAAATATAAGGGTTTAAAATAGATGTGTCCCCAGCTTAGCACAGGAGAGCCTGGAACTGGGGCTACTGGAGGTAACCTGTTTGGAGAATAGTATAACCAAAACCAGACAAATTGTACTGGAGCTCAAACAACAGGTTCTGAGGAGTGAAGAAATGTCATGATTAAAGTTACTGGAAGGACAAAAAATCCATTGTTGTAGAACTCTTTTCAGAGGTGTTTGAGGGATATCTTCCTTAAGTATTTATTATACCTTGTGTTACTCTAGATAGGAATATGTAGCTTAAGAAATGGTCGGACAGTTGCAAAAATAAATGGATTTAAGTTAGTAATTAAATAATAGTGCATTGTATTTGGAAAATCAAAAAATGCAACCCAGTATGTGAAAAATTTGCAAGAGTTTAAAATCAAATCTCAAATTCTTTGTGCTTTTGGTTTTTTGTAAGTTATGAGTCAGCTGTTAAGGATACTTCCCAGAAAACTAAACCTGTGAGTATCATATACATACATATATATATATATATATATATAAAATCAGTTCAGACAGTATGTGGTCTTGAGTAGCAAGGGGATAAAATTGTAGATATAAGGATAATTGTTTTAAAAATCCTATTTAACTGTGTAATGTACAAGACTGGGAAATATTACAACTAAGGCTTTTTATTTCAGGGAAAAATATAAATGAAAGGCAGGATGCACCTGGCATTTTGTGTATCAGTTTGACACATCATCTTGAAAGTGATAGAGCACATTTAAATGGAAAATTTGAGTAAACTTGTAAAACATAATGAAATTAGATGTAATAAACAGAAATATCTCCTGTAGGAAAGATGCTTGGTCCAGAGTACCCCAGTTAAGATTCCAGAACTGTGTTCAGATGCTCATTATTTTGAGAAACAGTCATCTTGAGGCTGAAACATTCCCAGCTTGGTCTTTGCCTAGGGTGATTTTTTTCCTAATGCTATGCAATAATTTTCAACCACTGTTAGAAGTGTGTGGGTAAGAAAAAAAGAAGACACTTCACCCCCCCAACCCCAACAGACAAACACCTTTCACAGTAAAGTAGAATCTTGATCTAGTTCAGATAGATGTGCAGCCATTGCAAGGGACAGCTGGTGCTTTTACTGACCTGTGGGAGAACACTTGTGAAGAAGCAGCATCCAGCTTTGTACTGAAGAAAATTAGATAAAATTTGTCAGAGCTGTGAATGTTTAAAAGTCTCACAGAATGTGTTTGCTGTATGACCTGCTGTTACACAGGTGAAATCTCTCTGGTGTGGCATTTTTGCAGTGCCTCTTGTACACTTCAGTACTGGGAGCAGTTCCTTACCAGACAGTGGAGCTGTGCTGACCTTGAGAGATTTCAGCACCTGAGCAGGGCTGGAGGACAACACGGGCCTGCTGCACTCACTGGGAAGAACACGAGTCAAAGCTTTGCAAGGCTCCCTCAAATCCACTGAGGCACCCATCCTTCTTGATCATTGTCCTGGACTTCTCGAGGTTCCTGCCAGCATTTTTAATGAGTTTCATTTTTAATTGCACCTGCTGTTGTGAGCATCTTAGGACATGTGTAATGGTTCCACATTTCATGCACTCCTCAGCAAAAAAGATGTTTTTCCAGGGGGTGTAATCACTGTCTGAGACTGATAGATACATGTTACAGAGCCATCAATTAAGGCAAGTTTTTCCCAGCATATGACCCTGTTATCAGGAATTAAGCCATCCATCGCAAACAGAATTAGGAGAGATTTCCTTTGATGCCTATTGGCTAGAAATCAATGCATAAATCACTGTTTATATGATCTTGCTTTCATCAAACATTTCTGCCATTTAGCACCCTCTGTTGCCAGTGTCGTGTTCGGGGTTCACTGCTGCCTGTCTTCACCCATGAATGCCGTTGATATTTTTAGCTTCTGTGGTGCTGGGAGCCTTCTCTCGTTTCTTCTTAGGTGGTATTTCTGAGTTAAGTTGGGAACTATAAGTAGATAAAATGTAGTTCTTGGTGGGCTGAGTTGGCTCTGTGACTACAGAACCTTACTTTTACAACTTGGCTCTATTCCCTTATCAAATCCTATATTGGCACTATTTAAACATACATGACTACTTCCTTAAGCTCTTTCTTCTTCTTTATCTTCACAATCATCTCTGTGTCTCTGTCACTGGGTTATTTTCCTTCTAGGCCAAAAAACATCCCTGAATTCTGCCTGTAGGCAGAGAAACACCTCCCTGACCTTTTTCTCTCTCATGTGATCCCACTCCCTCTTCTCCCTTTAATTTTTGAAGGTATTTATATGTAGACTAGAATTTTTAAGAGTTCCAGCCATCCTCTTACTTTCTGATCACATTGAAAGAAATTTCTCTTAGTCCTTAGCAGCTACAGCTCATACCTGTATTTTATCTACATCTCTGCTTTAGACAAAGCTCACTTCTGTTTGCCTGGGTTTTGCCTGACAAATAAGTGCATTCTTGGATTTTGGAAATTACTAAATCTAGCTTTTAAGATCTAATGTTGATACTTCACGTAGACATATGGCTGTCTTCCTTGTGGCATATGGCTTGTGGCACTTCCTTCTTAAATACCTAAATGTAGCATAACAAATAATGATCTACAGAAAACAAACTAAAATTTTAGAACTTCTGTTGTTAGCTTTACTTTATTAAAGTAGTGGTGTGCTTTCTGTGGTTTAATGCTGTGCCACCATCACAAACAAGAAAATTTCCCTGTGCAAAATAATGCTTCGTTCTTATGGTGTACTTTTCATCAAATGAGATACCTCCCAGTAAGTAAGTGGCATGCTGAAAATACATGTGCATTTGATAAGGAGCAAGGAACAGTATCTAATTTCTAAGCATTTTTCTTGTATATTATTTTGGAATATTTGTGTTTTAGATAAATGTTTTTACTTTCAAAAAAGTTAATTGTTGTTAATTAGTGTGGTTCTGAATTGAAGCATTGCTTTCTTCCCAGAGGGCATAAATTTTAATATGCTATTGATAAGTATGTCCATATTATTTGTGATAAAAGCAAGTTAAAGGAAGATTTTGCATCAGCAGCCCAATATGAAAATGAGAGTGTGAATGAATGCAGCTGTCAAACGATTGCATCTTGTTGGTTGATGTAGTTAGTAAGTTAGATTCATTTCTGGTAAGTCATGTTAAGTAACAGGAAATTATTTTATCAGGATGTACAGATAGTAACAGGTGCTTCATTTGTTTAAATATCCAGAAATTAGTAACTGGCTTAGTTAGAAGATAAACTGTATTGTAATAACAGGCTGCTTTGTTAACTTTAAAATAGAATTGATCATGTAAAGTAAGAAGCTTAAGTAGCTTTAGTTTTACAGGTACTTCTAAGAAAAATTTCAGGACACTGAAGATGGTGACATTTAATTCATGTTATTCTTAGTGCTGAGAATTCAGAGGGTGATTACTGTGGAACCAGGTATGCAAAACTGGTTGCAAAGTCGTTTCCACTTGACACAGAGAATGTGGCTCCAGAATGCACTGGGGAGAAGAGCCTCCACAGGCCAAGGTTTGCATTTGGCGTCTGGTGGACAAGGTGCAGTGTCCCCTCTTTTGAACCAAAGCCAGGATCCTGCATTTTTTTATTATTATTTTAAACAAAGATTACAACTGGGGATAATATTTTTCATGAAAAGACAGATGATGGGTAGGAAAGAGAGTAATGCAGGTAATCTGATGTAGGCTTTGAAAAAACAAGAAGTATGTGACTTGGAGATGGAAAAAATATAAAGTTGGAATAGGGGTATGAAGAAGCCAACAATGGTGGGATGTTAAAGGGTGGTCTGGGATGTTAAATAAGGTCTCATCAAATGTCTTGCTAGTAAGTATCCATAAACTGCGGGGATGTTTTCTTGTAAGTAAATTCATGGTTAATTGTGAGTGTGCAGAGATGCTCACCTAAGTCAGCTGGAATACACTGACCTCTGCAAGTCAGTGTAGGCCACCCTTGGGAACCAGTATCAGGATCATAACTCTTCTGAATATTTTTAAATGTAATTTTATGATTCTCTGCTTTCAGATGAGCTTCAAATAAAACCTAAAAAACCACCAGTGATAATTTATAAAAGATTGATGAGAATTTGTGCAATACAGTATTTATCAAGTATTTTCAGCGCTTCAGTCCCTATGTTATAAAACATCAGGATACTGTGATCTCACTGATGATGTGTTTGATGTATTAGAAATTTTTTGATCAGCATTCATGAAGGTTACATAAGGTTATTCTTTCCTGCTGTAGTTTACCACAGCGTGTGCTGTAAAACCAGTATCGGAAACTGTATTGTGTTTTTGTACCTGGCAGCATATTCCTTATTTGTATTAAAGTAATGTCTATTCATCCCACTGGGGCTTGATTATAAGTAAGGCACGTAGTGGAGGAGGATCCTCGTCTGGAGAGCCTACAGCAGACATAGACAAGCTGGGTGATGTGGGGTGAGAGACACAGGGAGGTGGAGAACAAGGTCTTACCAGTATTCACCCAGTGTGGGTAGAACAGAGCCTAGCTCTTTTGGCTCTGGATTTTGAGCCAGGTTTCCTGTCAGGTGTTGAAAAGGTAGTGGAAAATCTTGTGCATTCATCAGAATTAGTGTGTGATACCAAGAACCATCTTTAGTTTCTCACACTGATGAAAAAAGACAGGATGAAGAATGTGAGGAATAGATGAGTGCAAACCTTTCTGCAGAGTCTTAAAGCTATTCCATATTTTCTTGGTAAAACAGCACCAGTTTGCAGGTTTCAAAGTGAGGGTAAGATTTATCCTACTACGGGAAATTTACAGAAGTGGCATGTTTTGCTTTACAATTTGCATGTGCAAAAAAACCCCGACAAGAGGCACTAAGTGCTGATGTTCCATGTGGAAATAGTCAGGGTATATGCAGTACAGGTAGCACAGAGAGCCAAGTAAGTATTAGCTTCCTGTGTGTTTGAAAATGGTGACTTTGGATAAGATACTGATATAATATTCATATAACCTTTGCATGATACCAGTTATCTATCAGACTACACTTCTGACCTGCACCTCCCAGGAAACGAATACTTACTCCAGTGCAAAATTTCTTATTCTGCAAAGCTTGACAACTTCGTCTGAGATCACTCTAAGCCAGTTGGCCCTTGCTTAAATATTCATCAGACTTCTGATAATTGTGATAACCCTTGTAGGCTGGCAAGCAAGGCAAATTAGCAAAAAGATGATTGATCTTTTTTTATATGCAGTTTTATCTTCAACCTTTCCTGGATATATGTTATACTATAGTAATAATTTCTTCTCTAAGGTATTTGCCAGTATCTGGATTTGCACATCTATTTACAATTGCCTTGAAGCCTCATAATTACAATACAGCTGAAATGTCCATTTTCTTTCCCTGACTACAAATAGGGATCAATCGAATTTTAAATGACTGCTTACGGGCTAGCTTCCGATCATGACCTTTGTAAATGATTAGAGCTCACCACTGTTGCTATCTACCTTGAAAGGGTAAGCGGGCAGGTCTGTCTAACTGGCATTTAATCTGGAAGAGAGCCAAAGATATTTGAGCTAAAAACCTAATATGAGTTGGCAAAGAGAAGTACGTATAGACCTTTGCACTATTATTTAGATATTTTTCTGCATTTCTTTTTTATATTTAAGACATTCTTTTACCCTGTAGATGAGATATGTATTTTTAGATAATGTTATAGTGAATTTATGATAATAACTGTGGGTGCAAAATATATAGCATAAAAATGTGAAAAATGGGGTTTCAAATTCTAAATGACTGAATTCACTTTTTCTGAAGAATATGAAAATACAGAATGGTTTGGGTTGGAAGGATCTTTGAGATCACCTTGTGCACCCCTTGCCTGAGCAGAGACACCTTCTACTGTCACACGTTGCTCCAAGCCCTAACCTTGGTCACTTCCAGGGATGGGGCAGCCACAACTTCTCTGGGCAACCTGGGCCAGGAACTCAGCACCCTCACAGGGAAGGATTTTTTTTTCCTTGTATCTAATCCAAATCCACACCCTTTCAGTTTGAAGGCTTATGTCCTGTCACTCCAGGCCCTTGTCCAAAGTCCCTCTCTGTCTTTCTTGTCAGCTCCCTTTAGGCACTGGAAAGCCATAATGAGGTCTTTCTGGAGCCTGCTGTTCTCCAGGCTGAACATTCCCAGTTCCAGCTTGGTGCTGTGAGCAGCCTTGCTGAGGGTGCACTTGATCTCCTGTGTCCATGTCATCAACATGGGAGAAGTGCCGGTGCTGGCTGACAGCGGCTGAGTGTGAGCCCGGGCGTGCCCAGGTGGGCATGAGGCCGATGGCCCCTGGCCTGTATCAGCACTGGTGTGGGCAGCAGGAGCAGGGCAGTGCCTGTCCCTCTGTGCTGGGCACTGGTGAGCCACAGCCCGAGTGCTGTGCCCAGCTCTGGGCCCTGGTGCTGCTCACTTGCTGGCTCCAGTTCCTTTGTGCTGCTCTGCAGGGGCTCTCGGGGTCACCTGCACCCCTCTCCTGGCTCTGGGCGTGTGCTGGGCCCTGGCACCAGCAACTGGAGTTTGAAATACTCCCTGGTGAGCCTGTGACCAAAGCTGTTCAGGCACAATGCTTGGTCACAAGTGTATTGATTGCTAAATGAGTTAATCTGAGAACTGCACTAAATATTAGGCATGAGGTGGATCTGCTTTTTCTGGGCAGAGGTGGATGGAGAAAAGAGACTCCACAAGGGCACTTTTTTGCTTAAACCTCCTTTCCTTTTAACATTGGTTGAAATAGTTCAGGCCCTGCTTGTATGTGCAGATCATGGTAGGTAATGGCTGAGACACTTCTATGCTTGTAAGCTCAGTTGTATTTTAATGAAGAATTGTGCCTGTATCATACATTTTTATTACCACCACTGAATTTCTTGAGGTTTTGTTCTGTGCACTGCTGCTGAAGCAGGAACAAGAATGACATCAGTGGGATTAGAAAGCAAACACCTCCTCTCAGTTTATTGAGGCATTTTGCAAAAGCAAAGTTTTGAAATTAGTAAGAGTTACTGCTAAGAGCTATGAATGCTTTTGTCTAATTAAAATAATATACTGTGTTGCCTAATCAATTCTTCTTGTGTAGTACTGATCAGAATATTTATTAAAATATTAGTGTTCATGTGAATATGACACTTAGCGTTAACACTCTGAAAGAATTACAGAGTTTATAGTGAGTGTGCAGTCTTGCCTCTCTGCTGGCCAGAGCATTCTCTCCTATTTTCTGTAGTGTGCTACATTGTTACATAATGCAGCTGGCAGGTTGTTTAATTCTAGCTTCAAACTAGTCAAATATATTCTTACCTACAGCCTAAGCCCAGAAAGCACTTGTAAATTCGGTTTGTAGAGGTTTTGTGTCAGCATTACCTTTGGCTAGCATTTAGATAGAGGTATTTTATTAATTTAGGTATTTTTTTTAAGAAAACATCAAGTATATTTGAAATATTCAAAGTAAATATAAGATAAAAAATGGGTTTTTTTAAAGATTTGAATTGGTATTTACATTCTTCATATCAGTCTTAAACTGGAGATGTGTAGTTAGTATATAGTACTTGCTCAGGCAGTTTTAATGAAAAGGATGGTGGTTTTGGAAGCAGTTGAGATATTTGGAAGCAGAAATCCTCTGAAAAGTCATGAGAACTTCAGTATCTTCGTTATTCCTCTATGGCCAGGCTGCTAAAATAGTACTTCTGGGAGCAGAAAAATGCTCTCAGGGATTGCTCATGTGTGACTTTTACCTCATGCTTGCAGGTTTGAAGATAACTTTTTGATATGGCAACAGAATAAAAACTAAAGAGAGTTCTTTCCCTCCCTGATAGATGCAGCAGCAAGAGCTTGCCCAGATGAGGCAGAGGGATGCCAATCTCACGGCACTGGCAGCCATCGGTCCCCGGAAGAAACGGAAGCTGGATGCACCTGGCCTGCTCACCATAGGAGGAGAGGTATGTGTGTACCCAAGAAAGGGAAATCACTGCTTCAGAACCTCGTAGGAACAGCTACAGCTGCTCCTGCTGATGCTGGCAGGGAAGTGTCTCATTTGGAAATGCACATCAGGAACGGGAGTCCAGCTTATCTTGCCACAGTTAAAACGGCATCTCCTTTTAGTTGTATTTTCAAGTGTGACGTTTCAGCAGATAATTAAAGAATATTTTTTAAATGGTTAAATGTGAAGTGTAGGTCTTCAACTGTTCACTGCCTTTATACCTGTTTTCTCCTCTGCATAATCTGAAAAAACCCAAAAAGAGTAGGGAATGAAGAAGTATCTGAAAAACCATAACTGTAGTCTTGCTTACAGTTTGAACCAAGAACTTGTAGTAATACCAGTGTGGCTTTGTGACAAATATGTGTCCAGACTTCTTCCAGAACGTCAAGGTGTTCCCCACCACTGCAAAGATGAGTTTATAATCATGCTAAGTTGTAATTTCAGTAAGAATACTGTGCTCTAGAAGTAGAATCAGATTCATTAGCATGACTCTCCTGTTATTTTAAGTGGAGAAATAGCCTTGCTACACAATAAATGTAAAATTGTCGAAAGCCTGATCAGCTGGCTAGAACCAGGGTGACGTGGTTGCACTGCTGTGGGTAGCTCTGTAGAGCACTGTGTTGTTTAGTACAGACACACTTGAGCTGCTTTTCTTTCTGCTAAGTCTGCCCACACAGTGGAGTCAGAGGAATTCTCCCTATTACATGCCTGTTCTGAGGAAAATGCAAACGTTTTGTTTTGAATAACTAAACTAACAGTTTTGGCTCAGACATTTGACTGTCTAAATGCCAGGCATTTCCAAAGGCCTTTTTGTTTCCCATTTTGGATAGGTTTTATCTGAGTTCTCTCTCTTTTCATGTGCTAAGATTAGTGCTAGGGAATTAGCTGAGCTAGGAACAGAAGTGGATCTTGTTTATACTCTAAAATTGACTTAGGACTTCAGATATGTAGGAGGTGCTCCCGTTTCTGGCAAAATTAGTTTCAGACTGAGGGAGTTTCCCGGGTTTTGTGTTGTCCTGTTATTCCCTTTCTTTCAGTCCCCCTTCTCTATCTTACATTCAGTAAAGAATTCTGTTCTCCTCCACATGCACCTGTAACAAATCTCTCAGCAACAGGCCCAAAGAAGCTTTCATTAGAAGCGAAACTGGGTGGTCATAGCTTTGGCTTTCCCTCATTTAAAAATAATTTGAACCTTCTAATAATACATGGTTCCCTTCAGATTTTAACACTTCACCAAAGGAATATTTTCTCCTAAGGAATAGAATTTAATTTTTATTGTCTATTGTCCTTTTAAAAAAATTATTATTTTGTAAGCTTTAATAATTTGATGAACAAAATTGTGGTCACCTTCAGAGAGTGAAACAGTTTAATCAGAGCTTTCTATCTGAATGGATTATGATGAACAGCATCCCTCTCTTTCTAGAAGCCCCTTACTCTTGGTACAGTGCTTCAACGAAAAATAAAGGTCTGGGGCAAATTCCAAAGGCTTCTGGACATTTTTGCTTCCTTTTGTTGCTCCCCTAGCCCTAATTTTGCTGAACAACTGTATTGTTCAACTGGCTAACCATCCTTGAAGTTTTTGCCGATACATGGATTTCCTGGAGCCATGAATTGTGTGCCAGTTCAGATGGAATTGCTCCCATCCCTCTTCTCCTAGCTTCTAACCATCCTGGCCAGCTCATATACATGGCTGGCTGGAAGCTGATTTCAAGGTCTTGGAAACTGTATCTGCATTATTCAATGTCTTTAGTAGGGAATAGGACCTAAAGTACTGCAGAAGCTATGTCACGCAGCTTGGCTCCTAGAAACTCCCTTTCTGTTACTCTTCTGAGCTTATTAGGGCTGCTATGCAGAAATAAACTCAACTCCTCTAAAATGTTTCACTGTAAAAAGGTACTGGAATTTTGTATTATTTGTCTAAGATTGTCTGATATCTCTTTAGGTTTCTGGAGATTATAAAGATCCTTATGATACTGTGTTCTGTGGTACCAACACCCCCTTAGCCCAATTCCACCTTCAAATATCTGACTTCCTCCATGGTCTGTGACACTCTAATTTCTCCCAGCAATTTCTAAGCTGCTTAAAGCCCTTGCTACTGATAATCTCTGCTTGCAAGGTTGACTTGGCCAGAGCTTTCCTGGCCTGCCCTTTTTTTTTGGTCAAAATACCCAGTTTTTCATTGAAGTTGCTATTCTCCTCACTAATCTTTTTTGACTTAAATATCTGCTTTTGTTGCAGCTGGGACCCTGCATGTTTGCTGATCCAAGGAGATGTCATTTACAAATCATCCCTCCCTGGCATGTTCCTTTTTTTTTTCCCTTTTCTGAACTACCTCTTGTTTGATATTTTACTTAGTTGCATTGGCCATTTTTCAGTGAGCAGTGTTGGATTTCAGTCCAGCTTCTTGGATTTCTTTATTTAACAGAAATACTAACAATTTATTTTTGGAAATTGGATCTTTTTGATAGTACCCTTTTCATCTGAGCAGGAGGTTAATTTAGGGAGTAGTGATGGATATTCTACCTAAGACAAGAAGTTGATGGAAAAGATTAGTATTTCTGTATTCAAGTACTGTTTGTTGTATAGAGAGAAACAGCTCTTTTACAGCTTTTGTAAATGTGAAAGTACTTGTGTTAATAACTATGAATATTTTCTACCAGCACTTTGTTCAAGAGTATTTTCTTTAAACTTGTTCTCTGTCTCGCAGTGCCAGAGCTCATTTAGACTTCTTTGTTTGTTTTCAAGCCATAGCTAAATAGACCTCTTTTTTTGGGTGGCAGGATTATTTTAAGTTATCAAGACCAGGCCCATCAACTGTCTTTCCTGTACTAGTACAGCTAATTTTTTTTATTACTTTTACGTGGGGACATGGAAAATCAGCAGTTTTAGAGTGAGGTTATTTTCACCTGTTTTTTTTTTCAATTTGCTTCTACATGCAACCATATAAAAAATGCCTTTCCAAAACATGGGGAAAATCTTTTGTAAAACAGCAGATGAGCAGGGGCTTGATGTGCCCAAATAACACTGCCACCAAGTGCGTGACTGGTTTCAGACCACAAACATGAAGTGGCCTGGGCTAATGTCACTGTGACCCCTATCCCACCCCCTGCATTCCTGCCCCTTCCCTTTGCCTGGCTCTGGCTCTTGAACTCTGAGCTGACCCATCTCCATTCGATAAATAGGATGAAGACTAATCTAACAACAGTAAAAAGTGACTAGTTCCTGCTTAGCTTGTTGAAGTAGTTTGGCCTAGAGCCCAGTGAACACTGGAAAAAGAACTTACAACCAGACAGAGACAGCAAATGTGAGATCACCTGCACTTCATTCGCTTCCTTTTTAGTACCTTTCGTGTCTGCTCATATTTTAGATGATGTGCTAGAAACACAGCTGCCTCTGTAGCAGCCAGCAGCTCATCAGTAATTCAGCCTGCTTATTATTATAATGTGGTTTAGATCAAGAGTGAAGGAGAAGAGGTAAAGAGAAGTGAGATACCTTTGGAAGGATTCAGCTTTTTTGCCTGGCAGAGTTGAAAATACTGCATTTGCAGGATTTTTTAGGGGTTTTCCATTTCTTTAGTAATACTAGACAAAAAATATTGTAAAATATCTTCTAAAGTCACAGCTTTTTGGAATTCAGTGCATGATTATCAAGTTACGTGTCTAAGGATCCTGGCCCATGTTATGTGTTTAGCAGCAGTGCTGCCCAGTTCTGATCTGTGCTGACGTGTGTGGCACTCAGCAGTGGGTGACACAAACAGGTCACAACATTCAGGACAGCACTTAAGTTCTTCAGTTAGCATCCCTAAGCACCTCTAATGTCATATTAAATATAAGTTTTGGGTTGCTTTTGTTTACCTTGGTTGCTTTTTGTTTGATTATGAATCTATTCAGTTCACGTTTTCAATGTTTTTTTCTTGAATTATAAGGCTTTTAAGAGTTGGAATTAAAATTTTGGTTTGTTTATGAAATAGATATTTTCATGTAATTGTAAGAGTTAAAGCTTTAAAAAAAGGATTAACCATCACAAGACTAGGTCAGGTAGCTTTTCAAGCTAAATATTTGAGTACTGCTAAGGTGGCATGAATGCAGAATTTGCATATTTTCAAGTCCCTCATTTTTTATTATGGAATTAAAGTGTAGAGGTTAAATACAAGTATTTTTCTGTATTTAATAATAATAACAATAATTAAATAATTCAGCTTTTCATCAAGACCTATGGCTAGTATCCCAAAATACATAAATACAGACTATATGTTTGAAATATCTGAGGGTATAATTTGTTTAAATATCAAGTGAAAGCCCTCTCCTGGTACTTGCTGGCACAGATGGTTTTTGAATACTGAGCTTCCAAAGGCAGCTTCAGGGCTAGTTCAGTGAATCACCGCTTATTGAAGACAGTCATTTTAGGGATAAGAAAAAGCCCTCTTTCTCACACAGCAGAAGAGCAGTCGTCTTAAGAATATGCAGCAAACTATCCCAAACACCATCTTTCAAAATGTGCAGGACCATATGTTGGGCCAGTGCTCAAGGGAGATCTGATACTCTGTGTGTTTTCTCATCCAGTATATTCCAGCCATTCTATTACTCAAGAAAGATAATGTTCTTGCAGACCTGGAAAGTCCCAAAACTAACACTTAAAACAGTGATGTTTTGTGTAGAGAAAAGCTAATTACTGAAGAGAGGTGTACTTTGGGTATGAGGCACCACATTTTTTAATTAAATTAATCTTTCAGATGGTATGATTGGAGTATTTTAAAGCTGTTTTCATGTTTAGGGTTTTGTACAAAACATGATTAAGATTCTGGTTTAAGACTTGGAAATCTGTGTTGTACCAGAGGCTTCCAAATGCAGATGTAGAGAAGTTACTTAATATTACTGTCTTTTAGGTCTTTGTACTATTAGTAACTCCTGATTTCTAAGTGGAAATGTAAGGATGGATTCAGGATTATGTGGGAAGCTCTTGGGTATGTGCTATAGTTGGAAAAAGGTTCTTTTGACTGCAGTCTCTTTTTAGTTATGCAGTACAGAACGTGATTCATTTATTTGCACCATTTCAGCTGCCATTCTCACTTAGTGCTTGGGTTATCCGTGGACATTTCAGCAACACCTGCAATTGTTCCTCAAGTCCATTGTCAATATTTTAACAATATTAAGAAGAAATCAGCATACTAGCTAATTTTCTCTTCGGAATGGGTAAGACATGAGCTGTCTCTTGGAAAACCTGGCCTTGTTTCCATCCTTTCTTGCCCTTTTAAACAAAAAGAGATGTGTGGTGTGTCCTGCAGAAGTCTCTGTTACAGAAGGGTTGTGCCTTGGCTTCTGTCCAAAGTTTCTACTCTGCAAATATCACCCACTTTTAAAAGGTCATGAATCAGCCAATATATGAGGCATAACTGCTCCTGACAGACCCAAGAGAACTAGAACCAAGGAATAGTCTAGGCTGTTCCCTCACCTTTCTGAAACTAAAGTTTATTTTATGGCATCTACTTTCAAAGATCCTTGGAACAACTTGTTCAACAACTCAAGTCTCAGCTTGGTCTTCCTACTGTATTGTTGGCTCTTGATAAATTACTTGGTGTTTAAAGTGGTCAAGATGTTTAGAAGGCACTGGAATCTAAAGCCCCTTTACACTGGTTAAGCTTGAGTTATATGAAAGAGATACAATAGAGCAGAACACCTTTTGCAAGCATTTATGGATCAAGAAGTTAAAGTTTGCTTTTTGTGCTTTTTAAGCCTGTAGACTAAGAGCAGAACAGGAGGAATTTTTATGATTTATTGTATCATTGCCTTTTAAAGCACTCTTTGCTCCATGTCTCACTGACATGATAAAAAAGAGTGTTCTCTCAGACCTGTTTTGGTGTAGGATGTCACTGGTCCTGACATATATGATTTCATTTGAGGTATCCCAAAACTATCACTTGGGTTTGAATTTTCAAGGAGACAGAAGAAAGGAGTCTGTCCTTACATTTTTTTTTACATGCATACTATTTTGTAAGTCTTTGAAAATCTCAAGTTTGGTTTCAACTTCTGTTTTGTTTTACTTCCTGTTTTCAAAATCAAATAAATATTAAAATAGTTCACCGTAAATGTGTTGATCTCTGTTTCAAAAGCAGTATTTTGAAACACTATATAGATGTTATCCTGACTGGTAATTGCACCTTTTTTTCTTATTCTTAAATGAATCAGATTTCATTTAAGTTTAAAAATCAGTTGCCCTGGTGATGAGTTTTCATTTTTAAAAATTTAATTTCAAACTGTATTTTAGCCCATGATGAACACAAACTGGGTTTTTTTAGAATTCTGGTTTTATTTTGTGAAACGAGGCTTGTAAACATTACTCGAATACTTCTTACAGACTTAGCAGTAAAACTAGGAAGACATTGAAGATGATGGATAATGCTATGTTTACATTGATGATTAATAATTGTAACTGGGAGTGAATGTGTAGAAACACATTTCTGTGCCTGTTGGAAACAGGCAGGAGTACAGACAGTGAGGAGGCAGTAGAACATTTTTGCATGGATCTCAGCTGACAGGAGGAAAAAGCCAGGCAGCAATGCAAGAAAATAGCAAGTGGGCTCTGTGCCAGGAAAAACATTCGTTTTTTCTAGTAGAACAGGTTTGCATACTGTGTATATTCTTTTGATCTATGGAACACAAAATATTCTGACAGAGGGTTTAATGATACTAATAATTTTTCCTTATTGGCCAAGACAAATTTGATTTTTACTTCATTGGAGATCAAAGTTGGTCCCACCTGACTGCATGATGTTGATGTAGCATGCAGGAGGAGACCATGAGAGCATTTCTTTCTCTGCTTCTCAAAGGTTTCTACTGCATTTTTACTTAAATAGCATTTTGTTCTTTTTTTTCTTAATAGAAATCCTCCTCCTTGGTTACAAAAAGAAAAAATGACTACATTTTTTAAAAGAAAATTTTACTGATATGGTAATAATAAATACAGTTATTTTATTTATGGATGCATTGTGTGCAGCTTATTAGCCTGGAAGATGAGAACTTGGCACAAAGACTTCTGAGTAGCTAAAAGTTCATCCATTATTTGTCAGTCTTCATGGAGCTCTACTGCTATTCCTGGGAAGGTTGTGTTTTTCTTGCAAAAGGCAGTTACCTTGAGGATGTGTGGGGACAGAGGGTATGTGAGTTTGCTTTTTGGGGTTTTTCTGGGAGTTGGTTTTGGGTTGAGTTTTTCTGTATTTTCAGTTGTTTCTTCTCTGTCTTCCTGATTTTCAGACACTGAAGGATAGAATCTATTTTGCAATCTCTGTTTTTCTGATGCTTACAATTACAGAATTTTCCCTTCTTCTGGCTAAATAAAACTTGTAAGACTAAGAGAAAGCATGGAAGGGTCTAGCAGAGGGTTTGTCCACTGACTTTAGAAGGTAAGGCCCAAGGTGCTGTGACAATTTTAGATGTCAGTGAAAATAATTTTTAAAACCTGACCAGAGAATTTTCAAGGTGTAACTTTTCAACCTGCACATGCGAAGATTCATACCTGTATCTTAAGGTGGCAATGTTTCCCATTTAAGTAATTCCTCCCTAGAGTGGTCAGATGAATCATCAAATAGATTAATTCCTTCTGCTTCGATCCTATTCAATGCTAGGTAAATTTTGTGGGGTAATCTTTTTCCTTTTTGTCTAAAACCTTTTTTACTGAAGTTAAGGTTTAGAAAAAGTCTAAAGAACTTAAAATGTATTAAGATACACATTTTTGGATTTTTTCAGCCAATTCTTTTATAGGCAGTCAAGTAATGTGTTGGTCCTACAAACAGTGACAGTCATTTAACAATTTTAGTTTACTCTGGGCCTTTGGGCAAACAGTCTTGAACTTCAAGGGAATCCGGTTGCCAGCTTCTAAAGTAAACACCCTACCTAGAAGTGCTGAACAGAACTTGTTATTTTACCTGCTGTCAGTTGCAGAACCAAACCACTGTCCAAGTTGCGTGTCCCTGTGGTGGGAGTTACATTCCAAATGAGCTGCTCCACTTCTCTCTTTGCCCCGCTTCCAGTGAGAGAGGGACAAAGGCAGAGACTGTGGGGTGAGATAAAAATTTACTGAAAACGAACAGCAATGGAATAGGGAATGCAAAGGAACAGAACAATATCGATAGCGAAAGGGCACAAAAGAGCAGATTTAACGCACAAAAGGAGTTCCCCACCTCGGCTCAGCTCCGTGTGGCCGAGGCCAAAACAAGACCTGTTCCTGAGGCTCAGCCGTGACACGCGGGTGTTCCCAGGACAAAGACAAGGTGGTGGCGCTCCCACAGCCGCATTTTCCACCCCTGAGACAACAAAAGCAGTGATGGACAGACCCACAGACAGCTGGATCGTCCGCGCTGCGCTGCGCTGCCCGCTGCCGGCTGCCGGCTGCGGTGGGTCGGGCTGCGCTCGGGCCCCGCTCGGGCTGCGCTCCGTTTGCCGCTCGGAGCCGCATCCACGCCCAGCCGTGTCCTGCTGAGGACTGGCGGGATGAGCAGTGGCGGGAGGACACTCTGCAGGGCTGGTCCAACAACTTCCCTGGGGAAGAAGCTCAACAAAACGCCACAATTGCGGTGTATGGCCACAGTTTCTTCCCCCCGAAGCCACATCCCGAGTGATGAGGTGGGTGGTGTAGAATAGCAATGGCCACGCCCCCTCTGCATCAGCGCTGTGCATTATGTACAGCTGAATGTGGTCTGTTGATAAAAAAGTAGAAGTTCTTCAATTAAAAAGACAACAAAACAAAAGCCTGACAGATAAACGTTTCATTAAGGACTTGCTGTCTTATTATGTGTTCAAAAAATTATCCCTTCGTTTTAAGTAGTCCCAATTGAAAACAAGCTTAGTGTGTAAGAAAGAGAAATGAAAACAGGCCTTTCGTGGTTTCCTTTTACCATGTGCAAGTCTTCCAGGATTTTACTTTAAGTCAGAATGTTTTTCTGAGTATTTAATGTGTGCATATCATATGTGTATCTGTGCAGAAAATTTAAAGTCAGGTCCCTATTACAGGTTTCATAAGTGATGTCTTCATGAAATGACACAATATCAGCAGTTTGTGGTGCAGGCAAATTTATTTTGACCAACTCTGCTGTTCAAGGAACATAATGCATTTTAATCCCTGTGATCTGTTCTAAGTTGTAAGAGTATTTTGAGCAAATATTTGTTTAATTTGGAAATGAATGCTCACTATTCTTTTACATGTGTTGACCAGTCTTCTGCTGTCCACATTCCTCCTTCAGAATTTGTCTGAAATTCGCCAATGATAAAATTCAAAGATGGAGCTCAAATATGTAAATCTTGAGCTGAAACGAGCTTTTCAGCTTTGTTAAAAGCTGTTCACAGATAATGGAACAGTGTGCTTTGCACATCCTTCCTTTGTAGGAGTGATGGCAAAGTGGGTCCTGTTTGGCCACATTCATGAGAAATTGAGTGTTGGAGCTCCAAACCTGCAAGGACATGTGCACATGCTTAACTTTAAGCAGAGTGGTGTTTGTTTGAAGTCAGTAATGTGCCTCGTGTAGAACATTAATTACCTGCAATAAGCTTTTGTTGGAGCGCTGTGTTCCTGTCAATCTCCCTGCATTTCCTACTGCCTGAGCTCGGCTTTGCTAATCCCTGACTGGTTCTGGTGGAGGAAAACGCTTCATTTTCTGTATTTCTTTCTATAGTAAAACCAGGGTTTTCTTTCTAGAAATTGTCATATTGTGTGCTTTTGAAAAGTCTCATGCTATTTGACCACGGAAGTCTTTGGGACTAATCAGTGTTATGTTAAATGCAGGTTTATGAAGTTTCCCAGTGTGTCTTGAATATTACAGGCAGTATTTTGCTTTCAAAGAAATAATACAGTAAAAATAGCTAATAGTGGAATCTTCATCTTGGTGTTCCTTTTGTTACATACTCTGTTCTAGTGAGTGACTAGGAAAAAAGGGGGTTTTGTTTTTGTTTTGCCTGGAGTCAAACAGGAGCATGCTGGTTAAAGGGATTCTGTGGGGGCTGGAGAGGGCCTGAGGGAACTCGGAGAGACATCTACCACCAGCAGCTTGTCTGTTCTAGCTAATTATAGCTGGGGTACTGTTTACTTTAGTGGTGTACTCCTTATTTATTAGTTACTTGGTTACTGCTTGCCTTCAAGTTACAGGCTGGCAGCCAGTTCCTGCAGGGGAGGTGCAGTAGGGAGGGAAGGGCATCAGGCAGCACTGCAGCTCCCCAGCCTTGGCAAGGTTTTTACACTGGTGGAGTTTAGGGGTTTTTTTAATACAGGCAACCCAAGAGATGGTCAAAAAGAGAAGCAGAGAAGTTAAAAAATAGCAATAACTTAAGGAAATTTTTTACCATCTAGAAGGACTGTGGTGATAAAATTATCATGAGTGTCTCCATGACTTGTAAGTCAGACTTGGGATTTTTCCCTCCTTCTCCTCCTGTCTTTGGAGCAAAATCTCGCCTTTTTGGCCTATATAAAATGACAATGATTTGCATAAAATTACGGTCTTTGTAGCTTTTTAACTGGTGCCACTTTGTGGGATTGTGGAGTTAGTTTCACAGGGTAGTTTTGTTAACTAGTTACAGATCAGTTTTCCAAGCATGACTGAATATACACAGAGACATTTCACAGTGTTAACTAAAACTAAGTTAAATTATTACAAAACTTGGGTATGGAAACCGTAGGTCACTTAGATGTCCTAGTCCTTAAGAGTCAGACTTCTGGGCCATTGAACCTCTTTGGGAAATCTTACCCTACCTCACCCTCTCACTTTGCTGATGAACTTTTAGCTGGCCTGTGGCTTAGGTGTCTGAAGGAGGTAGTACAGTAGACCTATTTTCACTGGCTTTTGTTATTCTGTTTGTAGCATTCTTGGTATAATAATTATCTCAGCAAACAGAAGGGCAAAGAACTGTAGTGTTGTATGGGAAGGCAAATGAGGAGAATTACAAGATTTTCTGCAGCTGTGTTTGAGAAAGTAGAGGGTATCATAAATAGTGATTTCTGTGCTATAGCAGCATGAAAATAGTGTTGACCCATGCTATAATTATCAATAAAAGATAAATCTCCAGTCTTTTTGAGCATGACACTCTCTTGCCAAGACAGGAGCCTAACAAGAGCTGAATTTCTGTATGATGGACCAATTACTGAACAATTTACAGGAAGCTCTGCCAGGAGAATGAGCAAATAGTTCCATAAAAAAGGCAGAGTTTCTATCTCCAAAGGAGAAGGTAAGGAATACAAGGAGCACAACAGGTTAAACAGCCTTGGCCAAAGAAGTGAGTACCCCTAGGCAGACCAGCATCTCTAATCAGTGGTAGTGGTATGAGCTCTGAGGGGAGGGAAATTCAGGCTGGTGCTCTCATGTAACATTAAAAAGGACAAGCAGTCTGTCAGGGGAAACAGTCATTGGTGTGGGATTTCTTCTCTTGATCAAAAAGACAGCAGCACTGCAGCCTGCTTTATCTATAGGGGAGGTGTTGGCAGAGGGCATTTTTTTCCCAGGCCCCTATCACTGGCCTGTGATATGTTTTTCCTAATCCATAAAAGAAGCCACCTGCATTTCTCTCTTTTGCAAACTTTTGTTAATCCCTCGGTTTTCTCTTTTTATTTTGTTTTCATTTTTATGCTATTACAATTTAAAAAAAAAACCAACAACTTTAAGAGACTTCTTTACAAAGGAAAAAATGAGCTACATCTAATGGACTTGAAAAATGTGCCTAGTGCTTTTCTCCAAAGCCAAAATTACTTTTCTCATCTCTGTAAGTAATTTTTATGAATAGCATTCAGTTTCAGTATATTGAAGCTCAATTAAAGGAGGGAAGGGGAAACAAAGTGCACTCTGCACAAGCTTGCCTCCTGCCCCTGGACACCATTGACAGCCATAGGTGTGTTGCATTTTGGTAAAACTTACGTTGCCACAAAATTCTTTTAGCAAAAGTTTTTATTTTCAGCTGTGTAGCTACAGTGAGATGGGATAAATTTGATGCTGCTGTTGACTTAGCTTTTATCTTGCTAAGTAACAGAACAATGAAGAACTGCAGGTACTGTTCCCTGGCGTTCTTGTCAGCTATGCAGGTAGTCAAAGTATAATAATTTGCCAGTGATGCTAAGAGCAGACATCCATCAAGATTTCAAGTATTCTTTTCATTTCATAATATTCCTTAAATAACTTAGAACCAATGTGGTAGGGCTTCCAGAAAAAAATTAGAAGGTAGGTTTTCCCTCTCTAAAGAATACATAAAAATTGCATCTTTGGAAGTATTTGACATCGTGTCATATGTCTTGATTGAGAATCCAGAAGAAGAATTATTTTATTTACTTCAAGAAGTACTGTGAGCCTGAATCTTCTATTAGTTATTTTGTAATATTGTGAAATGTTCCTTATTTTGATGAGCTTAACTATAGTGGGACATGTTCTGTGGCTTCTCCTGGTTGAGGACAAGAGGTACAACAGGTGATTTGATTCCACTACAGATCATTAATTTTCAGTTTTGAGTGCCCAAATCACTTAAGCAATAGTACATTATTTTAGAAAACTACTAATGAAGAGCATCTGGAGTAAAGTCATAAAGTACAGGCTAGAGTCAACTGTTTGTCCTAACTCTGATCTCTCCATAATTGAATCTGGATGTGTACATTGTGTGTTTCAGTGTGATGTCTGACCAGTCTGCAGCAATTAGTGGAAATTACAAATGTTTAATGAGTATTTTAATGCTTTTCAGTTGATATTGTTGATAGGTACTGAAGTCTCCAATGTTCCAAGTGTCTTCAGAATTCTCTACCTTGATCTATTTTGTGGCCCGTGAGTAGATGTTATTCACATATAGTATTTATTTTAGCTGTAGTGATTAATACGTCAGTTTGACCTGTTGGGGTTTCTTTTCTACAGTGCCATATATAAAAAAAAGTAATGTAATCCATAATTCAGCTTGTGCAGCCTATGTTGGGCTGTAAATCCTAGTTGGTCTGCAGTCTGCATTTCTTTATATTAGCTCTACTGGGATACAAGATTTTGTGGGCTTCATACAACTTCTAAAAAGTTATATATTGCCTTTTATCCTGGTGGTGATGAAGACCAATTACTTTTTAACATAATTTTCTGTATTTCTGCCCTTACTCTCTAGGTATTATATACTGCTGTGGTAAATATATTAAGTTGTACTGAGTGTGTGGGTGGGAGATAGCAAAGCTGTGTTCCTTCTTGTGTAACTGTTTTTCCAACTACAGATTCTACAAAATTAGATTTTTGTTTTTCATATTTAATTATGAATTTAATGTAAGCCTTATAATTTCAAAATAATTTTTAATGAGGCAGTATCATCTGTAACTTCTGAGTTATTTAGTGTGTATATTGAGATTCATTGTTTTTTTAATTAAATGTGTAATCCTTATAAACCTTAACAACAGTTATAGTTTTTAGGAGTTTCAGGGGGGTATTTTTATCTCCAGAATTCAACTGGTTTATGTGAGTAGCTCCTCTATGAAAACTTCAGATTTGCGCTGAATTTCGGATACAACTTTTCTTTGGAAGAAAACCCCAAAGCAGCTCATGAGTAGCTTTTTGTGCCCTGTCTCTGCCCTCTCCCTCCCCAGACAAAGGTGCCTCCCCGGCTCTGTGGGGTGGGGGTGGGTGTCACGTCGGGTGTCACGTCGGGTGTCACGTCGGGTGTCACGTCGGGTGTCGCGTTGAGCTGGGTCACGTTGATCCCCTGAGCCGCTCACACTCCGCTTGCACCGGAGCCACCCAGCGCCGAGTGCTCGGAGCTCACTCCCAGCTCCAGACTGCACATCCAAGAAAACCCTTCACCTGCCTGGGCTGGAGCCTTTAGTGGGAATTGTTCTCCGAGGTCTGATAACAGGACACCTCTGGCTGGCTGTGCCGGATCATGCTGACATTTGGAATACAGATCCATGAGAAGCATGTCATGTTAACAGAGCACTACGACAGTCATACTTTGTCTCAGTTGATGGGGGAATTGCAGCACACAGGGTAATTCATGTTGACAGTAAGAACTTGCAGATAGGCAGCCTAAAATGGTGAAATCATTATAGAAATTTATTTAACTGGTTGAGTGGCCATAGCAGATTGGTTGAGCCAGCCAAATCTGAAGACTCTGAAGGAGGTTTCTGCTCTATTTTTTTCTACTTTCCGCTCTTTTTTTTTAAGATTAATTTTTGGCTGGTTCATATGTCTTTGGAACATGTATTTTTAAGTTTGAATACTTATACTAATATATACAATATATACTAATATATATAATATATACTATTATATTTGAATACTTATACTAATAGCAAAGCTAATAGTAATTGATAAAATATTAAGTATATATTTTCATCTCTGTTCAGACAAAGGTTTTATTTTCATGGTTAAATTTTGAGGAAAAATATTGAAAAGAAGGCAGTTATATAATTGAAAATAAATCCATTGAATTTTTCTTTACATTTAATTCTCTTTAGAAGAATGTGTTAGCAATTTAGTGAATAGTATAGTTTCACAACTTGTTTTAATTAATTCACAAAACATTTTTTGATTACTTGTTATTCTGTGGTTTTAAATCTCTTATCTGTGACAAAAATCAGAGTTTTGTTTACAGAAATTGGATAAAGATGAGGAGCTGCCGTAAGTGTTTAAACAATGCTCTTTATTAAAGAATCTATTTTTGAGTTTCATTTCCTTTTTTTTCTTTTAGGAGTGAGGTTTTGCAAGCTGATCTCATTTCCCACAAACGCTGTAAATTCTTCTGCTAGGTATTAGCTGCAGCATTATTTTGCCTAATTAAAAGAGAGCTGTGACAACCTGGGTCCATAAGTGTAATGCAGGGGCATCCCTAAGTGAAGAACAAGAGGGATGACATTTTGTCACTGTATTTTGTTTGCAGGCAGTGCCAGCTCCTTTTGCCTAAGTGTGACAGTCTAAGCTGTCTTCCTGCAGTTTTTGTTCATACAGGATGATGGTGGATTTGAATGAGACAGGGAAGCCTGTTGGTCTGGCAATATTTGTAATGTGTTATTATTTTTCTCCAAAGCACCTGATTGCACAGTCAACCCTGTGTATTTATTATTATGGGCAATTGGCTCTGAGAAAGAGACCTGGGAGCACCTTCTCTTCTTGACTTTAACCGAACCCTAACCAGTCACCTACGTTTATATATTTCCTTAGAACTTAATTTCAACAAGTTTTAGTCATACCCTCTAGGATCTCCATAATACAATTCTGTAGGTACAGCAAATTCTTTAAATCGCCGTTAGCAGCAGAGCACACAGGCATGTTACAGACTAAGCACGAGAGACCTAAGTCTGTAGAGAGATATATGCTTTGAGTATTACCCATATTAAAAAAGAGATATCCCAAACTTTGCATTTAAAAATATTTCTCTGAAGTGTCTCCTTTAGTGTAAATGCTGATGTGTGTTGGCATTAAACAGTTGTGTAGAGAGTGCTCTGTAGCCCGGTAGGGTGGGAATTCTTCCATTGTCAGTCTGGCTCTGCTTCCATCTGTGTCTTACTCTAGCTGGCTTTATCTCATGTGCTCTTATCTTGTTCATTGCTATTCATAACCCATACTTTGTGAAGATGGGCCTTTATTCATAAGAAATATTTGCCAAGTTCCTTGTTCCTTTATGTAAAGGAACAATAAATACTGTTTGAACACATATACCTTTGATTTGTTTTCATTCTCAATTTAATTATGCAGTGCATATTTTAGACACATATGCCAGATTCTTGTCTTATATTAATTTGCCTTTGCATGTTAACAAGCACAAAAGGCAAGCACGCAAAAACAGTATTTGCTGTCTAGGTGCCATCTCTATGTTGTGGTGATAGGCCTGCTTTAGGAGAAGGTAATAGCCATGTGGTTCTCAGCTTCTGGATCATTTAACAAAATTGTCTCCAAATATGTAGAAGATGAAAACCTGGCAAGTCGTCAGCTATATGAGAAAAGAGATCTCTGACATTTGGCTCCTCTCATCTCTTCTCCTTTTATTCCTCAAATTCCTACTGTGTTCAGCTGGGGAGAAAAAGGCTGGTTGTGTAGTTAGGTTGTGGTAAGCAAGTGGAGAGCATAAGGTGCAGTTTTCAGTATTTCTGGTAACTGGTGTAGATTCTGTCAGCTGGAACTGGTGTGTTCCAAACCTCTTCCTTTGGTTTTTCAGGCCATGGAGTTGAGCTGAGCTATCTGATAGTAAGGGAGAAGTAATTGCTAAGAATTCTCAAAGCAAATGGAAGTGCATGGATCTGGGATTGATGTTCTGATATGCTGCTACACAGGTACTGTTTAAGGTTACCACTTCTGATTGAAGTATCTTTCTCCTTTGTATGAAAGCATCATAATTAATCAGGCTGTAATGAATTCAGATGCTGCTAGTTTGTCACCTCAAGAGAGAAGTTACCAGAGCAGGCTGAAATCCAACTGAAAATATCGTCACGATTAGTATTTAGTATTTAAAGAACTCTTTTAACATGTGTAGTGTTACAGCAGACACCTTGTGATTAGGCTGGGAAACGTGTGTTGCATGGTTTGAAATACACCTCCAAAAATAAGTGGAAGATGATATGAAATTCTCTTGCAAATTTTAAATGAAAAAAATACTGTCCTACAATGCATTTTATAGGTTGGCAAGGGAATGTGTCATATCTAGATAAGGAGTTTGCAGCTCTAAAAGTTAGTTAGTTTTGTCTTTATTAACAAAAATCTCAGATTGTTTCAGCGTGAAAGTCGTATCAAGTATAATCTATGCCCTCAAAATCAAGAATCACCAAACAAACCAATGTTTTGGCTTGTGGTTTAAGTTGTTACTCTTGGTGATCACTTACAAGTGCTATTTGAACAAAGGTGATGGGTTTGGTGCTGTGCACATTTTAATTGATTGTTGTTTCTGCTGTTTTCAGATGTCAGTTTGCTGTTTGAATCCTATCTGTAGTTCAGTAGGAAAAATCCATGGGTATGTTTATTGCAAAAAAAAGGAAATAAAAATCATATGCTAGGCATTGCTTTATTTGCTTAGGTGATTACTGAGGGAGATGGTATTTTAGCAGTGCCTGTTTTCTAGGGCTTTGGAAGGAGCATCCCAGTGCAAGGACTGCTCTGGTTGCCATCATGTGAGTGGTTGAGGAGGTCACTGCCATGGGCTCGGGCAGAGGGTCCGTGCAAGGGCACTCACTGGGGGCAAAATCAGCTGGATTATTGTGGCCCAAGTGAGGGGGGTGTGGGCTGGGGCTGGCCCTGCCTCGAGTGAATCGGGGTGGATCCTCAGGATAATGACTTCAGCGGGGGGCACCGAGGAGCAGCTGGGGGGCACAAAGCCCTTCATCAGCACAGCTGGATCCAGAGCGAACATCTGTCTGTACTCTTAGGCTCGACACTTCTGTTAATACTGGGGGCTGTATTTGCATTTGTTAGATTATTTTGGTAACAGTAGTTTCCCGTCTCTAGTGTTCCATTTCTTTCCATAATCCCCTCTCACAGCAAAATCAGTATTGGCAATTCAGAAGAAACAGAACAATTACTTTCATGTAAGCCTTTAACAATTATTAACTTTCCTATACTTTTCCAGCAATGGTTATATGTGTAAGTCTCAGGAAAGAGCAGCTGCGGAATGAAAATAAAGGAATTACACAAAGAAGCTGTTCAGTTGTGCTGAGATTGCCATCGAAGAGCTGTGTGCGAACTCCCTCCTTGGCACTCAGAACTGAGGAGGAGTCGTCCATGTGCCCATGTTCCCGGGATATTTCAGTCATGAAGCTCCTCTCTCTGTGCCTGTGAAGAAGTGAATGGATGGTGGGAGGGCAGGATATTTGAATTTACAGGCCAGTGCACACTTGACCATAACTGAGTTGATTATGAACATTCTTATAATAATTTAATGTCAACGTAAAGAACACAGGGAGGAGAAGCTTGCATTTGAAAAAGCGGTGTTGTAAAGGAGCAGTCTTGGTATCTGTGAAGCTTCCCTGCTTACTCTTATTCATGTCTTTCCCTTTTCTTATGTGTTCCCTATATGCTTCAGAAAAACAAATCTTGTAAACATTCGCTTGGTTTTGGCATAGAATAATAAAGCAGACAAGTGTCACATGAATGATTGTGACACTTGTACAAATGTCTGTGAGCTCAAACAAGACAGGCAAATTATGTTTTGACCCATTAACTATAGCTGTCTTAGGTAGAAAAAAATGGCAGTTTATCTGAATACTTAACTCAAGCACACACTTCAGACTTAAAAATTTTGCAGAATCATACCTTCTAATATTAATAGTTTGCATATTAAAAGCATGTCAAGATGTATCATCGTTCCATCTTTGGTTTACTGAGAAATCACAGTTCGGAGTGGATGGCGGGGAGGAAAATCAAGCTGGATGTTTTGATTCTGTGTCATACTGATACAGACCATCCTTTTGCCATTCCTACTATTTATCCACTTGATCATAATACTGTGGAAAAGGGAATGATGAAGACTTTGGGTATGTCATTCTTTGGCATTTTCAACTTCCCAGATTTCCTTTCAACTTGTCATAGTGTCAGAATTTCAGGATGGTAGTAAGAAGTTCTCTACAACATGGTAAATAAATCTGTCTCCCCATAAATGAGTGTGGGGTAGCCTGGCTGTGGGGCTCAGATGCAATGCTGCAAATAAATGATTTCGTCATTACTGATGTTGAAAAATTTTTAATTTTGATGAGATTTTTATAAAAACTCCCGGACTGTATAAATTTTGCCATGTCTCAAAATAATTCCAATTTATCATTATTTCCTTTCTAGTGTAGGTGTTTCTGTAGTTACATACCCCCTTGAAGCCTGAGACCATGTGAATTTTTTCAGCTAACTCCCAGTAGCCTTGCGCTAGAAGGATTATTCAGTACCTGTGTGTTGCAATGGCTCAAGATTCCCATCCTCTGCCTTTGTTCCTGTCTTCTTCCTTACATGTTCCTTTACCTTAGCTTTCCTTGTATATTCTTAGCTTTCTCCACATCAGGAAAAAAAATTAAATCAAGACAAATTATTTTAATACTGGATTTCATTTTTCAGATTTGAGACCTCGCTTTCAAAAACTGTGGAACTGCTCCTCGTGGAACAGTTTTTGAAATTTGTATTAATGAATTCTCTGCTACTTGGTTTCGGTTATGTAGTTGATAATATGATAATACATAATACAGCTCAAGAATTTTGGACAAAGAATGAAAGTTTTAAGTATTGTCTTAATTTGAGCATTCTAATGGGTCCTCAGACTGCAACCTTTTATTAATGAGAATATTTTGGAACAAGATTAGCAGTCTGTGGCAAGTAATAAACAGATTGAATGCATGTTTGTATAGAGTTCTTTAATGGGAACGAGGAAATGAGGTTGGATGTGCTTAGCTAGGAGATAAAAAACCCATCTAAGTTAAAAGGCATAATAGGAGTAAAAAAGTGAGACACAGTTTTAGACTGAAATGAGAGTGAAGACTTGGCAGATTAGATTTGCCTTAAGTCTATGATAGTTAAAATAACCCCATTTAAAATTTTGAAACTGTAATTTACATGTTCCTTTATTATTATTCAGATTAATACTAAAAGGGCAGAAGTCATCCAAGGAACTTACGCATTAATTTTCTTCCCTTTCACTATTCTGCAGATTTGTTTCAAAATATTCTTCTAGTACCTTGAATTTTGTTGCTATTTTTTGTTTTGACAAGTTTTCTTTCTGACTGTCTATTAATGCTACTGAGAAATAAAGATGCTTTTACAAAATGCTTTCAAGCACAAAAGGAGATGGTTTTCAAGAGATTATTTTACATATTTACATATTTTACCTTAAGCATTTTGTAGTCACTGCCTACTGGTGAATGTATCAGATTTTTACACACACTTTCAAAATGAACCAGTTTTGCTTCTAAGCCATTGCGAAGGGAGGAAATGAATTCTAACTTTTTTCACTTCATTTTCACATCCTCACATTTCCTTATTTCACATGGTTTAAAACAAAATGCCTCCAGCATTATTTTTCCTTTCTCAAGAGCAAAGTGAATGTGACTTTTCTAAGGGGGTCACAGGATGCCTCTGAGGCCTGTGGGTGTTACTGGACTGCTGCCTGCTTTCAGCTTAACTGAAGGGCTTGTCATAGTTTTCATCTCCTAAGAAATTAGCCCTAGGTGCTGGCCAGAAGCAGGAGAAGGCAGCATTATGAGTCCCACGCTGGTTATTTCCCACTGACATCAAATCCTGAGGTTTTAAAATTAATCCTACACAAAGACAACCCTTCATTTTGGTGCCAGTTTGAAATTAGACTGCAATAATGACCTTTTAAAGATGTCTAGTTGTTAAGATAACCCCCTGTTGGAAGTGGAAGGTGGCTCTTGCGCCCCGTGTTGCTGAGCGGCTCCCGGGGCAGCGGCAGATGCCGCAGAGGTGCCGTGACCGCGCTGCCAGCGGCGCTGCACCCCGGAGCCCGCAGCGCCGGCCGCGCCCGGCAGCGAACAAAGGGCCTTTATGGAGTGGCAGCGGGCAGATTAGTTACACACTGCGAACAGGGGGCTTGCACAAAGGGGACCGACTTGGCCATCAGAAAAAGTTAATGCTTGGCTATGAGTGTGAATTGAAAGCATACCTTCTAATGCTCTGACACTGGCTGGCGACTGGGAGAGCTTGGAAAGGGGAGTATTAACAGCAACTGTTAATGTAAACAAGAAAGTGATTTAATACATGCTACCCCCAAGTGTGAAGTGGAAACTGGCCCAGTAGAAAATGGGAAACATGGAACAGATCTCCATAATATACAGGAGATTTTTTTCTGTTGGAATAAATAGAAATTTGTATTGGTCCTAAACTAAAATTACTCACCTAATCATTCCTGTCTTTTCACCTTGGGGTTTTGCATCATAAACCTGCATGAATTTACCATGTGCAGAATTGTCTTTCATTTCTACTGATAAATAGGTTTGAAGCTGGAGATGGTACCACTTTGTAGTCAAAATAGATGTATGTAAACAAAGGCAAGAAACTGTATATCTATGAAAAATTATTTTGGTAACCATTACCCTTAGCAATTGTTTTTCTACTTTTAAATTATGAAAAAAAAATTACCATCACACTTTGTTTTTGTTAAAAGGATATATGTGGTTTTCACTTGTGAAAATTGACTGCTCATTTTTTTGAGGATTTTTAAATTTGGCAATGCTCAAAGGTGGTTCCAACTGTATGAAGTAAAACTTTGATTGCCAAGACAAATTTGGTTATGATTTCAACTATACGTGATATATGAAAATTTCAGCTGTTTAACCAGCATCAGTGGCACGTTTCCCTTTAAAAACTGGAGTAGGTCCTGTAGGAGCACTTCTAATCTGTTTAAATACTCCACCTTTGACTATTCAGTTATATTTTAGTTCTATTCATCAAAAATAGAAAATATTCATTAAACATTTTATTTTTTGATGGTGTACTCTACCATCTGCTGCCATGATGCACACAACTCTTGTTTTGAGAAATGTACTGTGAAATCTTAGTTTGAATCTGTAGATTTTGAAAATGCACAATATCCAGGCATTTAAGCTTTCCTTTTTTAACCTTTAGCACTGTTAGAGATTTCAAGAGCTTCTTTACAGCATTTCATAAATTAAACGTTTATCAAAATACAAACATTAGAAAAATATCATTTGTATGTTCTGTTTTTCTTTTATGTATTAAAATAGTGGGATTACTTGCTTAATCACTAAGGGAGGCAGTAGAAAATTCAATCTCTTATTTTATGATCATTTCTCTTCTTTAATACATTTCACCTAGTTCAGAAGTATGGATCAGAAACTCGCAAGGAAAACTGATGCCCTTTCCTGCAGCTAAATTAACAGGAATCACGTGGAAAACAATCTGAGCCTTGTATGAAAAGGGGAACCATTAAAATTAGCCCTAAGCTATGGACTGCACCCAATATCACTAGAACTGCACTCACTGCAGATGTGGAGGCTGGCTCTCAGGCAAACTGAGCTGTGTTGTATAGCTACAATTAAAATCAACTCCTCTGCCAAAAAATAAAAGGGAGGAGGGTAGAAGGAGAACATCAAAGACAGATTGAAATGTGTAGTTAGTAATAAGAGTGGTCTCCTCTTGAACCAAGCCCTGCAGCGATTCATGGCCCCCTTGTTAATGAGAAATTTTGACCTCTGGTTTGTAAGTTAAACTTGTAATCCCAGCTAATGAAGTAAATCAATCCCAACTTCAGTCTGTTGTTCCCATTTTTCTTTCCACAGTGTGTCTGGGAGTTAGTATCCAGGTCTACAAATACGATTTGGGGGGAAAAAATTATTCTGCTGCTGTCTAACTTCTCCTGTTTTGCAGATTCACTTACACATATCTAAAGCAGGCAGATTATTTTAATTTGTCTGTGTGCTTGTAAAATGTCCTGTTGGTTTTGGGTGTTTGTGACATTTAAATAATAGGCCTGAGTTAACATTTTAAAAGGGAAGCTGGATTTGTGGCGATCCAAAAATATTTATCTCCAACAGGTTTAAGCTTTAGATATGTAGATTGATTTGAAATTATTTGAGGAGCCTTATTTTAATTCTTGCTGTATATTTAAGGGGATACTAATGATAGTTTTGTGTCAGAAAAACAGTCTTCCACTGCAGTCTCAATTCTAAGAGAAAACATTCACTAGCAATAAAATGAATGCAAGGTGAAGATGCCAATTTTCATAATGTATGGATCATCCTTTGAAATACGTACTTCTGTGTCTTGTGAGCCACTGAGCGACAAAAATCCCAAATCCAGCCCAAAAGCCCCGGTAAAGCCTCCGAGTTGATTGTGTGTCACACCATGTTATTAAGGAATCTGTAAGAGATCATCAACTGATATAAAAGGACGTGAAGTCTTTTTGGCAAAAATAAGGAGATGTCAGATTCATAATGTGATCCCTTAAAGGAAAACATAATCAGCTTGAGACAAAGACTTGGAGCTGCTTTGTTTTCCTTCTGCGTTAGTAATTGGTAATGCTGTGGACCCTTCTGAATGACACAGGCCCTTTTTTGCTGTAATATGTTTTGCTCCAAAGAGAGCTTTTACATTATTTTATGGCTGTTTAGTGCTACAGACACTGTTTTACAGGGGCAGGATCTCCCAAACTAAATACATTATTCTAAATGAAGGGTGCACATACTTCCCTCTTGCTGCATCTCTGCTCTCCCTGCAGCTGTGACCCAGAGCGATGCAGAGTTTTGGCTCCCAAGTTTTTGGCTCTTAACGTTAGTTTTTCATATCTATATTCCTGCAGTTTGGTCAACCAACCTTACCCCATATTGCAGCCTTTTGTAGATGTCATGCGTTTAGGTTTCTGTCATGAAGAGGGAACAAATGACCACATGCTGCTGTATTTTATACAATTTTATTATAGAAAAGAGTAATTTTTTGCAGCAGTGGAGTCGGAGTCTCAGAGGACTGCCCCAGTTCAGCAGCTGCTTTTCCTGGGCTGACCCAGTGGTGCTGTGTTTTGGTTACCTCGGGGACCAAGCCTGGCTGTTCTTTCTGGGAGTAGGATCTGTATTATTTTTATGCCCTTAAAAGAGGATGATTCCTGCCCAGATTTGATGACTTGCTGCCTGAAAGCTGACAGTGGTTTCCTCAGGGCAGGCAATGGTCAGGGGCTGTTGGTGTGCCCAGAGGGATGTGTCCCCCCAGGCAGGGGCACAAAGGCTCCTGCAGAGCTTCGGTGAATGACCTGTCAGCAGCAGGTGACACCTGGCCCTTGCCTGCCCCTCTCCTAACTGATGGACACTGGGGAGCCCTGGGCATGGGGAGATTCAACCAAACCTGGAGAAAAGGCCCCTTTGTAACTCACTGAAAGCTGTTCTGAGGCTGAGACTTGCAGTGACAGCCCTTGAATAAGTTCCTTTCAGCATTTCTGAGAAAAGCAAAGCACCTGAACTGTGGGTCTGGTAAAAGAGGTGGGTGAGCAGAAGGTTCTAGAATGAATTGTAGAATGGTTTGGTTTGGAAGGGACATTAAAGATCACGTCGTGCTCTTGCAGAGGACCCACGCATTGTGGAGAGTGAGATGCAAAAGGCCTCTCCTAAGGAAGGGGAGGAAGAGCTTTTCTGTAGAGGAACAAAATATTAATGCAGTCCAAATATAGAGATTATATCTCCTAATAAGTTTTAGCCTGTAATGTATATTTTTCCTAAGGATCAAATGTAGTGGAAATTTTTATTACTCAGAGTTCCTCTGTATCTAGAGGGACTATAAGTTTATAAGTAACACATTAAGTGTTACCTGTGATCTTCAAAGTACACATGAAGGGCTAGATTAAACTGTACACTGTTTTTGTTTGTGATAATACTGCACAATCATTAACATTACCTGTATTATTCTTTGAAGATGCTCATGACCCTCATAAAGATTTGAAGCTGGTTGCTTTATACTGCTGCAAATCATTAGTGCATTGTAAGTAAGACTTTATAATAACCTACTTTTTGTCTCACTAAATTTGAAAGAAGCTTTGTTAATTCTGACAACAAGTGGAAAAACGCAGCAGTGAATCTGTTCTCGAGTGATATACCTTAGTATATGGAGGATCCTGTTGTGAAGAACTTTGAAAATAATCATGGTTTATTAGCTGCACAGTCTTTTCCCCTTTGTTTCTATTCATTTAATTTAAAGTGAAACAACTCAGCATGCAAAACTAAAATTAGCTGCAGAAAAGGTGTAAGTGAATAAACAGGCAAATCCATTAGAGTCGATGGGTTATTGGATCCCTTGCCATTCCTCAGATGGCGGCCTATTAAAAGTGGTAATGTCTGCCTGCAGCATGGCCTTGAGGCATGAAGAAGGCCAAGACAGGCATATTTCACATGCATCAGACACAAGAATTAAATAGACCAATGTTCCCTAAAAGACTGAAGTACATCTCTTTCTGACGTTCATCTCGGGCAAAAATTCATTGATCTCAGTATGTCCCTTGGCAATTATAAAATATTAAATCCAAGTCACACTTTTCTAGTTGGCTTAATTTTTTCTCTATTCACAGCTTTCTATTTGATCAATTTTAACAAGTTAGGAATAGCATCTAATAATAAAATAAAAAGTGCAGAGTGAAAAAGTTTGTTCATTTCACATTCTTACATTTTTATATTTAGTCTTTAGACCTGCCTGTCATTTTATTGTGTTCTAAATAAATCTGCACACTAACTAGATGAAAAGAATATATATTTATGCACTCAAAAAAATCCTCCATGTGTTCTTTGAATTAGCAGGGTTTTTTTAAAGCTAGATGTTTGTATGTGGCCATAGTATTACGTGAAATCTGTATTTTAAAACTAAATCTGTGTAGTTAATCAGCACTGCTTTTCCTAGTGTCAGACACTAATTATTTCTGCTTCATGTTTCTCTTATGTCAGGCTGGAAAATTTAATCTTGGTGGAATCTTACTTCTGAATTAGTACTTACATGAGCATTTTTGTTTGTTTGTTTGTTTTAACTGAAATTTGGATTTGTTTGTGTAAACACCAGTCAAGCAAAGTGACAAATAACCTTTCAGAATCTGTATCTGTTTTAATATAAATGTGGAGATTGTAACATTCATTACAGCACAACAACTGTCTTTGCTGATGAGAGAATACCATGGGGAGATTTCTTCCATCCAGGCATTCTACCTGTTGTGTTGGCTCGTTCCCTTCCTGCTCGGGACTCTCATCTGGCTGACACATTACAGCCTTCCATTCCTTCGATAAGCTCTTTGGCCAACAGCTGGAAGCAGTCTTGGCTGAAAAGATGTCAAGAAGAATACTCAGAGTCTTGGTTGGCTTTCAAAAAATGACAATTTTGATAATTTTCTATCAGCAAAATTACCCCATGGAAAGGCAGGGGAGGGTAATCAGTAGGTCTTAAATTTTCAGAAAAGCAAAGTTTAAGATTTTGCTTTACATTTTGGAAACAAGACCCTGTTGCCACGTCACTTTTATTTAATACACCTAAGTTGTTTTTTGTTAACAGAAAAACTATTGTAAGTGTTAATGAGATGGGGGGAAAAGAAGAGTCTGGCTGCCAGTGTAGCTCCTTTAGCACCAATGGAGAGCAATCAGCGTGCTGCCCTGGGTGCCCAGTTTAGACGTGGACAGATTGGCTGTCTGCTTCTGTGTTGTCTCCATTGCATTTCTAACCTGGCAAACGTTTCCCTTAACCCCGAGCCCAGTGGCAGAGCAGGGCTCCTGGCTGTGTTCATGGTCCTCAGCACAGCTCTGACCTTCTTGCTGTGAGGACCAGCTCACACCCATGGCTGCAGTGAGATCCCTGGGAGGAGGAGGAGGATATTGTACAGCGTACCATCCGTGCTTTGGGGTTCATCTGAGTTGGTTTTATTTGGTTGCTGGTGGTGTTAGATTGGTAATTGTGCCTGTCCCTTGCTGTGTCTTTGTACAGTGAATATTGCACGAGGGCTCATTTCCAGATGGTCCTTAGAGGTGAATATAGTTACCAACTGACCAGCATCCATCTCTCCTGCCGGAGACGAACAGAGCTGTAGGTATGATACGAAATTCAGGAAACACAGGAACACTGTACAGGTGACTCAGTATCCCACTAGTTGTTGAGATTTTTTCCCCTTTTTTCATAGCAATTGTGATCCAGGCATTTCAAAGTCACTTCAAGAGCAGTGTTACTCACATATTGAGGCTTTAAAAATGCAGATATAATTTTCCCTCTTTAAAATTAATTTTTATATATTCTTCTGGAAGAGCCACATTTTGAAAAAGGTCTAGGCTAGAATGTTTGAGTATATCTCTCCCTGTACATGTACATGTATGGACTTAGGCATGTGCTTATAAAATAATTTTTGATTATGTATCTGATTTAGTATCAGCCATTTGACATAGCTGCCTCAAACATGGCTGAGAAAATAAAATCAGAAGAGCTGTGTTCTGTGTTTGATGATTATGGGTTGATGGGGTAAATTGGCTCTTTCCAATTGCCAGCATTAAGTGCTTGTTAGTGTGTTCTGTGTGGTGGTGGTGGTTTGTTGGACAGCCAGCACACCTGTATGACCAACCAAAGTTTGATTTCCATTTCTCACCTAATGGACTGGCACATAATGTATTATTTATTAAAGCCATGATTCTAATTGATGTTTTGTCTAAGCACATTGGATTCAGAGAGCACTTTTTGTTCAAAACACTGTTTCCTTTATTGAGTCCCTGCTGCCATCAACCATACACTCTTAATCTCATGCTATTTGTCTCATCTGCCCCAAACATAATTCTTGCCTGTTTCTTTGAATTTATAAATTGCAGAACTGGGTTTGCTTTTGAAATCCACTTAAAATTCCGTATTTCAAAGTGAGACAAAGTAAGATGATTTTAGCTATGACTCTTCTGAATATTTCCATGACTTTACATGATATGAAAAACTGCCCTTCTCCAGACAGCAGTTTTGTTTTACTTTATTCTACAGAAATAAATATAGCTGTTCTTATTTTTTTTAATTCTTTAAACATAAATTAATGATAGTTTAATCAGTTTTCTGGCTGTTTACATTTTTTTCCTAGTCGGTTTTGCATCATGATATTTTTGTACATTATATTATGATATAAAAGTAAAATTAATAGCTGTAAAAAGTGACAGAATTCTGCTGTAAGGACGTGCAATATTGTTTATTAAAATTATGCTGTTTAAAGAACATTTTACTGAACTTCATTTTTCTTGAACTGCATACTAATTTTAAAGGTCAGTCTGGTTAGTTACCATAGTAGTGACCTAAAAATAACCTTTCCAGTGTACCTGTATATTTCTGATCTGTAGTGTTAGCATTCAGAAATGTTCTTTCCCTTAGAGTTTCAGCAGCTAAATAAGTTGCAACCCCTTCAGCTATACTCATAAAAATTTGCTTCCAGACAACATGGTCTGTTTATTGTGTAATAATCGAAATGGCACTAAATTGCAATGATTGCTGAACACTTAGGAATTGCATTAACCACTTAACTGCTAAACTATTTTCCATTTTCTTCCTCACTGTGAAGTATTATATCGATTTTCCTCTTAGTTAGAGCTGCTTACTCAACCTCGGAGATGAACAGAATATTTTAGTAACCTCATACACTGTCATATTTTGAGTCAATCAGCAGTGACCTTGGTAAAGAATTTTCTGGAGATTTTTTAAAAAGCTATCAAGCAGAATGGCTGGCAGTGTGCAGCCATGTATCTTCACAGAAAAGAGAGGGAAACACAAAACGTCCCTGCTAAATGAGTTTAGTACATTATATGAAGGATTAAATCTTTCTATTCCCCTCTATGCTAGATGGGTTATTTCCTCTTACTTTTAATACACCGCTGCTAAAACAAATTGGTGAATAGTTCTGAGGCCTTATCCAGGGACTTAATCGCAGCCTGTAATGTGGTGCTGGAAGTGTAATTAAAAATCTAAATACAGTGATAAGTGAAGGATTTTACTAGTGCCATTGTATTCGTGGGGGGTGTTGATTTTTTTGTTTTCTGACTGTTGTTTGTTAACTGAGGCAAAACACAAACATTAGAGCGGTATCAAACTTCAAAGCTCCATGGTGATTGTTAGCTAAACTAGTTGTGTTTCCAAATATTTTACTTTCAAATTGATTTCCTTTTTCCCTCAAAGGTTTATAGAGATAAATTCTGGTCCTGTTTTTTTCTGAGAAAACTTGTCAGAAAAAGCAGAGGGATTTTTGGTTTGCGTTTTTGTGGGGGGAATTTCTTGTTGTGGTTTTTTTTTTTTCCCCTAAGCAGAACCTTTCTGGAATCTTGCTGCAAAAAAAAAAAGGGGCGGGGGGGGGAAGGCTGATACAGGTAAGGAAGAGTTAACTAGAAATGGAGCGGGGATGCTGGGGGGCAGCAGTGCTGCAGAACATAGCAGTGTTCGTGCGAAGGCAAGTCATTTCCCGAAACACTGCAGACACATGGCCCGAGGCGGTCTAAAACCTTTGGAGACCAAAATGGCTCGCAGGAGTTAGAAGTAATAAGGTGTTTTTCCCTTCTTTCTCCTTCACTGAAATTCTGTAAGGTTGCTATGCATTACCAAGGAACAATGCCACTATTTTTGTGTTTTATATGGGTATTAAGATCCATTACAATTTGACATTTTTAAGATTGGTTATCCTGTAGTTTGGTGTTAAATTGAAGTTGTTTGTTTTGAATTTAATTCTTTCATTTTTCAAAGGAAAAAAGGCAGCACTGCTGTGCTGATAGCTTACTGAAGGATGCCAGGATTTGATGTTTGAATTTAATGCTTGCTAACCCAAACTATAGGCAAAATTATCTGTAAAAGAAGTCTTGGGTTTTATATTTCTTTAATTTTTTTTTTAATTCTGAAAAGTGCTTTCTGGCTAGCTTTTCACAATCAGGTTGTAGAAGATACTGCACATCTAATATCTTTAAGGCATATGGTTTCTGGGATTATTTCTAACGCTGTGTTACACACCCAAGTCGTATTGTGCTTAATGCAACCTGCTTATGATTATTATAACCCTGCATGTTTGCAGCAGCTAAATAAACTCCACATCAAATAAATTACTGCGGAAACATTATTAGGCCAGCAGCGATGTTAAGGACATCTGTTAACTCTTTTTTCAAATGCCCTGTCCTTACCGTTTATTCTAAATATTTGTGTTGTTAATTATTACTTAAGTACACAAAGTAGTCCTTCCGACAAAGCTGTGAAGAGCAGCTGAGGAGGATGAGACAAGTTCATGTCCCATTCACAGCCTTGCTCTGAATGCCACAGTAGTGTGCCTGTGGCTCACTGTTTTAGGGTGAACAGTGGTAAACTGGGACAGAGCAATGGATAATGCACAGAGATTTCCATCGAGGTGGTTACAGCAATGGTCATGCTCCAGCCAGTGAGGCCTTACCTCAATCAGCAAGGCATAGTCTGAGCAGCTTTCCCCATTTAGGCCCTAAAAGTCTAAGTTGTTATTAGAGCTGGTGAAAAAAAAATTGCTATGAAACTTCCTCTGTCAAAATACATTTTTGTCAAAGATAAAATGTTTAGCAAAAATACATCTGTTTCAAAAACATATTTGTCAAGAAGGTTTCTCAGCTCCAAGATGACATTTCTAGTGAGAAAGTGAGTCTATTGCTGAGTGGCTGCAGCCCGGATCTGGGAGATGAAAGATGAATAGTGCCTTAACCACTGGGCTGACAAGTCTCTCTGCCACTCATGTTTGTTATAATGCAGGTTGAAAACACTGTTGAGAATTGAAATGTTTTCTGGCTTAGTCTTTATTGTAAGGTAGAACGTTACACACTAGAACCCAATTCATAGTTCTTTTAGATATCAATTCTTTACATTTGAAATTCAGCTGAGACCATAAGGTGTTCTGCCAGCTGGCACCAAGAGTGGTCCAGGGCTCGTCTTCATTTGTAATTTAGTGAATCGCAGATACCTGATCATGAAAACAAACAGGATGCTGTTGTTCAAAGGTTAGATGGAACTTGAGAGCAACTCTGGTAAATTAAAACAAACAAGCAATAGTAAAAGGACCTGCTGCAATTCTCTAAAGACAGCGTCTAAAAAATTTCTGTTGGGAAGTTTGCCAGAATACTGAGAGCTTTCCATCATCATGATAGAAAAAATAGATGCAAAGTAAGGAATGCTCCGTAACTGTGTTTTGTTTCTGTCATCTGAGCAATGTCTGATTTTCAAATTACGGTCTTGCCTCTGAATGTGATTGAAGTAAACCTGTAGTACATACTTAGAGTATTGCCAGTTCAAGTGTTTGCCTTGCAGTTAAGTGTTGGCTCGTGGCAGTGTGGCTGTGGAGGATCACAGCTCCAAGAAACCTCTCCTTCACTGATTCACCTGCAGCCAGACTGAGCAGACAAAGGCAGGGCTCACTGCCGGGAGTGCCCAAGGTCCAGGCTGCAGGATGGCTCCTCTCCTTTGTCCTCCTTTCCCTTGGCCACCCCAAGATGCCCAAGGAGGTCTTGGCCCTGCCCGGTGCCTCTCCCGTGGCAGAGATTCCCACAGCTGCTCCCCAGAGTCTGTCAGATAAGATCATGGGTTGGCCAACTCCTCTTTATGGGCCAATGAATTATGCAGCTGGGGTAATTAGATGGTTTTGTTGTGTGAATCAGGATTATGCTCCTGGGGTGCCACCTAGGAAAGTCTGTGAAACTGCATAATAAAAAAGTCATTTTTATGCAGAGGTGGAAATATTTTGAATGCAAAGAATTGGTGGGGGAGGGCAAACCCAATGTTCTCCTGTATTTTGAGGGGAAAAGTGAAGCCTAGTTGTTAACCATTAGAGCTCTTATTTCCCTTGCATTGTACAGGGGGAGGAAGATGCTACTTTAGCATAAACTCCAAAAGAAACAAAGTACTACTCTCTTCCCCCAAGTAGAGCTATAGGATATAGATCCATTTGTGTAGTTGGAAAACATGTGTGGAATTCTATATTTAGGGACTCTGTATATTTGTATAGGCATTGTATGCTATTTGTGTAATAGGACCTAGTTTACAATTAAATTCAATATTCCTTAATTAAACCATAGTTTCCATGATATTCTTCAGCTACGTGTTTTGGAAGACATTTGAGGTAACAGACTGGTATGTAGTCTTGACTTCTCTAACCTCCATGCCTTATGTTTGTGCCTCAAGATAACATTGAATAACATATTTAAACTGCTCATGTGTGAAAAAGCAAAATTATATCTCACGAACTGATTTCTTCACACATTCAAAGAATCGAATTCCCCTTTTGTTCCAATACTAAATGGGAATCCAAAAGGAACGAATGCTTGTACACAAGATGTGGTATTTCAAAATGGAGAAGATACAAATACTTTTAATGAGAAGGCATTATACTGATTTTAAAAGTTGAATAATTTTACAAAGGTATTCTTTTACAAATGTTTTCATTGTGTAGGCATTACAGTCTGGTTCAGTTGATAATGAGTCAGAGAAGTTTACTGAGCTGTTATGATTTACTGTTTTGAGTTGAATACAGATATTGTAAAACAGTAATTGGTGATAACCATATTTGATTCTTTCTTCAGTTTCAGCATCCATAAGAACTGGTACTGTAAAGTGCTATAGTAAAAAATAGAGGGGCATATTCTTGTGGCTGTGATTAGTATTTATTAAAAATATATTATGTTTTCCATATGTCCGTGTATATGTAATAGTTTTGCATGGGTATGTATAAATTGTACCAAAGCCACAGTATTTCATGGATTTTAATTACTATGTAGCTATTTTTGGAGTTTTTGTAAATGAAGCAGACTTTAAATTTGAAGGCAGTCCACCAGATGAGCTGTTCTAGCTGGAATTAGAGCTTACTTTCAAATTCCAACATCTATATGAAATAGAACTTGATGACATGAGATGCAAGTCTTAAAAGTAAAACAAAACAAAATAAAACAAAAACCCTTCAGCCCAAACAAAACGCAAAACCAACAAACCCTAATAGTAATAAAAGTTCCAAATGTCCTCTCTCAATTTACAGAATCTGCCCGGTTTTCTGAACTTTGGATAGAACTTAAATTTATTGCAATAAAATCAGCATTTTATTGTTCAATATGATGCTACTGTTTGGGTTTTATGGGTACACAGAGTAGCAAGACAATAAGGGGTTATGGTGATGGTGCTGTTTGTGGAAAAGCCGAATTAGGCCCGTAGTGGGAGGTGGTTAGACAGGGACAGCCCTGAAGTTTGCTCCTGGAAAATATGGAATCCACTGTAGTTCCACTGAAGGGGGTGCCCTTTTCTAGATAAGAGCAAATAGAAACAAAGTACTTTATAAATGAGTATGTAAAGGATATGGCAGGATCTTGAGCAATATTTTTTCAGAATAAAGAATGTTCCAGTTACTGATTTATCTTATTCACTGAAAAAAAAGAAGGCCTGTAGCTCTGAAGGCATAATTTGTTTAAGACCCTGGCCAAATTAAGTCACCTTGGGAGCAGTGGAGGCTTCTGAAGAGCAGTCTATGATCTGGCCGTGCATTTTGCTGCAATTTAATTTTAAAAGAGTAAGTAGAAGCCAAGATCTAAGAACTTTGGCAGTTAATGGGAAAAGCTGATATGGGATTATTGAGGTTAGAGTTCAGATAGAACAGATGGTAAAATAGTTATAACCTACTGTACCATATGTTGCTGCTGCATGCGTTCAGGTAGCACATTATATGTACAGTGTGGAAAGATCGGGGATCCTAGCACAGATTTGTAGAAAGACCAAGAAAGAGCTTGAAAAATTGATTTCATCATTTCAGGCCAGGTTAATGAGAAAGATGTAATTTGTTAAACTGAACACCAGAACTCACCATTCCAGAAAGGGATACCAAAAATTAGGCATAACACGTAACTGCATCTATTCTAATTCCCAGAAAACTGAAATGAAGCTTGTATTTCAGGAAGTCTTCTTTCAGGCTCGTTAGACTTGAATTTCTGGGGAAAGTATTTGAAGAAAAAACTAAATTCACAGCACTTGAATTCAGGCCATTAAAAATGGGTTACAATTTGATTTATGATTTTTGTAACTTTTAATCAGGGGGCAGATTGTCAAAAGAGCATGCTGTCTTATTGAGATGCCAATGAAGTGATAAATTTCTCACTGGAAACAACTGGAGCTTCACTGGATTAGGGTATGTCAGAAAACCTGCCTGCTGATCTATAATCTCTGCTGATAATACTCCGACCCTTTTTAGGAATCTGATGTGATACCATGAACACAGGAAGGTAGAAGACAAGAAAGAGAAAAAAGGGTTAATCAAGTCAGAAGTACTGAGAGAAGAAGTGAAATAGTAGCAAAGAAGAAAAATGAAGGCAGAGAGTTGTGATTTGGAGTGGTGCTAAAGAGCCTCTGGGCTTGAGATTCATCTCGCATTTTATAATGCTCATGTTGTGTTGTATCATAATGCACTTGCTCCTACTGGAGCTGCTGTGCCTCCCTCCTACTGCCAATGGTAAAAATAGGCCAGTAGCACCACTCCATGCAATGGAACACACTCGGAATTCCACGCTGTTGTTTCCCTTGGCTCTCTCTCTAATGATGGCAGTAATCCCCTCAGTGTGTGCTCCTATGCTCAGCGTTTGTCTGCTTGGGTGCCCTCTCCCAGCATCTGCTGGGTTCTCACGTTGCTGCAGTGGATTGTGCCAGCTCCTTCCAGAGAGGGGAGTACATTGCACTCCACTGCCTTTTGTTTAACTTAGCCAAAAATATCCCACCATGAGCCTCTGGTTTGAGCTACAACTGTGGTAAAGGTTTTTGTTTTGTAGTTACAACCTTATTTTTGATATAATATTCATGTTTATTTTGTTTTGGGAGTAATTAGATCTGATGGACTTGTCAGTTCTATACATTGATGATTGTCAATTGTCAGGACCCGTCTGTAAGAGCTCTTCAGTATGTATCAGATGATTGACTAGGTGATTTTGTGTCTGGCTTAGACTTATTTCTATAATATATTTTAGGGTCTGTTTTAATTAGAGTTGTTTGGAGTGGAGCACTTGATTTTGTCTATCTGGTTTTTAATTTATTTTAAACAATTAATAACTCTGTATATTGGGGGTGGTTTTAATAAGGGAAAGGTGGTGATAGTTGCAATATTTACTTGTTAAGTCTTCTTTTCTTGAGGTAGTCCTAGTGGTGTTCAAATCTATCAGAATAGTAAAAATGAAAAGTTAGAGATAACCAAGAGTAGAGCTTTAACATCTGAAAAAAATGTTTTTCTGCATCACTATGTCTCCTCCATGATCATCTGTAGACTGAAGACATTTATTCTTTATAGCAATTGATATGGATTGCCCAATCATTTTGTTACAGCAAGATACAGTTGATTAAAGAATCTTCTGGAAAGTTTGTGATGCATTTAATCCCACTGTTTATACAGTGAGGTAGATCTTGGACAATTGTGAGTGTGTGGAAGGGTTAACTTTACAAAAGACAAGTATGTTTGGGTTTTTTTCAAATAGTTTAGTTTGAAAATTAAGGTTTATTCCTCGTTGTTGGCTGTGTTGAATAGAAGTGTCTTCAAAAGATTGGTTGGTTGCTTTGTGGTGAAATGGGCTGGAGGAAGATAAGGATTTGGGAGTTTGTGAAGTAAGAGGTGATTACAGGGTTTCTAAAGCGTAGAGCAAAGTTTAAATTGTCAGTAATGTGTTTATAAATTAAAATGATCTGCTTGTTACTCAAGGCTTGGCTGTCTTATTTTGTCTAATAATGGAAGGAAAGGGAAATCCTGGACTGACATTTAGAGGTTAGAGGACAGTATGAAACAGAGGGTTGATTTGGAAGTTTAAGGGCAGATTAGATAGCAGTCAAATGCTCTAATGCAGAGTAATCAGAGGTGGTGGAGACATGTAGGTCACCAAGTGTATCTGCTTTGAGTCCCAGAGAAGTGATCCTGGTGCGGGGGAGAGAGACGGGAATGTGGACAAGGACTTGAGGAAGAGCGTGGTGGAAGCAGCACTTGGTGACCAGGATGTGCAGGGGACTGTCTTGATAGTGTGGAAGGGGAAGCAGTGCAGGGAGTGGGGGCTCGTTTAAGGTTACTGATGTCTGTAGGAACTTGTTTCCTTTTTGGAGCCTTTTTTTCTGAGAGTTATTTGTGCCAATCTAAGTTTTTAAAATGTTTTCTGAGCAAGCAAACCACTAACTTAAAAAGAGCCAAGAGTGAGACTTAGCTGGAAGAAATGTGAAGGAATCAAGAACTGAATGGCTGAGTGATGTGGTAACTTCTCCCTGCTGGACTCTGTCATTTCTCCCTAATGTCTGAAATGCACCAGCTGTAAGTATATTCCATGATATTTGCAGTAATAGAGTGTTAGCTGTCTTCCACCTTTTATTTACAAATGTTAATGTCTTGTTTCCTGCACACTGGACTGTGTTCCAGCGATGTGTTTATCCTGCAAGCTGAAGGTATTAGCATTTAGGGCTTAATTTTATTGGCACTCAATCCAGAGATAACTGCATTGCCTGCTTTATTTTGGTTTGTTTAATGGGCTGGGTCAGGGTGAGGGCCCTGCACTACCTTCAATCCACAGAGGAGCCTGTGGTAATTACAGGGAAAGGTTTAGATCACTGTTCAGAGAGAGTGACTAATCCACCAGCAGATTTTACACGGGAATAAAGTCCTAAGGAGCTGGTAGATCTGTGGGTACTTTTGTCCTTTGTTTGGCAACTGGTGCATAAAGTCACTCGATTAGCACTTGCACAGTTGCTGGGAGTGAGCAAGATGGCCAACAGCTGGAAACACAATTATTATAAAGTCTGGGTGTTATACATCATAATTAGGCTTAAGAACTGAAAGTCAGCTGAGATGAATGAGGGCAATTCGTGCTCTCAAGAGCTGAGAAAGTGATTTTGTGTTTAAGATTTGGATACTTCTCTCTCTGTCTCCTGCTCTTCCCCCTGCCATGGGAGGGCTGGCAGGACGTGAGGCAGCTGTGTGGTACCTGTGTTGCACCTCGACGTGTGCATGGAGTGTGATGCACGTGGAAGCACTGACTTCTCCTCATCAAAACCTGCTGGGAATGAGTCTGGTCCCCTAAAGTCGTTCTGCTCAGAGTGTTTTCAGTAAGAGGCAGGCCAAAAAGCAGCCTTTACTGTATAGCAATTATGTATCTTTTAATTAGATATTTAAACAATTAAATTTTACAGTTCTATGTGTCTAGAGATTGATGAATGTCAAGAATATTTTAATTATTTTTTGTTTCTGATTTAATGAAAGTCACAGTCATACAGGTTAGAAAGAAAAGGGCCACCCACTATGTAAAACTGAGATAGTTTCAAGCTAATATCAAGGATATTAGAAAAAATTCAGATGGGAATCAAATATGTCTCAATGAAAATATGAATCCTGCAAGCTGGGCTGTAGGGCTTCTCCCAGAGTTGGTTTGACGTTTCTTGACTCCCAGTGAGAAAGAATGCAGGGATGTACAGAGCGACTGGGCTGGAGTAACACAGGCAAATCCTTCAAAAAACCTCAACAAAACAACAGAAAACAAGAAAAAAACCCCGTGTTAGTATTGAAAGATGAGAAGGGTAAAGCACCACAATGCTTGAAAAACAGCAATAAAAAAATTTGGCAGGATTAGTATTTCAAAGGGAGCAGCACTTGATTAAACATTTGGAAAGCATGCGAGGAGAAGCATTCCAAGCAAAATGAAAATATATGTGTATGATGGAAACAGGATAAATAGAATATTCCACTTATAATTACCACGGCAAGAATGCAGCCCAAACTTAAGAATCTTAATCAGGTAAAATTGTCATTGCTTTTAAGTCCAAGTAAGGCAGTGGATTGTGGCTGGGTATGAGATGTTTGTGCATAAAGATGTTGGCAGGACCTGTAGCTGCTCTGAAGAGCAGGTTCATGGACAAAGGAAATGAGAAGACCCACAGCTTGCACCACCAGCACGTTGTGAGTGTGCTGCAAGGAGCTGGAGGATACAAGGCACTGTGTTCTTATCAGATACCAAATGGGCAGTGCGGGTACCAAAAGATCTTGGAAAGGTCAAAGGTCTCTGCAGAATGCAGAGCTTATCTCAAAAACCTGAGTTTTTCTGCCTCACATCAGTGCAGTGATTATTCAGACACTGCATGGATACATTGATTAAGAAGTGAAGATTAGTTGCAGTCTGGTTCCTACCAAGTGTGACCTATTGAAGACTGGGCACTGAATGCCTGTCTCTCTTGAGCAGGTAAATGTCATAGCCCAAAGCTGCCTTACACTTCATCTCATTCTATGTTGTCACTGGGGCAGACTCCTTCCCAGATAGTTTCTCACTGAAATGCCTCATAGCCTGTTTTTTGCCCCTGCTCTCATTCAGCTAGGGGGAAATGCTGTCTTAGAGGGAGCGATGAGTGGTGAGATTGGAACTGATGCCCAGTTCCCTCAGCTGGAAGATTTTGGTTTGATGCTGCTTTACCAAGCAGGTTTTTATTATAATAGTACTTGCATATGTGACTTGGCGTAATGTAATAAAGGCAAGGAGCAGGTACATATAAAGTCTTCTGCTTGTAATGGCAGCCCATTTCTTTGGGTTCAAATAACATCAGGTAATTATAAACTGAAGTGATCACATCTGAAGAAAAAATTTTCACTGTATCCATGACTTACTATGATTTACCTTCCCCTTATTATTTCTTAATTTAAAAATTACTGCATGCTGTCTTTGAAATGTTGCAATTGTGTTGGTATTTGAAGTACTTGTAAGTACTTGTGCAAATCAGTTTTTCTGATGTTTGTCTGCAGGGCGAGGTGTGTGTTTATGTGCCCAGGGGAAAGGAGATGCATTTGCATCCAGGAGGGTGTAGCAAGTGAACGGGTGCCAAAACAGTCTGTAGGAACAGTTGCACTAAAATAGTACAGGGTAAAAATGTTGGCAAATGAAAATAACCAGCTTCTGAAGAAAGCATGGGATCTAATCCTCCCTGTAAATGCTGCTCATCTGAAGGCCTAACTGATAGCTTTTGGCAATGAATCTTTCTAAAGACACTTGCAGAGCCACCATGTTGCACATATGAAGATGCACGGTATTTTTGTAGATATAATTATATTTCATATAGTATTGTTGATCTTTGAGGTACTGATGAACAGTTACTACATTTCTGTACTTCAGAGGCACCTTAATTTTAGGATGTTTCGGTGAAATCATTATTATTAGCCTCAGTAGGCGTTGAATTAAACCCTAATTTATGTGGGACAGCTAATCATACGTAGTATTATACCTGTTTTTCATGTGCCTCTCAGCCAAGGATCTAATAGCATTTTATGCAAGTTAAAACATAATTGCTGCAGAATATCTCCAGAATGTTTCTTGTGATTCAAGACCTCTTATTCATGAGAGCAGACTTAATAGATACCTTATCTTTCCCCTCCTCTGCAGTGCATGGAGCTTGCAGAGACAAAATTCCTGGTATATTTTACTCCATAGATAGCTTGGCTTTGAATTGTTGTTGTATGATTCCCACTTTCAGACTTTGGCTGGAAGTGAAGTCTGCCACAAGGATGTGCCATGTAGCCTGGGAAGAAACCCAGCGGATCTTTTATCATTATTGCCTTGTCTCTGGCTCACAGAGAAGCAATAGCCGCAGATCAAGACTGTTCAAAGCAGAGATGTCAGCACTGAATTGTTTTTTGGTGAAGGAAGGATGGATAAAATATTAAATGCAATCTTCTACTTGCCCTTATCTTTCTGTTCCCTGACAAGAATATTGTACGTTATTTCCATGGTTCTGTAATTCAAAGTTGAAGAGATGCAGGTTTGTGAAGAAAAAAAAAAAATTGTTCGACAGTAGAAGTCATTGTTATAAGTGTAGATTCTGTATTACATTCGCTTTCTCCTGTGAAAGCACTTCTATCTCGAGCAGGGAACAGCATATTTTTGGGACTTACCCACTTTGATTTCCATCCAGCTGCTGCTGAAACTATTGTAATTTAATGCACAAAGACACTTCTACTTTGTGAGCAGTGGGGGAGTTTGCCCGTGATCACTTTGGAAGAGGTGTGTCTGTCTGCCTCAGTCCCCTTTCCCAGCAGCCTTTAAACCTTTTGAAATCCTTAGGGATCAAATTGGGCGGTGGGGCCCAGCAGAAGGAGAACAGAGGTGGGAAGGAGCTTGAGATTTTGAGTCCCTAGAGCTTCTGTGGGAACTGTTGGCTTGGGTCAGCAAAGAGAGGCTGGCTGGGCTCTCCAGGGGAACAGGCTGTGAGCTCGGGGGTGCGCCTGGCTCAGGGCCACACGCCCCTGGGGGCTGAGGAGCTCCTGCAGCCCTGGGGGCCGTGTGGGGACCCACCTGTGGCACCTGAGGATGGGACAAGAGCCGACCATGGAGTAGCTCCGACACAATTTTGACATGGGTGAAGGTTTGGGAGGCGGGGGGACTTTGTGGTTGGTGAAGGGCACAGACTGTTCCTGGAGAGATGAGAGGTGATGCACACTCTGTAGAGGAGCTCCATTTGCTGTGGTCAGTAGTGCCAGAGAACTGTGACACAAATGAGGCTTTGTTGGCCTCTCCATGCACAGGGCTTGTTGTGGTCTCCCTGTCACTGGGAGAGCATGTTTCTGTGGCAGACTGTTGTATATTTAGCTAGGGATCTACCAAGGCTTAGGTCAAAAGTTTATTCTGAACTGTTTGTATTTCCCTTTGCAAACAGCTTGAGTTTTCTCATAGAGGAAAATCATGAAAATAGCAAACAGGCTGAGAAAGGTGGCCCAAATCTTATGTCACATCTGACATAAATTCAGAATTGCTTCAAAGTATGCATACTGAACAAGTAATTACTCTGATTCTTCTGAAGCTGTAATTTCAAGCTAGGTAGCTTCCAACAGTTGAATGAAGCTTGTCAGCCCAGCACTGTTATTTGGAATGCTGTGAGCTCTATCCCCATCAGCTCACGGAGCTGAAGTGCAGTAAAGCTGTTTGGGCAGCCAGACTGTGACTGTCTCAGTGGCTCTGGGATTACAGGTTATCAGAGATCACGGCACCGTGGCGGGGTTACAAATTCCTGCCTGTGATTTTCCATGAATTGATTTTCTCTTCAGCCATGGCCAGGAGCAGGAGCTGGGGGGAGTCTCAGGTGCTCCCCACCCGCTGGAGCCCCGCAAGGAGAGCACAGGAGAGTCTGTTTGCTCTGTGCTGTATGCTGGGCTGTGCTGTGGGGTTTTGCAGGTGCCAGGTCCGAGGCAGTCACCAGTCCCCAGGTGTGTTACAAGAAAGGATTGAAGGAGCACAGGAAGAGAGGCAGTGGGGAAAGGAGAGGCCAGGAGGGAAGGGGAAAGGAAGTCACTGGAACTCATGTTTGGAAGCTGTCTCAAAATTAAGAGGCAGAGAGTTAATATATGAATTACATGGGTTTTTTTCTGGTCTGGAATGTCTCAAGTTTTCCTGAAATTATAACTAGAAGTTCACTGATACAAAAACTAGCATTGATGTATATTTGAGTGTGTGTGATTTGGAAATAGCTTGGGTGTGGCAGGCCAGGAAATAAAGGAGGTAAACCATTTACAACTATTAATTTTTTTATTAGAGCTTTTATCTGCGTATTTCTGATTAGTTGCCATAGATACAGACAACACAGGGGCTTGTTTGCGTTGATGAAAAATCTATCATGTTGATAAAAAGTGTGATTTTTCTTGAGAAAATTTCGAATTACTTCAATTCCACTATTCTTGGCCATTATTTTTAACTACACTTGAATTCATGTATTCAATTAAATAATTATGGCATCTAGGAGTCTACTTTTTTTTATATAGCATCTGCAGAGTAATTTTGAGTACAATGCAGTACCAAACAAACTGATTTTTAATTTAAATTAGTGATCATATTGACACATATAAATTACTGTTCTATCAGCTTACATATGTGCTTCTGTATTTCTAAAACAATTTTTATGATTTTTTTTCACCTTGTGAAACAGCTCCAGAACATGATCAGGTAACTGATGGGCTCACAAGTGTGGTTACAAATGTGCACAGCTTGATGCCATGTTCTGGTGCTGGTTAAGGATATGCTCTTCCTGTGTAGAAGTTCAGTATCTCAAGTGATAAATACAGTGAATATGACTTGGCACATCTTAATTCCAGCTACTCTGTCCACATAGAGAGAGCAGTTCCTTGCTGTAAATGTAACTCAACTGACTCAAGAAATAGTTTTATGTAAAGAAAAATTTTTAGAAGTTAGGCAGCTTTTCCCTGACTGTTGGGTAAGTGTGTGTGGGATGCTCCCAGTCCAGAGTGCTAAGGACAGTGGTTTCCAATGAGTTTAAGGTGACTATGTTCTTTACAAGTGTATTTGTCACAGGTCCTGTGGTCAGGATGAATCTGAAATGAGTGCTGTGGGCAGGGGAGAGATGCACCATGGGGGCAACAGAGAAGGAGGAGAAGTATTTTTTGACTCAGCTTGATTTAAAATAAATACACACAGAGTGGTTTCTTAAGGGCTTAGAAACAGCGGGCACAGCCCTGGCAGAGTGGGTGCATGGTCAGGGTGCAGTGAGAGGCAGGTCAAGGCACGGTATCATTCCAGCCTGTAGAAGACAGAGAGGAAGAGTTTAAATGATTCTGTTTCTTTTAGGAATGCAAAGTGGTTTTTGGGTTAAAGGCTGAACTCAAAGCACTGCTGAATACATGGATTATGCACTGGGCATATGTCTGGCTGCAGCATGGATGAGCAGCCCTTGCAGCTGCATTTCTTATGAGCAGTGAGGTTTGGTGCTTAATCAATTAATTAACAAAAACTGCTCCATACTGGAGAGCAGAATCCCTCGGCTCAAATGCTCCAGGTGCTCAGAGGTCGTGGGCTTCTCCCTCCATTCCCTGCAAGCTGAGCCACATTCTTTGCACTCCTTTTGTGTCTGTGGTTACAGAACAGGATTTGCCCCACTGCCATAATTGAATAAGCAGGTACAGGAGAAGGAACATGAATAGTGCAGTTCTGCAAGGAGTCAGACTGACTGTGGTGGACAGAGGGAAACAGTGCCATGCCTTACTCTCAACAGACCATATATGTTTCCCTTGCAACCTTTCAGTACTAAAATTACCCTTAACTGTATTCTTAATGTCTGGAGTCAAGATCCTAGAATAAGTATTTCCTGAGGAAAGAAAGGTAGGTTTGAGCAGCAGTAAGTAAATTCGGGATATTAAAAGTATTGAAAATTTTACCAGATGTCTTAGAGGTTTGAAAAAGAGCTTAAACCTTTTCAGCGATTAAAACCTATTTTTCTAAGTTAGAACACTTTATTTTGCTACAAACCAATTGGAATTAATAAAAACAATGGACTCCTATGGATAAAAAAACGATTGAACATGTGTGTGCATCAGGTTTGAGTTTAAACTCCATGAGTCTGCAGGGGCTGTAATTATGTCCTTTCCTTTTCTAAATATTCAGATCACAGTGTTCTCAGGCCCAGTTTAAGAATTTTCTCTCTATATACAAAGTGAGGATGAGGTATTCAGTAATTCACTACCAATGAACCAGTTAAAAAATATATATATATAATTGTTGAACATAGCTGGAGAAACAAGTGTTTGTGTTTATCATCACACAATGTCTTGAGTCTTCATGATTTTTCCATTTAATTTTTTGACTGCTCGCATTGAGCATCTCCCCACACTGAACCCTTCTCTTCAGCAGATCCAGAGCAGAGAACTGGGGTCCCTGTGGGGACATCCCAATATGCCACTCACCTGTTCCCAGTCCTTGGATGAGCAGTAGGCTCATGCACACATTTGGTATATTAACGGCCTTATCTGCTAAAAATAGTTTTGTTCTTAAAAGGCTCCTGAATTTAAACTGGTCAAATAAGTCTACAGTGAACATGACTGCGGCAGGATGGATTTGTCATGAGTTGTAAGTGAACATTTAGCCTCATGTGTTTGCACTTGAGGCCTTTACTCAGGTTAACCTCGTGAGAGACTCAGAAGAATAGAAAAAATAGTAAAAAAACCCTTAATGTAATGTTTTCAGAGTGAGGCTCATGATGATCCATTGAAGCTGTTCAAAAGAATCCAGCAGTTGTAGCCCTGGGAGAGGAGGAAGCCCTTTGCTGCTGCAGGACTGATGCTCTGGTGTGTTCTCTTGCAGGCTGTGGGGGTTTGTGGTGGCAGCCAGGCTGGGCTGGGCACGGCCTCCCCCCGGCAGTACCCCCGGCAGAAGATAACGCGCGTCAACCTCAGGGACTTCATCTTCTACATGGAGCAGGAGCGAGAAATGAGCCGTTCTCTCCTGCTCTACCGAGCTCTGCTTAAATAAAGCCAACAGTTGTACTGATTGCTCCACAGAAGCTCAACTTGCATTGAAAGCTGTCATTTTAATGTGCCTTCTATTTTTTTCAGAAGTCAATGTTCCAGTAATTTTGTTTTGTAAAATTGTCAGACACATGCAATAAATTCCCTTTATGTAAAAAAAAAAAAATATATATATATATATAAACCACCAAAAAATGTGCAAAAGGTTTTAAAGTGTTAACTCCACAAAAAAAATCAACATCGAAGTCTTGCTCCATTTGGCCATCTTAGGTAAGGCTGAAGTAGCTGGTGTTGAAGTTACACAAATGCAATGGCTCACCTAAACCATCTCCTGGCCAGGACTGGGACAGGTTCACAGGAGTGGGTCCCAGCCATGGTGTTCACCTGTGTGTTCACTCATGATGCTGGGCTTCTTTTGTTTTCAGTTTACTAGCACTGTCTCACTAATCATGGTGATACTTGTTGCTATTTTAGCTTAGTTATAATGGCAATTTTTTGCACAGCCAAGAGACTAGCCACTGCACACTCCCACAAATTTTATATATTTAGGATTTTTGCTTTTACTGCACAGCTCATTTCCTGAGCCATTTGCTGAACCAAATCTTAAGTGTATGAAATCTGTGTGCTGGGTCTCAGCTGAGTTACCTTGACTTGCTTCCAGTTGTTTTCTAAATCTCATCAACCTTTTGTGCATTTGTAGCAGCTGGTTAGTAACAGGATTCAAAGTTGGGTTTTATTTTCTAGAAAAATGTTAATTTATTTATTGCAAAGAGTATGGTTTAATGGTGGTTTTAAAAGAGAATATTGTTCAGTAAAGATTTTAGAGTATTCTATATGGAGTTTTAAAGTCACTGTAGAGGTTTTTGGGGGCCGCTTCCACTCCTGGAGTGGGGAGAGCAGGTGAGCCCTCGCAGCCTGGTGCCTCCTGGAGTGGGGACACCTTTGCCTTGGACAACTGGACCGAGGCCTCCAGACCAGAGAGGCTCCCAAACAGGCACGTGGCTTTAAGCATAAGGAGCAGCTGTAAGTACCTAAAGGTGGGGTGAATGCCTTTTAAATGGTTTGCTGAAGCAGAATTTGGGCGCACACGGAAGCCGAGCAACATCAGTGTGAGTCTGTGAAATGGGGATTGAATAGGGCACGAACGGGCAGGTGGGCACGAGCTGTGCTTCAGAGCTAATAGTGTTACCAGTCACCACGGAAAGGAGACATATGCTTATTTATCTTTTCCATTTTTACTATGTTATGCTTGCCACTTTTTTGAGGCAATATTTTTTTTGATGGGGAACCATAGCGAAAGCACAAATAGAACTATTTGTCCAATAGTTTTAAAAACAAAGGTTTTAATTATTTTTTAAGGTTTATGAAAAGCAGAAGAAAATTTATACTGCTGCTATTTAGCCAAAAGATTATTCATAAGGTATTTAAGGCCAGGAAGTGTAAAGTTACGTTTTAAATGTATTGATAATTTGTACATATTGTTTATAAAGGCCTTGTGTTTATTAGAGTTCCGTTATTTTGATGATTTCTGTACATACTGGTAAATACCCCCGGTTTGTGTGAAAACATACTCCCTTATTTGTACTTATTTTGTAAAGAAATAAAAATTTACTAAAGTAACACATCGAGTGACATACAGTATTAATTTATCAAACATGAATTTCACATTGTCTTGTAGTTCTTAAGCACTGGTCAGAAACATTTTGCATGAAAATATTAACAGAATACCCACAAAGAAATATTAAAACCAAATACTTCAATGTTTTGTTGTGCTGATTCTTATCCTTTGTGAAACATCTAATAAAATTGTCAACAAACCTCGATGCCATTAGTACAGAGAATGGATGTACTCAGCAGTGGCTTTCTTGGGAGTGATGAGTCCAACAAGCACAACAGAACATTCTCTTTTGCTTTCTGTCTGCGACTGGAGCTGTGACAGCCTAGACACAAAGTGCTCATGAAGCCTCGTGCTTGTCAAGCACAGGGCCAGTGCTCAGCAACAGCGAATCAGAACAGTTTTGTTCAATGGGTTTAGGTGAAAAACCAGGCTGTGCTTTGCTTCTTGGCCTTCGCCACACAAACCTGTGCTGGCTGCACACCACAGCTTCACTGGGGTTCTGTGGTGCTTTAAAACACCTTAGTGATGCTGAGCAATGTTCTTCATTAAGTTATGTTGCTATGGTTTAAGGCCAGAAGTAAATACTCAAATCAGTTTTAGTTGATATTGCTGCCTAAAAATATAGGGAAATAAGTAAAAAAGATATAAATGAAATTGTAATAATCTTTAAATAGGTGACCTGAAGTTACTAACTAAAAGAACATGTCCTAGCTTAACTTTTTTTTTTTAAAGGCATATTTCTTCTAAGAAAGTGATTGTTTCCACATGTCTTCCTTGCCTTTGTGCTGTTTTGCAGTCAGTGCTGTGATGTCATGGTTTAAACTTTCCATCTCAAGTTTACATTTAACTTGGCTGGCGCAGCCTGGAATCCTTTCCAATGCCACCTCAGCAAAGCTGCCCCAACTATGGGAGCTGCTTTATTGAGCCATAAAAAAATACAGTAAGCACCAAACTGAGGAAAAACCAACCAACCAACCAACCAACCAACCAACCAACCAACCAACCAACCAACCAACCAACCAACCACAAATACTTCCAATGTTCCACAGATGTGTAAAAGCACCATCCCACTCTGCGCTCCCCAGAGCTGCCTGGGGAGAGCACCAGGGGCAGGAGCAGGCCCCTGGGATGGAATATCACCTTTATTCCCTGGCTGAGAGGTAAGAAGCGGACAGGATGCGCTGCCGGAAGCGCTCAGCTCACCCCGTGCCGGAGGGCAGGGCAGGAGTGGATACAGGATAAAAACAAGAACCTGAACAGACTATTGAAGGATCCTTTGGACTTAAAGATATGAAAGTAATAAATAAAACACTTTTATCTTTTTGTAAGACATGGCTACATCAAGCTGAATGGAGCAAAAGGCTGGAGAAGATGCAATCAAAAATTCTCACTTCTTTCAAACAACATGGGAGATACAGTGAGTGTTCCACCCTACGTGCTTGTTTTTGTTCATTTACAGAAATGTTTATGGCATTAAGTACTGTATAAGAAATGTGCATACACAAATACGTGACAATTATACGTTAAGATCTTTACAATATTAAATGTATAATATACAATTCTACAGATATCTTACATACAAAGGTGAATGTTGTGCCATATATTCAAATATGGCAACGCCTAGCGACTTTAGAATGTCGTACAAGTATAAAACCACAAAATAAAGTAACTTTACAACTCTTAAAGTAGACAGATTTGCTCAACTGCTCTGCTAAAGTAGCAGGCCAACCGGCCAGGATTGCCATTAGAGATTTCCGAGTTGGGTGACCAAGGTGAGAAAACCTGCAGAAGTCTGATTTTCCATGGACAGGTATCCAGCCCTTTTCCAAAAATTAGACCCCTGCCTAGATTTTACCTTGGATAGTCAGTACAGCTCACTGCTTTTGAAAATACTAGTCTTAAACAAGACTTTTAAATTTTGCCTGATTGCAACCAATTTGCATTAAAGAACTGTTGACCACTTAATACTCTGTCCCTTGTTCCATATGGCCATATTTATGCATCTAATTAAAATTCAGCATCTACAACAGTATTCTATAAATTAATGTGGGAGAAACTAAACTGTGATTAACACATGAATTAGTGATTGAGGACCCAATCATGCTAAACAGCAATAAACAGGATTTAGCAGAATGCTATTTATAACCTTGCACCTGCAAACACGGTGCTGTCTCCTGAGTTAGGAAGCCCTGTGAGTGCCAAGGGCAGTGCCAAGTCCCAGCAGAAGCAGGACCCTCCTGCTCACAGACCCCTGACTTTCTCTGTAACAAAGTTACACAGATAGAGGGCAGCTACACAATTCAAATTTTAGTAATTTAGAATAATAAAACAATTTAAGCAAACGGCAGCCTGCTTTCATCTGGCAATGGCAATACAGGGTTTTAACAACTCCTTTCAAGAATTACAGACCCATGAAGAGTGGGCTTGTCCAAAATTCTTAAACTTTCCTGCTAAATGTGGGTTTCTAACATGGCTAGTAAATTATTAACAAGGGGTGGCTTGCTTGGCAGAACTACGCTTCTTTGATGATGCAAAACTTAACAGCTGCTGTGTCTCAAGAAGAGTGGCTTTAAAAGAGCTACAACTCCACGTCGGGTATGTGACCCTCACGTGATGCTGGATTTATTAAGCATTTTATTTTGTGCTTCCAGATCCCTACTGTTGCAAATCTTGCCATAAGTGGGCCTGTCTAATTTCTCGTCACTTGTTTGGTTTGTGGGGTGGGTTTTAGTACTGAGCACCAGTGACTATGAATTGGTCCTTTTCTGGTTCTGGATCCTGTTCACAGAGAGAGACCTCAGTTGGAAATGTAGTATAAAAATAAGCCATTTGCTTGTGTGGGTGAGTACAATCACCAGGTGGCCGTGATGTTGGGGGTATAAAGCACGTCTGATATGGAGGAGGGGCAGCAGTCAGGGAAGATTCTCAGTGCAGTTTTTAGGGTTCTTCCTCCTGCAGATGCTCCCGTCCCCACAGCACAGCTCTGGGGTGTCCCTGGGCAGCTGTCAGGACCACTGCTCCTGCTGGTCTGTTCCACTGCTTCCATGGCTCTTGCTGCAGAAGTCCAGTCCAGGGCCAGGGTCTCCGAAGCTCTGCCTGTTCCACACCACTGCTGGCCAGCCCAAAGTACATCCCAGACCCACCACGCTGAGTGTGCTCAGCAACTTCACCGTGAACAACGGACAATTGGTTTTTCAAATGCATTCCATGGCTGGCTATGTGACAGGTAGTTTCAGAATACCACTAATTGGCAACACAAAGTCAAAGTCTGTTTGCTAATACTGTTTTGCAAATCCTTAGTGTTTCACATAAGGGACTATTAAACACTTCTACGGTTACAAAGGGGGCACGGGGAGGGTCTAGTCCAGGGGCTCCTGTTTTATTCTGATTGTTGGGGTGGGTTGTGGTCGTCTGTCTTCGCGACACAGCACGTATTCGCTGAACTGGGAGGAATCCACCCCACCACCACAGGAAGCTGCCACGTTAAATCCCTTCTGAAATAATCTTTCGAGCACCTGCAGTGTGGAGGGAGAAAAATCAGATTAATATTTAGCAAATTTTAGTGATAAAAGCATTCGGAAGCACCAGATCTAAATGATGGATTTAGTCTTTCGAGTCCTCATTGAATGAATATTATTCAGCTATAATTCTGTAACTTATTGTTAAATGACTATACTGTGATTAAAGTCTCGCTCTCAGCAAACCTCTGTAGAAAACAAAAATTAATCAAAGAAATAAGCACTCTGTAGAGCAGCTTAGTACATTATATAGTAAAATACTGGACTGTGGTGATATTGATGCTCTCTTACTGCTTATAGAAAGCAACATCAGGTTTAAGTTGTAATAAAAAGTGCCAATTATTCATTAGTAATATGAACAGTCTGAGAGGGAGGGGGGCTGAGAAGCTCTTCCTTGGCATATGAAAATGTATTAGGAGTTCGACTGACACATCCACCAGATCTTCGTGGCAATCACAGCTGTTTGCCCTCGCTGGAAGGGAGCAAAGCATGGCAGGGACAGGATGCAGAGCCAGGATGTGGACAACAGGGAAATGTTCTGGCCCAAGAAATCTGTACTGCCCAAATATGTATTTTCTCTTTCTACTCCTAAAGAAAAGTTGGTGCAATTTAGATGCATGAATTTAAGGAACCCAGCGGCAACTTTAATTTCTGCGACTGTCACACAGCACATTTCCCCAGGATACACTGATCCTGGGAACGGGATTGGGGCCGCGTTTTCACATGCGTAAGCGTGTTGATACTCGGCTTCCCAGCAGAGCAGGATACACCAGGCTTTCCCCAGAGTCAGGTAAGGGCAGATGCCAGATCCACCTTGGGCAGGTCACAGTCCAGGACCTGCTCAGGCTCTCCTCAGTCCTGGGCAGCAGCCTGGAAAAATGGTTCTTGTGTTTTTCTCCACTGATAAAAGCCATCGAGGGGAGCAGCCTGTGCTGTTCTCCAAGAGCCTCACCCACGTATGGCTCCCACTGTGGCAGCACGTGGAACAGGGAAGTGACCCGATGGTTTGTTAAACCTGAGGATCCTGGTAACAGCAGCGCCAGCCCCGTGTGACACCTCTCTGCACCCACAGCAACCTGAACCAAGCCCTTTACAAACTTGTTCATTCACCCTAGAGTAGTGTCTAAGCAATACATCCAGCTTCAGACAGAGTCAAGTCGTACTTTCCTGGGCTGAGGTTATAGGAGGAGTTTGGTCTCTGTTCAGCTTCACTGCGAGCTTGGTTACAGCGACCGAGGACTGCACACAGAGCCCTGCCCTCGCCCTCACGCACACCCAAGTGAGGCCACGCTGCATTTCTTAGTGCACCATTGCTTTTGCCTGAGTGTTGGCTTTGCTTTTCCCAGAAATGTGATTTTGGAAGGACAGCTGTGTCCAAGGTGGTGCCATAGTGCAATGCAAACCATGGCAGCAGCATTTGCTGCTTTTAATCTGTTCGATCCCTCCTTAGGGGCTGCCTGTGTTATCCATCTGCATTTAATCCAGGGTTTGGCTTTTCAAGGGTAACTAAAACATTTTACTTTTGCTACTCTGGCTCTAAGGACAGGCAGAGGAAAGAGGCTGCTCCAGCAGAGCTTTGCCTAAGCCATGCCAATTCTGCTGAAAATCAACTTGCCTGAGGAGTTCTGCCGGGCCCTGGGACACAGGGACTTAATATTCTCAGAAAGTCATATCTGCCAAATCTCCCTGACTTTTGCCCTGATTTTTACATATGCTACACTGCAAGAAAGTTGTAGAACTGAAAGATCAAAAAAGGCACATCAGAGTATGGAAGAAAAATGAACTGTTAGAGAGGAAAGAGGCAGGAGAGTAGGTTAATAAAATACATTTAAGACAGAGAGAGCAGCCTTTCATCTCTCTCATTCGTCCGGGCTGTGTGCGGCCTGTCGTTCCGAAACGGGGTGCAGATACCAGCACCGTTCCTCCTCAGAGAGGAAGGCAGGAGGAGTCTGAGGCGGAAGGAGGAATAAGACACCAGCAGGCTGCTGCTTCACAGGCTGCAATGTGTTCTGACTGTGTTATGTATCACTGCTCCTCACCCTGACAGGCTGAGGATGAGAGACAACCCAGCCATGAGAAAGGAGGCTTCTCCCACAGCACTGGAGAGTGGAACGGAGCATTGACAGGTAAGATTTCTGAGAGAGATGGGACTTCAAAATCCTTGCTAAAAAGTTTTTTAAATCAATTTGCTTGTAAGACAAAACAAGCAGGGAGGTGCCCTTGGCTTGCCTCAGACCAAAGCTATGAAAGGCTGCATGTTAAAGTAGGATTCTTTTTCACTGAGCCTCTCTCTGCAAACACCCAGTCCAGATAGACATTACACCTCAGAGCACCACACGCCAAACAAAGCGATTCATTTTTGTTCAGTACGTGCTGGAAGGACCAGACTGCAGGCTATAATCTGGTGTTAAAAACCTTGGGATCATCAATTTTCTCAGCAAGAAACAGAACAGGCCAAATCCCGTAAACAATGCTGAGGATGTTTAAATACTGCAGTTTTAAGTGTCACTTGGATGAGGCTGAGCTCAGGTCTAGGCAGAAAGGCTCCTTTCAGTGCTTCTGTGCATGAGACTGAACAGCATTTTGAACAGGGATAGGTTTAAATTCAATTTAGAGAATTTGACTCTACACACATTATTTCTTCTGAAGGTGAGATACAGACAGGGGGAAGGCAGTGACCATCTCTGAGTCAAATCAGAGCTACTTTCCTGAAAATCTCCAAAGAGAATATGCCAAAAACTGAGCATCAGCTGTGACTCTCCCATGTACAGGAACACATGCACATTATTAAACAGAGGATTTGTGCTAGGATTTAATATATGCTGTCTTCCAATATTCCAAGCACATCTGATTTTGTTGGAAGGTTTTCCAAATGGAAACCTGACCCTTAGTGCATTTAATTTAAATTTTGCAGAATATTAACAAATATATTCTTAATTATGAAAACTTAATGTTCAACATTCACAAGCATCACAGAATTTTCTCTAAGGTAAATTCATGATTCCCACCAGAACCTGTTGCAAGGGGGTGAAGAAACCTATACCTATATATAATTACAAATAGGTGTAAAATTAAGAGCTACTGTATTTTTTTGCCTATTAGGTGTTGATGTTCTTTGTTTTATATGCACAGTTCTTGATAGAAAGCATTTAATGAAAGTATTCTCCAACTATAGGAAAAAGATTTATAAATATTGCAATTGTGCCACCAAATACACTGAGCAGAGCATAGGGAGACAGAAGTAATGTATCACCTTAGCAAACAGCAGACAGGCTTCCTGTGTTGCTCTCTGGGATTCTTTGCAAGCAATTCTGCTCTTCTAACCACTACCCATCTCCCTTAAGTCTGTGCATTTGTCTCACTGTACTTCCAACTTTTGACTTAGTATTGTTTTGCCAACAAAATCCTTGGAGGGGGGAGAGCAGTGCCTGTGTGCTGACCAGAGTTCATCAGAGCCAATGCTAATTAGCTGCTGATTTCATCAGCCTTTGGTCTCAGAAATGCATCATTTTCCAGAAAGTGTTTGAAAACACATTCTATTAATTATATAGTAAAATGATGTAATTTAGTAAAATGATGTAATTTAATAGTATTACTTACACTGTAGACTCCTTGACAGAAATTTTTTCCACAGCATAAACTTGCAAAGAGACTCTTTGATTCTGTCTGAATTTTGACTGAATTCAAAACACATTCAAATAATAACAGTAATTAGTGTTTTACTACTCATGCAGCACATGTATCCTACGAGTTACACCACTCTGGATAATAGAGAGCTGAGTGCTCAACCATGTGGGCATCCAGAGCTTTGCCAGGCAGTGCTGAGCTGGTCAGTGGCTCACTGTGACCCTTTATTGTTTCAGTTACTCTAATTCCTTGTGTGATCCAACGGGATCCCATGGACAGCGTGGCTGGGACACAAAAGCTCTTCCCTACCCACTTACCTGAGCTAGACTGCTCCCTCTGTTCCCAGCACAGCAGTGGAGACACCTCCCTGTCCCACTCCCAGCAAACGGAGCTGCCTCTGACCACCCCCAGCCTGCTGGGCTTGGGGAAGCCCACTCCAAATCTTGCCAAACCCACCCCAAACCTTGCCAAGTGTGAAATTACTAAGGACTGTGCAAAATTAACCACAGCCTGGTGAAGTTCAACCAAATACGCCACTTGGGAGTCTTGAACCAAAAATCACCCAAACCCCCTGGGAACGCTGCCCACACAGGGGGGGCCACCACCATTAGGGCCACGTTTTTAAAACTACTCCACCCCCCTTTACATATTCAGGTGACTGCAGCTCTCCTGAAGGTGTCACTTGGCAGCCTGGGACACAGAGGGTGCCTGAGCCTGATGTGTAACAATCACACAGGTTCAAGAGCTCCAGGTTCTCGTCCTCCCTTGCTGTTGTGCCTCCCTCCCCAGCCAGTCTGGCCGGCCTGGTCCACGGGCCAGCTCTGCTCTGGGTTTTTGCCCACAGGGGAGTTTATCAAGACAGCCATGGCATTTCCCACAGCCCAGTTCTCATCTGCAGCCACAGCCCATCTGCAGAGGATGGTAACTTGGGAAATACTCCCCTCTAGGTTGATTTCACTGCCCAGAACACGAGCATTTGCAGCATATTCCAAAGGAATACACACAAAAACCAAGAGCTCTGTCTTGCCCGTGTTAATTAAGGCCCAAGTTAATGGCACCATTGCCTGGTTCCTCGCCACAGCCCCAGGACAGCCACACCAGCAGAGCTCTGGCTGCAGTGCTGGTGATCCCTGAGAAATGGCACTGCTTGCCCACAGGCTGCTGCCTAAACACAGACCACGTATTTATTCCTGCTGCCATCCACCTATCTGTCCAGTTATCTTCTTTTGTTTCGTATGTTTAATTTTAAACCTAATGTCAAAACTCTGAGTATAAAATGAAATACATTTTTGTTTAAAATACTCTAGGCAATTTTTATAGAACATCCTTTTGAAAAAAAAAAAAAGTGCAGAGATCAATTTTTTTAAGTCCATCCCGCAGGCACCATCATTTAATTATGAGTGAGACATAAATTATGCATTTACACATTGTTGCATTTTCTATAAAATGGTGTGGAGATTTTTTTTTGTAGTTTTTGGAACTCTCTCTTTCTTCCTAGAGGCACTTTGGAGAAAAAAAAACTGCCAAAGGCTATACATTGATGAAAAAAATTAGCATTTATCAGTATAACACCATTATGAGGCCAGCATGGCACTAACATACACAAAATCTAAATGTATTTTTCTGCTTAGACTTAGGAAAACCTGAAAGACTGTGATCTCACCAGGCAGAAAAATGTTCCCTTGCAGTATAAGCACTGAAAGTAATTGGGCAGAAGCAAATAATTTGCATACAATTGAACAAGCCATAGTAAAAAAGCACCCCAGCAACAGATGAGGCAGCACGGAAAGGCCATTACCTGCACTGAGTTCAACCGGCAGTAACCATTCAAGGGAAACCTGATAACGTGGGTGGGGTCCTGGTTCCAGCCCGCGTTTACAGAGTTGCACATGACGTCCCCAGTCTCTGGGAAGATCTCTTCTATCAAAGCCTTCTCCCCGCTCAATGCAATTCTTTCCCCCAGATCTGGAGTCACTCTTACAACCAAGCAGTCACAAGGCTGGAAATGTTTCCTTTGTTCTTTCTCTTGTTTCCATCGCTCAAGTTCCTTAATCATTGGCTGCAGCTGGTAATACTTTGCTTCTTCATATAAAAGATTAAAGTCCTGGGAAAAAAAAAAAAGGGAGAGAGAGAAACTAGAAATGCTTATAGTTCTCTTTTAAAAATGAGTATTGTTCCTGTTTGACCTACTTAGGCTTATGTATTGTCAGCAAGAGAGCAAAGGCAACAGGTACCCACATACTCACACCTCCACAGAAAACCACACGGTGTTAGTGCTCAGTCTGTTTGAGCTGACCGAGGAGTTCCCACTGCACTGAATTATGCTTTCATTTATTATCCCACAAGCTCAGTGCCAGAAGGCTTTACTCTTGGGTTAAGAAATCAAAATAGCTGGTTGCAATAAACAAAGCCTACTGATGTAAGAGAACATGTTCCGAGCCCTAATCTTAACTCGTGGCCTCAGATAATTCTGATCTCACAAAAGATCTCAGGCTTCGCTGTCGCCTCTCGCACACGATACGAGATGGAGATGTCAGTTCAGCTTCACTTCTCACCTGTCTTTGCTGAGGCTGAAATCCAGCTACAGCAGCTCAGCTGCTCCCTGCAGTTCATGACTATTCATGTATTTAAAGTGTACTTTGGAGGCTGGTAAATTATATGGAGGTAGTGACCATCCTGCTGGCTGGGAGCTCAGATGTGTGCTCCAATGGCTTAGAAGAAGCAGTTCTGCCATGCCATGTGTCCATCGCTTCACTTGGGCTTTGGGCAATTCAAATTCCCAATTTGATCCAATTCCCAGTTCAGTGATTGTTCCATCAGTTTCTGACAGATCTTCCCGCCTCAGCTGAAAGATGTGAGAGCACGTGGAGGCCGGGGGTGTGAGCATCCCCAGAGCCCAGGAGGCAGCTCTGCCCCCCAGGCCCAGCCAGAGGAGGAGGGGGAGAAGGCCCCCGTGGGCACTTTGCTCCTGCTGGCCCCACAGCCTCCTCCAGCCTCCCGAGGGAAAGAGGAGCAACAAGGACTCAGCACCAGCTCCTCCCTGCAAAGACCTGTGTTGGCTTTCCCAGCTCTTGCACCTCTTCATGCAAATGCTGCACCACAGGTGCTTTTGTAGAGTGTGCTGGAGGTCAACACCTGGAAAAAAGGCCAGTTCTACACAAATGAAATGAAATGAAAAATCAAAACTAAAATGACTGAAATCATTTGGACTGCAAAGAATGACAAGAAGCAATCAAGAAACGGGCATCAAAATTACATAAAAAATAATGGGTGTGCTCTGCCCCAGGACTCAGGGAGGAGGGGGAATCAAAGGCCAATGAACATGCAGCACAAAAAGGTGCGACTCTTCATAGTGGTTTGGAATTAACCTGTAAAATCTGCTGCTGCAGGGTATTACTGAACCAAAGCAGTTAGCTCTGCTTAAATTTGGCACCACTGACCCACCGGTAGTGGAGGTGCTCCTTCACCCCAGGGCTGCCTGCAGCCTGGAGACGTATGAATATTCACAGTGACAGGGCAAGGTGATCGACTTACAAAAGGGACATCCAATCCTTTACATCTCTTTGATGTCTGCTAAGGTTGGGACAATGTGCACACGGCTGAGGGAGAAAAAAGGACTGGAGGACAAGAGGAGCAGAGAGGAAGAGGGATAAGAGCAAGTGGGAAGAAATGAGGGCAACACTCTCACAGGATAGCTTGAAGATGGAAAACAACAGAAGATTAAAGAAGAAATCATGCAGAGAGCATGCTGCAAACAACCAACAACCGGTGCTGGGAACAGGCCAGGCAGAGGTGTGGAGGCTGGCTGCACTACCTGGTCTCAGGTAGGACAGCATCAGCCCCAAAGCCTCATCCTCTGCTGGAAGGTACTCTCACCCTTCCCCAAAACCAGCACTCTCTGCTGAACCATTACTGCTTTTCTCTGTCCACCAGTGAAGCTCCCTGGGTACTGAACAGGGGATCAGTTCAAACCTACACAGATTAGTAGCTTTAATTAAAAAAAAAAATCTGAAATCTCTATACAGGACACTGAATCAGCACAGTCCACCACCTAACAGTGTTCACTACAGAGGTGTGTGCAGTGGCCTGCCAAATGTTCACTTGGGCATCTGCTGGTGCCATGGATTGCTTTTTCAAGCAAGGAAACATGCAATGCTAAGGAAAAATGTAACGGTGTAGAGTGAACAGCAGCACCCAGTGCTTTCTGAAGGCAATGGAAAGTCATCTGCTGTTTTCAGTAGGTCTTGCTTGAAAAACCAGTTTTAGAGTATCTGGGTTTATGGACAATATAAAATAAGGTATTATTTGTAAAATCAATCAAGTGAATATGTGCTAAGAAAACTCAACAGTAAATCCTAGAAGAGACGGTACAGCAATAGAAAAAACAGTCCTTCATCCTTGAAAGCAGAGAGCAGTACGGTGCTCCTGAGGCTGGATCCAAAGCCCATTACATTAGAGAGTCTCTGACTGCCTTCACTGGGCTTTGGACTAGCCTGACAGTATCCTGAATCACAGGAGTTCAATGGTCCTGCACCCTCGGGCCAAAACAGCAATGCCATAAACCAAGCAAAACTTGGATCACACCACCCCTACTTCTCCCACAGCCAATTCAGCCCACCTCGCCAACTGCAACTTTTTAGTGACTCTTGCTAGCTGTCATTTGCCCTAAAATGAACACGATAAATTTTGCATTCTGATACCATTTTGTGAGAAGAACACCTGCTTTCAAATGGAACAGCTCTTCCACTACTGTTCCCAGAATGATACAGGCACACTTCAGGTGGCTGTGTGGAAATCAGGGCTGTGCTGGAGCATCACATGCTCTGTGGGACAAGGTGGCCACCTGGTACAATGGCCTGCATTGAGCCAAGGTGTGTGCGTTAGTTTCTCGAGTAAGACTCTCATTCCTGCGTCTATTCCACACTTGGGTTGAGCACAAACATAGAAAGGGTTGTGCACTTGAAGAAGGGCCCTGTAACAGACCCTGGGAACTGAGGTGTGCTGCTGCCAAGAGGTGATGTCAGGGAATCAGGGCACGTGCTGCCAGGCAGTGCCAATAAAGGGAATTTGTTGTGCTGTAGCACAGTAACAAGTAGAGGGGATAAACAGTGTCTTCTGTAGGCAAGAGAAATTCATTGCTGTCCACCAGTGACAGTGCTGGGAAGGGACACCTTGTGTGACCCCACTCCATTGCTGCCCACAGCCACCAGCAGCAAAGGCTGCCCCGCCCCACTCTGCTCCTCTTATGGGACATTTGGCCTTTCTGCACGGAGGGACTGGGGCATCCTGAGGGAATCTGACAGTGTGTTTAGGGAGGGAAGAGGATTTCACAAAGCCAGGAACACAGAATGAGTGGCTCACAGCATGGGGGTCTGGTTCTCCGAATCTTTTCCTTCAGGTTTTATAGACTGTTCAGAACACTGTCAGTCTGCAACCAGACTGGGAGAGCCCAGCTTTGGACTATCTGCACTGAATGCTTAGGGCACTCAGGTAGTACTGACATAGGTGTTTCCACCCTTGCACTGTAGATATCAAATCCTACCCTGAAGATTTGCTGAAGTTCAATACGAAATGTAAAGTTAAAGAATTAAACCCACAAGAGACCTTGCCAGGGAGGTGCCATAGGAACTGCAGGAAAACATTTCCATGCTGTTAGTTTCGATAAGTTACCACAGGCAGATGCAGACAGGAACCTTCCTGGACCCATCCAGCAGAGGCACATCTCACTGGAACAGGCAGGGGGTAGCCACAGTGGCCAGAGGTGCACAGAGGTTCACTGAAACTCAGCCTCAGAGCACAGCTCCTGTCCTGCACGAGCACTGATCCCTGCACATGGACACTGCCCCCTCTCTCACAGAGGCTCCAGCCTGGTGTCAGTGTCAGGCAGCATTCTACAATTCCACAATTCCTGGGTGCAATACCCAGGAGATCCTTGTCCTGCAGGACTAACACATCTCCCATTTCTTCTAAGGATTATTTCCCTATGTTCCCAGCTCCCTAACAGCAGCACCAGAGCCAAGCACTGATAGACAGTGGAGCTGCTTCTGTTTAGCCTAGAAAACACGTTTTACTCAGAAGGTGATTCCCACCACCAGTGACAGTCACAAGCAGCGTGCTCTTTGATGGACTGCAAGGGGAGACAGTAGAGCTTTTAATTTTTCTGCAAAGTACTATAAAAAGCCTTTATAGCTACCACAAGTCATCAACTTCTTGAGGCTGTTGTAGGAACTAGTGGGGAAGTTCTGCCAGGTCACTTGAAAAAGGGAGCAGATAGGCAGGTGGGATGCACACAACCTTTCTCCAGCCACAGCTTCTGGCCTACATTTAGATCTCATGGGAGACATAAACAGATCTTTCAAAGATGCAGCCCTTTGCCTTCCACAAAATAATTTTCTGCTTTTTGTTTGGTAGAAAAGCTTTTTTTGTGGTGGATTCCATGTCGGCTGAATTCTGCAGTCACCTCTGACAAGGGTGACATCTTCCTGGGGAGGAGATGGGAGGCGTGACCTCAAGGCCAGCGGTGCTGCTGTTTCCATGTCAGTGCCAATGGGCTGGTACAGATCTGCTACTCCAGGCAGAGACAGCCAGCAGAGACCGAGACCATGTGTCCCACGGACCTGATGCTGTTCTCTCAGTACCACAGACATCCTTTATTTTTGTACCTAATGTTGACTCCTGAGCAGGCTGAAATGGCTCTTTCTGTCCATTTTTCACTTGTTATTCTTTATTACATGAAACAACAAACTGTCATCCTGACTCAATGTTTCTTTTATATTTTTAGTGCTGTGAAGATCTGACTCCTGGCTATGAAAGAAAGTTGCTCACTTCTACGATGACAATTGCACCATTTCCTGAGGTCAGTTTGAGAAGACTTTAGATGCAAGCACACTAATTTTGTAACTGTATTAATAAATCAGAGTGGTGGCCTTGTCACTCTGGTGTTACAGGTGATCTCTGTAATCCACATAAAACTCAGATGTCCTGAGCCTTTGTGCTCCTCCCCTCTCTGAGATGGAGTAACAACATACACATTGCCTATGTCTATTTTTGATTGATGCTCTCTGAGCAGGGAGTAAGTCTCAAGTAGGTACAACAGGCCCGGGTTTCGAGTGCAGTTAGGTATTGACAGTGAAGGGGACACGTGCTGCTCATGATGTCCTGGAGAAGCCCCTCTGATGGTGGAGGAGACCAAGGCAGGAGTATTTGGGCACCAGAGGAGGAGCAGTTCCTGTGGCAGCCAGCCCCTGACCCAGCAGCATGGCAGAGCTGGGGGTGCTGGCCCCATGCTCTGCTCAAGGCCGAAGGATGCTGGCGGTGCTGTGTCCCATGCACGGGACACTGACCCAGAGCAGGCAGAGGCAGCTGGAAGCAGCTCCAGGCCGTGCACCATCGCCAGCTTGGCACGGGCTGGCTGCAAAGCAGAACCCAGCCCAACACTCACAGTCACTCCTCAGCACACTTCACGTGGCTTAAAATCCCCCAAACCCAGAAAAATTACAGGAACCCTAAGAGTGCTACTTTCAGCAGGAAGATCTGGGAGACACTTTCAAGTTCTGGCTTAGTAGCAGTTGGAAGTGTAATTAATATTCACTGTAAACACACCACTCAGACTTGATAATAAAGAATCACTAGCCTCGGAACACACACCCCACTTTCTCTGCACTTCAGTGTTAACTTAGACTGAAAACAACACTGAAATAGCAAACACAATAATGCTGGTGTGGTACTAACATTTCAAACTTTCCAAAATAACCATCTGAGCAGCAATTCAAGTTGAAAAGCAACTTGGCTAAACCTTGAGGCTAATAAACTGCTTGATTAAATTAAGGGGTAAAAACTAATAAATATTCAAAACACTTGATAATGCTTTGTTTGACATAAAGAACATTTAATGCAAGTCTCACTGGAAAAGCTGTCAGGTTTTATACCTTAAATAGAGTTTTGCATTTAGAAACATCGAGTGATTCCATTTGCTGCCTTTGATTATTGTCTTCTGTCACTTTAATCATGCTGGCAAAATTACACGATTTCTGTGAAGTCAAATCCGTTTACAATGCAGTTTTAATATAGCTTTACAGTGCATTCTTCTATGCATTTTTATTTAGTTACTCCCTACCTAGCAAGGCTCTGCTTTGTTCTTGAGCCCTCATTAGCCTGGGGTTTGCTCTAAAGCTCTCCCAGAGAGGAACTAAACAAAACACAGTTAACCCTATGCAAAGGGATGGTCTGGAACGGCGGCCTGAGCCTGGGCACAGCGCCGGCTCCCCCGAGTCCCTCCAGCCCTGCCAGGGCTCGCTGCGCAGACAAGTCCTTGGCATCCACGGCCACTCTCCCCTCCAGGCTCCAGCCAAATCCTGCTGGTTCTGTTACTGAGCACCTCTGAAATCTGGATGCCAGTCGAGGCCATGATCAGCTCAGACTACCTCTCTCTTCTCTCCTACCCTCTCCTCTCACACCTTGTCCCACTGGATTGTCCAAAACACTGCTGCTAAAGCATCTCTCTGGCACCTCTCCCACTTCTCCATCCACCCCCTTTACCTGATCCATCTTATGACCCCTGGGACTGGTCTGGTCTTTAGCTTCACTCCTACACTTCACTACAGGTTTTCTCTCATTTCTCTGTAGAGTTTTCTCCCACCCAGCCCTCAGAGCTCTGGCTCCCACCCGTCCCACAGCACCCCAACCCATGGGGCAGCTTCCCCAGCCCATCTGCCACTCGCCAGGAACATCAGTGCTCAGGACAGCCCTTCTGGGCTGGAGCTCCACACCACCCAGCACTGCCAAAACCTCCCCTCGCCTTGGGACAAGACATGAGCTGCAGACCCTTCCACGGTGGGGTCAGACACGACCATCCTCCTAACTCAGGTGAGAATGGCTGAGTTTGCAGCACGAGGACCAGATGTACTCCAAAGCAAGAGCCACCACCAGCACCACAACTCTGGACTCACTCAGTCAAAACTGACCAAGTGATCTTGTGGCCGAGCCAGTACAACAAAGTGAAATGGCATTTCAGAGAAAGCAGGAGCCTTCCTTCCTAGCAATGCCCTGCATCCTCTAACTGAGCAGATCCCCATCTGCCATCCCAATTCATTCGTCATTTCATCCTGGAATAAGTGCTTTTGTTGAATCTTGTCATCTACAGTTTGGACACTTTTGTCTTCTAATTTTCATACATAAGGGTGACAATGTTGGAAATTTCGTAAGTGCAAAGCCAAACAAACAAGGCTAAGAGGAGAGCCTTTAAACAATCAGGGCCTGCAAAGAAACAACCAGCACCACAACTTCATACAAAACATGTCCTGCTCCTTAAAAAGCCCTCAGTCAATTCCACCTCCCAAGAATATTCTGACATTAACTGTGAGCAGATTACTTCCTGAAATCAAAGTATCTGCATTGGTTATGTCTAATACAAATCCTCATGGGCTTGTTTAAGGGTGTTTCTTTTTTATACCAACAAGAAAAAGATTTACACAGTTCAAGTCCTCTAAGTATCAAATTTAAAACATTTCTTTCAGATTCTGAGCATTAAATCCTGCTAAGTTCAAGTTGCTAATGTTGCTTCTTAATTGTTGTTATACCCTGATAAATAAGCTAAAAATGTGAGAAAATACAATTAGTTTAGAAAAACTGATTTAGCCATAAGCTTCATCATTTAACTTTTCTTGGTATCCATGACAACCATTGGTCCATTTATTAAATAACAGCATCCCTAGTGTAATACACAAGTACTAAAAATCCTAACAAATAAACAGCAACATTTAGTTAAGTGTGTTTAGGTCAAGCACACAAACCAACCCGCACCAAAACAAATGACAGAAGGGGAGGAAAAAACAGACTGCAAACTATAGCTTTCCTTACCTTAAAGTCATCTGGGAGCAGTAGCTTAGATGTCCTTAGGAAGCTTAATATATATCTGAAAATTTCCCCATCTCGATCAATGAAATAATGTTGTTTTAAACTGTCCAAGACAATAGGCTCTGTGCCATTAAAGAGACGACTTATTCTGAAAAAAAAGAAGAGAAAAGGAAATGGGCAAAAGATGAAATCTCATTACAGCCTTGGGGCTCAAGGGCAACCAATTTATGTGCATCAATTCAGTGTGCATAAGGTAATGTAGCATCTTAATTTGGTGACAAACACATGCACGAGGGTAGGTGCCTGGGTGTGTGTGCAGTGAGACACACCAGCAGTGAGGGTCCCACGGCTGCCCTGGCACCAGGCTCGTGCTGCCCTCAGCCAGGGCTGCCAGGCAGGCCCATGGCCCCAACAAGGAAAGCGCCCTGGAACGCTCAGCCCATGGCTGGCAGAGTGATTCTGGTGAGAACACGAGTCCCTGGCTCTGTTACACGTCCCTGTCCACCACGTCCTGCTAACGGAGAACCAAGTGGTTACTTCAGAGATGGGTTCCTGGCCCTGAGCTCGCCGCCAGCTTGGCTGTCATCTGATCAAACGCCATCCGAGCCTTTCCGTGCTGAAGGAGAGGCTGCCCATGCACCGAGATGGGCTGTATGGACCTGCCAGTGTCCATCCAATGCAGAATGCTTTGGAAAAACAGAAACCAATGGCCCATGCAGCATCTACAGCACAGCCTTTGGGACCACAGTGCCACCACCAGCAGTCCTGGGGCTGACTCTGGCAGGAGGAGAGCACCATGGCATATCTTTTGTGAGGAAAAGAACCCAGGAGCAAGACCTATGAGACCAGGACATCAGCTGATTGCAGGACCAAAGGACCACATCAGCTACATCAGTCCAAGTTTTTCCAGTCCCGAGGAGCCTGCTCCTCAGAGAGCAAACCAGGCATCTGCCTGGCTGCCGCTCCTCCAGCCTCTCCCTTCCAAATGCCTGGCTTCTCTCACAACGCTTTGTCTTCCCATGAGAAATAACCCAGCTGAATATATGTTCTTGAAAGGGAAAATGCAGGAGACAGACAGCAACGACCTATTAAGTAATTGAGTCCATCTCTCTGACAGTGCAGCATTGTTCCCAACTGCAGAGTGTCTCGTCTTTCAAAGTCGAGTCTTAAATAATCCTGCCAGTGAGGACTCCTCCATTTCCCAGAGAGACTATCCCACAGCTGGCTGGATTTCACTATCGAGCCGCCCCTTCAAATTGCCCACGAAATCCCCCCGTGTCCCTCGCTGGGACCATGGCAGGGCTTTCCCCTTCCCTGGAAAACAAACTCATCAAACCCTGCCCAAGGCGACATCCAGCACTGCTGATGAATGCTGCAGCCACAGTCTTGCTGCCTCCCTCCTCCCAGCGCCATCACCCCACCCCAAGCTTTCAGGCCCAGCAGCGTGGGGAGCACCTGGAAGGGACCCCAGTGCCCATGTGAGCGCTGGGAAGGGGCAGGTTTGCAGCCCCACTGCTGCTTCTGGCTGTGCCCTCCACAGCTGGCCCTGGGCACTGGGTTCATGTGCTCCCCACAGCTGTCCCTTGCTCTGATCTTCTAACTTGCTCATATAGTTGCAAATTTATTAATGTGCCATTTCTATCTAAATAAACTGTGGAAATATTAAATAAAACTGGACTTAGTAAGTCTCCACTGAATTTTGCTATAAACCTTTCTGCCCTCTTAATTAAGGAAACTCCAGGTTTTACTGCCTGCTCTCATGCCCATGCCAGCATACAGCTAATCTGAGTTACCTGTGAGAATAAGCAAGTGCTCTCCTAAACCCTAATTATAACATTTACTGTTTTCTCCAACCTCTAGCGTTCCTACAGTATCAGAGAATACCATCCAGTTCACCTGGCAACATTTAATTTATATAATCACAAGGTTCAGTAAGACTCCTGTAATTAATTGTTTTCTTTTTTGTTGTTATTTTAGGGGCATTTGCCCAAGACAGTTAAATACACTGCTGTGTACAGCATTACATTTTATTCCAGGAACCAGACAGTTAATTTATTTCCTTTGCCAGTGTGCTGTGCTGGGATACACTGAAAGCAGAGCAAGCACTGATAGCTTAAGGTTCAGTACATACATTTACTGAGTAAATCTGCATGGCTACTGGAAGTTTTGAGATCTTACATCTAAACAAGCTGAGCTGTGGCTGAACCCTCCTCCCCTTCACTGCCCTTTCTCTGTGGAGTCTGCAGAAGCAAAGCTGCTCGTCTCTGCACGGGCACGGGGGAAGGTTTGCCAACAACGACAGGGTGCAGAGAAGACAGGGTACAAAATTTTAATGGGCCACTCTTTAATGCAGTAAAGCATTTTTTTGGTAATGAAAACAAAACATGAATTTTGAAGCTCCACTTTGTGGAGTGCCCTGAGCTGCATTTCTTCACCAACAAAATTACTGCTGGGGAAAGAAACTCACAGAGTGTTGAAAGACTTAACTGCCACCCCAAAAACAGTGTGATGAATAGTTTAAGGATTTATTTGACATTTTAGGGGGCTGCTGTGTTCCAAGAACCAACTTCATTGCAGCATGTTGTAATGCTGCATGTGGAAAGTGCTCCCGCTTCTCCCATCTCGCCAGTTTAAACCATACCTGGAAAAGTCCATTGGAAAACGCAATGCTGGGAGAGCACAAAATGAACTCAAATGGCAGCTTCAAATGGACAGTTCACCTGACAGGATTCCTCACCATGTGAGAAGCTATGGAAAAGAGCACAGTGACCGGGAGTAGCTCCATGCTCTGCACTGGGACATGAAGCTCTCTGTGGATGGGTCTTTGGTGGCCAGAACAAAATGCCTCACACAGGAGCAGAGAAGCAAAATGCACTCAGGCTGCCAGAGAGCCAGCAAGTCAGCAAGTGCACGGGGACAGGAAGGGCTTTGCACTGTACAGACTTACTGATGATCAATCAGAAATAAGGTACCAGCCTGGCTGGCAGCCTCAGGAAGCTGCTCCCTCCAGTGACCCACCATGTGCTGTGAGTTAAAAGTCATGGGGAGTTGCTGCAGCTCAGACTGGGCAGTAGTCACTCCGAAAATGGTTGTTTTTATGAGTGGTCATGGCAACCAGTACTGTACTGGTGGACAAATGAGTTAATGGCATTTTCAGGAGTTGCTTATGGCACACAGGCATGGTACTTCCAGTGATGCTTGTGAAGAGTCAGGAGGAACAGGGAAAGAGAGACAATGCAGAAAGAGCTGCACTGGGATCCTACAGCAAAGGGCGAGTCTGAGCAATGAACACTTCTTCAGCATTCCCACCTTTCTGAAAGAGATGCTTCGCTTTCTAGTTTAGAAACGCTCGTATAATCTGTGTCCAATATTTAATTTCCATACATGGAGCAGACTGAGCCAGGATCAACTCCAGCAGTTGCAAGCCTAAGGATGCCAAGCGTGTCATTCCATTGCCTCCACCACCCTGGCTAGGTCCTGCTATGCTCACACCATCTGCCCAGTGCACAGATCCTCCCAGCTGCCTGTTCTCCCTCCTCAGTTGCTCCTGCCCTCCCAGCAATGTGCTCCTCCCCGGCTGCCCGGTCAGTGCTCTGCAGTGCTGCCCACTCCAGCCCTCGAAGGGTCCCTGCCCTCAGCCACCGCTGCCGCAGAGCCACCACCGGGCTGGTGTCCAGCCTCCAGCCTGGCACCTCGAGCCCTGGCTGGCTGCACTTCTCTGTCTCTTCCAAGAGCCAGAACACAACCTGTTGATCCCATTCCTACTGTTTCTTTGTGCTTCTGTTGTTGCTGCTAAAGGCTTTTACATTTTCAATAATGTTTCGCCAAAATGCCGAGGGGCGAGTTTCTAGCTTTGTACCAATTTTACTATGATATTAAGATCTTCTTTTATTAGATTAAAAACAAACAACATAGCCAGCCAACCCACAAGGACAAGAGTGCCAGTAAATTCTTTTCTTAGTTTCTTGGGCAAGGAAAGAAACTGTGCTGCCTGCAAGTACCTACAAAAGGCTGTTGCCCACCCCCCTTAATCCCAGTGACCAATTTTGCAGCTTGCAGGCTCCCTGCAGCACCTGTTGAAGCAGGAGCACAGAGGGGGCCTGTAGAGCAGTAAGTCCAGCCCCCACAGCAGAGCTCATGACACACCATCTTCATCAACTCTCCCAAATCCATTTCAGAAGCAGCCAGGGCTTCTGGCACCCCCAGCTCCCTCCAGAGCACCTTTGGTCTTCCCAAAGATCATCACTGAGCACAGCTGTGGGTCTGTACATCACACACAGCTGTCGGGGAGTTTCATGGCACTTTGGGACAGAAGAGTTTTAGGGGTGGGGCAGTTTGCTTTCTGGTTTGGGCCAGTTCAGCCATTTTCTTGACAGCTTTATTTTGAACAGGAAACAGAAGTTCTTTCCTAATAAATCTCGTTCCAGAGGTCTTAAGAAGAGCACCCAGTATCGTGGGACCTGTGGGACAACCAGCAGCTGGGGCTGTGGCACCATGAGGCCCTAAGGTGCCCAGGTCCCTCTGCTGTGGGGGCCACTGTGGTCCTGTCATCCCCTGTGCACCGGTCTGGCCAGCACAGTGACACAGCAGAAGTAGAACTCTCTATCACAATATTGCACTAGAAGTATTAATTTAAGTAATTACATGATTAATATTTAACTGTTCAGTGATATTTTTGTCATTCATAATTTAGTTGTTTACATTTATTAAAAATTGATTTTGTAGACACTTTTTCTGCCCAATGTCAAATCAGCAGGGAAGGCACATTTCAGTGAACTGTCATTAAAGCGTGTCTCTTCCCTAATTTTATGGGAGGACAGGGGAGGAAGGGAGAAATGCCTGTCTGTGGGTCCTGCAAACATGTGGCAGGTCTGTGCTGCAGCCAGTGTACTCCCTGCTGAACCTGCCCCCTCTGTGTGCCCTCCTGTCCCCAGTGCAAATGCACAGCGGAGCCAACACGAGCTCTGCAGCTCTCCCTGTGCTTTATGGGGGCTGTCAGCCGTACTTGGCTTTTGGGCCTGGCTGTGGAGCTGGAGAAGGAGGAGGTGGCTGTGGGAAATGCCACAGAGAAGAAGAAGAGGGTTGTTTAGAGGTAGGACACTGAGCGTGACCTAAAACTGCCCTGCAGGACACGCTAGCAAAGCGTCCCCAGTGGATGAGCAGAGTCCAGTCATTGCTGCTGAGCACAAACAGCGCTGCTTATCTCTTAAATATTTTCTCAAGGTGGGTAGGATAGATACTGTCATCTGCTTGGAAGAGAAAAAATGCCATGAATTGGAGCAGAGGTGCTTGACAGGCCTTACACTGTCTAGCACTGCTGCCTGCATAGCTGTGTCCATCAGGAGTCTGCTGCTTGTCCTGTCACAAGGCAGTAACTGCTGGGAAAGGACTGTGGAAAGCCTCTGAAGTGTCTGTGCCAGGAGCCAGTTCTCTGCTGGCACTGCCACAGCCCAGCTGAAGCAGCACAGGCGGAGTGGGCAGTGGACAGTGCTGTCAGACCTTCCCAGTAGCACTTTTCCTATTTCCATTATTTCTATAAAACCATTTGGATTTGTGCACAATTTCCCAGGAAAGCAAACCATAATGGGGAAAACACCTGCAGCTTTCCCCAGGGAGGTACCCTAAAACACCCAGCCTGTCTGAAAAGCAGGCCAGGCTGGCCAGAGGAGGACAGGGATAAACCAGCAGATGGGTGTCATCTGCCTTCTGGCCTGGCATCAGTTATGAGAGAGAGATGTGAAAGCATTGCCTCTGCCAGGACACAAGCTCACTCACGCCCTGTACAGAGAGAAACGTGGCTGAAAGTTACATCTGCCTGCAGTAGGTTTTCTGATCTGCCTCAGCTTAAAACTTCAGCTACAATTAGTGTAACAGTTGTATGGTTGTACTGCACCTTCCCTCCCTGCTCTCTGAGCAGTGATTTTAAGCCCTTCTCCAGCTGAGAGAAGAAAGAACTGAGGAGAGTTCTTGAGCAGGTCAGTGCCCACCCAACCTGGCTGCTCTACACTGCAGAAACCCTGTGAGGCTTTGCCCCTGCAGCTCTTCCACTTTAATCAAAGACAACATCCTCACCACCTAAGACTGCTGCAGGCATCTGCTTGGCTTGGAGGGTGTTTTGGCTGGGGAGAATTTTAAGCATCTTTTGTTTGGACAGTGATGAGGAAAAACTGTGTGTGAGATCTGAGTCTTGAACTCTGGGTATAAACTGCTGCTCTGCAAACCAAGACATCCAAGAGCCATGTGCGCCTGAAGGCAAAGACAGGCACCCCAAAAGGAGTTTCTGGCAAAAGTAGGTACCAGATCAGGTAGCAGCTTCCAGTCCCAAGTGCAATGCAGGCATCAAGCCTGTGGTGTCAGACAGGTCACCCACCACTCCACAGGCTCGAGTCACCCTGACCACCGTCTCCTTCTCCTAATACTCCCACATGGCTGGGGCAAGCACCTACCCTTCAGCAAGGCAGGCTCGGGTGCCAGTGTCCCACAGGCACTGCCTGGCATCACTCAGACCCAGACCTGTCCATCCTGATGGCACAAGTGAGCTACCACAGATGTTCAAAACAAAACTGACCTGTGAGAAGCAAAGAAAGATACGAAAGCCTCCATTTTTAACAAGAGCATCAAGCAATACTGTCCAATCTCAGCAGAAGGGTGGAGGAGTTGGGTTGGCATGGCCAAGCTTTGGTAGCAGAGGGGCTACCGGGGTGGCTTCTGTGAGAAGCTGCCAAAAGCTTCCTCCATGTCTGGCAGAGCCAATCCCTGGCAGCTCCAAAGACAGATGTGCCACTGGCCAAGGCTGAGCCAATTAGAAATGGTGGTAATGCCTCTGTGACAACAGATTTAAGAAGAAGAAAGAAAAAAAGTTACTGCACAGTTGTAATTGTGGCCANACCTGTGTGCCTGTGGGGAACATTCACGTTGCAGCAGTTCACAGAGAGCTGCTGCTCATGAGATGGAGCCACACAGCAGAAGTTCCTGGAGAGCTCTCCCATGGGAGGGACCCCACGGTACTGCAGGGGAACAACTCCTCTCCCTGAGCAGCAGGAGAAGCCACTGGGAATGAACTGACCAAAGCCCCCATTCCCTGCCTCCCTGTACCATCAGGGGAGGAGACAGAGCTGGGAAGGAAGGGGTGTGGGGTGAAGGTGTTTTTAAGGGTTTATTTTACTTCTCATTATCCTGCTCTGATTTTGTTACAAATAAATCCAATTAATATCTCTAATTCCAGCCTGTTTTGCCTGTGCTGGATGGTATTTCCTGAGTGATCTCTCCTGGTCTTTAATTCATAAACCTTCATTATATTTTCTCTCCCCTGTCCAGCTGTGGAGGGGGTGAGAGAGCAGCTCTGGTGGTGCCTTGAGTCCAGCCAGGGTCAAATCACTACAAGGAAGTAACTCACAAGGTAACATGTTTATCCATCCCCAGTTCCTATAACTTCCTGTTCCTGCCTCCCAGTGCTGATCCTGGAATGCCATCGGAGTTTTCTGAGCCATATGCTCACTTTGTCGTGCTTCGCAAGGATATTACACTCATCAACTATTAAGCACCTGAAGGAACTGCAGGATCTATTACCTAGATTTAATACTTCATATTTTGCTGTTCAGGCTATGATATCTATTTTTGTAACAGATCAGAGCTAGTCTATATAGTATCAACATGTATTTTTAAAAGTCAATAATCCATAAAGAACATTATAATCTACCATGCAGAATCATTCTTAGGAAGCTCTGGAAGGATTTTCTTTCTTCTTTCTATGCCACCACTATAAAAGCAAAATTAGGTATATAATGGATTTTGTAGTTAAAAGAAAGCCATGGACAATTGTGTTTTCTGTTCACTGTTACTATCAATTAAAGTCCACTGGAGCAACAGGTAATAAAATCCACTGAAGTGGAAATTACCTACTATTTTTGAAATACCACAAAGCATTCGTGGTAAGGGTGAGAGATGCTTATTGTTAATAGCCTATCTCCACATTTAAGACACTTTAGCAGATAACTTTGATACATAATTTCCTGGAAATGCATGTGTATTCATTTTTTGATGCACTACACTTACCTCTTAATTTGTAGAAACAGTATCAACTTGACATAAATTAGCAGGCAAGACAAGGAAGTGGAAACACTAATCCCAGGCAGAGAAGCCGGTGTCTTTTCCTGCATGAAAAAATTTTCTTGGTAGTCAAGAGCCACTCTGGCCCTGCATCTCTTCAGCCACACATTCCAACAGGGAGGAGGAGGAGGAGTGGTCAAAGAATTACAGTGAGCAGGCCAAATACCAAGGGAATTGAGATTCCCGTAAGCTTTCCTTTCCAAGCTTTTCATTAACCCTAAACCTTCACCTCACTGGGATTAGGCCCATCAGCACTGGTCACTTATCCCCAATTTCTCAGCAGCCAGTTTCTCTCTGGCTGCTGCCACATGTCTTGTGGGTGACCAACAGGAGCAAAGTGCTGCTTAGCCACGAGTAATGGTGGCAGGACACCCTTCATCAGGCTGATGACTCCAATTTGCCTTATTCAAGAGTTTGTCTATTTTAGTGTGTTAACAGCTATTAAAATAGTTCACTAAACAAACAGTTTTAGTATGTTAATTGCTGTATCACGAATCCTTTCATTCAATTTGGCACATAACTACATCCATAGGTAAGGGAAGCAGAGACATACACAGAGGACTGAACCCTTTTGCTAAACACACATCAGCATCCCACCACACCTATTAAACTCATCAGTCATGAGAAACATTTGCTGTGTTTAACAAGGGAAAAAACATAAATATTTCAAATATAGGCACAATTTGCATTTCTTCATTAGAAGTTCCCACTTCTAGAAGTTGCCACTGACATGGCTTGTTCATCCTTTGCACCAGGGACAGTGATAAAGAGCCTCCCATGATTTATGATGTTTAACCATATGATTCCCAATGTTTGGTATGGCTGAGCTGTTCTGGAGTAACCAGAACAGGGCTCTGACCATGTCAGGTGTGAGGATCCACAGCATCCCAATCCAAGCAGAGAGGTCGCTGTTACTGTAGCACGAGACAGGCCAGTTCTGCCACCCCTGCTCCTAACAAGCACTAACGATCTGGGAGAGTGAGAACAGCAGAGTCTGGCTGACTTGCAGATTTTTAACAAAAGTAACCAAATAATATTACAATGCACTATGAGCCTTCAAAATACAGAATGTGTTTAGGGTAGGAGCTGAATATTATTCTTTCAGTGAAATACGCCAAGATCCAGTAACTACACAGAAGTTGCTACACTGTAGGTGATACCCACCTATCTGGAATTCCTCTCTTTATTTTAAACTGTGGACTTCCACTTGAAGTTAAAGAAGTATGTAAGCTGCATTTCTGGTACTATTGTTTTTTTCCAATGTAACATTCAGGTTATTTTTTCTCTCCTTGTGCCTTTTACTTCATTCTAACTGAACTTTTGCCTAAATAGTTGGTGAAGATTAAAAACATTAATATAAATTTATATTGTATCCTGTTTCTATTATGTCATTGTTCCTGCTGCTCTGATTTGAGGCCTGTGAGGGTTCTGGGCCTCTCATGTTTTCTCAACACATAATTTACACTAAATATTGGTCATGAAAATCAACTCAGAACAAAAATTCTTTAATTTAAACCAAAATTCAAAACTAGCATCTTAAGTTTCCCAAAGTGTTCTCTGCTTTTCCACAGGTCCCAATCCTGCAAGAACTTCACTGCACCTCAAACTCTGTGCAAGTTGCAGACACTCAAGAAAATTAAGTTGTTAATACATGAGAAGATACACAATTCAAATAAAACATTCCTGCCTGTACAAGTCTTTTCTTGCTATTCCTTTAACCATCCCTTTCCCCTAACCAGGGTGCTACGAGGGCCCTGGTGAGAGCAGGGCTGCACCAAACGCCAGCTCTCTTGCTGCTCAACTCCTTTCTGTAACTTCCAGTGGAGGATAACTTAGTATTTTACTAAGATTTTCAATCTGACTAAGTCTGGACATTACTTGCATTACCAACACCCCAGTACAACTGGGCATGCTGGGAAGTTGAAAACATGCAGACACTAGTTATATTATAATATAAATGGGCTAAATCCTCGCTCGTTGAAGTCAAGAGACTTCACTGAGACTCAGTGAAGGCAGGGAAAATTTCAAATGGAAGTAATTTCCCTTTGAGGGTGTGAGTCTGGCCCTCCACATCTTTTGCATGTGTGGGTGCTGTGAAACCAGGATGTTTCAGCAGGAGAAAGAGAGATGTCATTGACTCAAGGGCTTCATAACCTTTTATAAAGCACAAATGGTGACAACGAACACACTGGCTTCAGTACACACTGCTCACATAAACAGCTAGAATGTCTAACCTGCTGGAGTCACAGCCCTTTAATTTCTAATCCCAGACATATGAAGGCTGAGCAGTTTTTTCCTATGATTATCTCCTTTATTTCCAGATTCCCAGGAAACAGTTCCCAGGGACACAGGCTGTCCGCGACCCTGCAGCTCTGCATGGCCTGGGCTGAGCAGGGACACCAAGTGACCCTTGGTGCCCACACTGGCCTGTGCTGCACTGGGACACTCCACAGTGCTGTGAATAGGAACAATTCCAGTCTCTCTGGGTACTGATAAATTAGCTTTCTGCTTACAAGCAGCTGCCCATGCTGCTCGGACATTTCCTTGGTATGCTGATCCACTAAACTGGTACAGCTCTCCTGGTGTTGACAGTAATTTGGAAAGAACCTGGCTCATCTTACATCCTTGCTCCATTTGCTTTTCCTGCAGCCCATCCTTCTGTCCTCCACTGAGTACACTACACCGATTTTGCCCAGTCCCAGAATGTAAAACTGCTGCATTACAGTACTGCACACCTCCAGCACAGCTCACCTCAGCACCTGCTCTGGAGCAAAGACACTGCAGGAAGCTACAGGAGATTGTCACTGGTCCTATTTCTCTACAAATGTGTGTGATTGGGAAGTTGCATCCAGCTCTCTCTATGCGTACATTATCATGCTTCAAATGATGAACGAATAATGTTTGTTCTCTTGTTTATTCTTACATTTGATTAAGCTGTACCCAGTGTATTTTTCCTGGCTGTTCATTTAAAGAAACTGAACCCACAAAGAATTACTTGTTCAAAAGCTATTTTGAAGGGAAAACAATCCCCAAAGCCCACAGAGCCACACCAAGTAGAAGACTTGTTCAAGTTTTTTGCAGGTGAGCCTGAGCCATTGGCAGATGAGCAAAACAAAGAGGAATTTCCAGCAGGATTTTTGTCTCTGCAGCCAGAGAGCAGGGACAGACAGGAAGCAACACACCACCACGTCTGCTGGGAAGAGCCCACCTGCACGGCCCCATTCCCAAAAAAGGAGGAGCCCCTGTCTAGGGGCTATAGAGAAGGAACCCACACCTGGGAAGGAGACAGCAATACACTTGCTTCACAAAGGATACTTGCCCTACAGAATTAAGCTCATCAAAAACTTTAAAACAGTAAGTAAACTGTTAACTGTTGAGTTCTGATGAGCTACTGAAAGCTGAACGTGACGTTCTTATGTGACTGTGAGAGATTCATTCTTAAATACAATACTCTGGTCATGGGTTTGATTCCGGTTCCAGTGAAGTCAAGGCCAGAACAACCTCTGATTTAACTGAAAGCAGAAGCAGGCCCCCATTTTAACCCTCATGCCTGCAAACACAATACAACTGGATGTGAAACAAAAAAGAAATATGTTTGAAAGTGGTATTAACTCCAAGCTTTATTTCCCCCCCTCTGTACGATCACAAAGCAGTCACTGAATTTTTTTCCTCATTCAACAGCAGGGTTACGTACTACTGGCCCAAATTTAGCCCTCAATCCCTCCCAGACAACCCTCGCACAAGCAGAGGACCCAGTTTCTCTAGTGCCATGTACTGGTTCCCATGGAGTTCCACTAGTCAAATTTGCCCATGGAACTGTATGTGAGTTTTGCCAGGGCAGAGTTTAGGCAGCAGTCTGCACACCTCAGTCCCCAAACACCAAAGCTGCAGCCTTTGGTGTAAATTGCACTGGTTCAAATTGTTGGCCTAACGCAGTGTGACACCAAAGAGGTTAAAGAGTCCCCAGTTTTCATTGTCTGCTTTCCCAAGAGGGAGATTTGCTGCTGCAAAAGCATCTCCCAGATCTAAACGGATTACCTGCAGCACTGGGAGCATCTGCACTCCATTAGGAATGAGGTGTAACGGGAGCCTGCCTTTTGGACTGGGATTCTTTCAGCATTTCAGCTTTATGGTGCAAATCTCAGCTTCCAGTGCTTGCCAACTGATCCCTTCTGAGTCTGACCAAGAGGAACGGTGCACATGCTGCATAATAACTTCCCAGCATCCATGTGCAGGACTCCTCCTAGGTTTTGCTTTATCTGCTGTGATCCTCAGCAGATAAAAAAGCAGCAATTTTAGCCTTTGAACGCATACCATACTGCAGCAGAGGCAATGTAACACAGTACAGGTGAACACCAAATTCCTCTGCTCTGCCTCTGTGTCCTGGTGCCCAGCTCTGACAGACAGGCAGTTGCCAGTGCCTGCATCAGGAAGGAACACAGCCAGGCACACTTGTGAAGCTAAGAGATGTCCTGCCTGCCAGAGTTTCAAGTGAGAGCAAGTCAGGTAAAAACAAACCCTTGTAAAGTTTTTACAGATATCATTTCATTTTTAAGCATCAAAAGATTGAAGTACATGCTAATCACAGCAGCTGAGATGAAGGAGTAGGCAGTTTGGTGGATAGAGCATGGAGATGTGAGTTTGTAACTCTGGAGTTTAATTCCAGCTTTGCAGCTTCTCCCAGCTACAAGTTCGGGTTGGGAAAGCCACCGACCTGGTGTAATTCTGTATCAGTAGAGTTATACCAGCGATGAGAGTGACTGACAATCCCTGTCCCTGCCATCAGATTATGCATTTAATGTCAGAACAGCACAAGGGAACAAGCAGAGGTACTGCAAGGCCTAGCTATGCTCATCAATCTATTACATTTCACATAACAAAAACTTAGCAAAGTTCATGGGGGTAACAGCAGCATGGGGCACAGCCTGCATCAGCTCCCGCATGGCATCCTCCACACCAGCCTGTTACTCTGTGCTCCACAGATCCAGCTTCCCTTCTGCTTTCACATATGAATCCTGTGTTTGCATGCCTGCATATTTCTTCTATTTAAATATGCACTTTGTTCTTAAAGATTTCATTAACCCATGAATAGATTAATTCTGATTTCAGTTATACAGATACAAATTTAAAGGAACTCCTTCAAAACCAGCAGAGTCACATCTTTGGGAAGGCCAGGAGAGGTTTGTGCATGCACCCATAAGGGCAGGACACTCTGTCTTCATTTGACTGTTGATTTTACACCCTCAGATGTCTTTGAGACTGAGCTCTGTGGACACCCAGCAGAAGCATCTTACTGCAGTGCCCAGGTTCTTGTAACTCCTCACCACACAGCACACCAGTTTGATCCCTGGTGTAACTCACAGAGGACAACAGGGTTACACTAAGGATTATTCTGGTCAGGTCTATTATTAGGCTCATTTTCTAAAACAATAGGGCTTGTTTTCTTTTCATTTAATCTTACAGTAAAACTCTCATTGGCTTCACTGGAAGAGAGACCTGGCCCAACATTCCAATATCCAAACCACCTCCATTTATTTCAGTGGAAGGAGGCAAGGAAATAGTAAAGTCCAATGTATTTTTAAATCTTTAGATTTCACAAATGATCGCAAGCATGTAGGTCACAATATGCACACAGAACCACACCTACGACAACCACCAATGGGATCATTAAAATAATTACGCTAGGCCTAGAGACAAATTAATTTCATAACGTGTTCATTACAAAACAGATACCCCCTTGCTTCATAATCTAGGGAGTCTGTTTTATAAACTTCCTAAGTAGTTCATGAAATATCCCCCTAAGCAGACTAGGTCTACTTGCCATTGCAGGGTCTTTATAAATCCAAAGTTTATGAATCAAAAGACAAACACCAGTGATGTGTGTTCAAAGACCAGCTATGAAGGGGTAACGCCTCGTCAGCTCCAGTGGTGCGGTGGTGAGCTGTGACCTCGGGACACGATTTCCAGTACAAAGCTACTGAACCTGCATCTTTACATAACTCCTCTCCATGCCATGAGGGAGCTGGATGCACAGCACATGAAGCAGCAATCAATAAAGGAGATCCTCCCCTTGTTTTCAGTGTAAAGATGCTGCACTTCATAGTACAGCATCTTTACAGTACTTTACATCACACTGTTGAGCAGGAAAGAGCTTCCACTTGCAGCAACTAAAAGGAAGAGACAGCTACTTCTACAGCATCCTGTGGGAGTGGTTTCTCACAATACACTGCTAATGCTTTTCCTCTTACCATCCTAAAATTGACTGCTGAAAAATATTTAAATTATGCTGCTGGTATCAAAGTGCCCTGTCAGGTAAGTGGTAAGCAAAAGTAGCAGCAAAAGAAATGACAAACCAAATGTGACCAACTAACCTCAGAAACTGATATAAATACAGATTGCTAAATGAAAAAAAAAAGTTGAAATTTTGGTCTCCTTGTCTACTGGCTTCTCTTCGTGTGTTTTAGTAAACCAGACTAGTTTTCAACCTGTTGTGAGTAGGAAGGGTGGCAATTACTAATGTGGTTAAGTGTAACTCAGCTACAGTCATGTTGTCATCGCAGAACATGAAAGGGAAGAGCAGAAAACAAGGCAAGGTCAGCTGGGGTTTGCACCAAAGGTACTGGACACACCATCCAAAGTTCATCTTTTGGACTGCTCTCAGAGGCCTCCCGCCCACAGCCCAGCTGCACCAGCTGCACGGACAGGCCTGCTCTTCCTTTCAGCTAGCTGAGGCAAGGAAGCTGCTGGCTGGGTAGGACTGTGCAATTTTCTCAAATTTTTGAACAACCTGTGCCAGGCATAGCACCACAACGATGTTATTTCTCTAAGTCATCTGAGTGTTGATTTGTTATCTGCTCCTCCACATAAGGAGCTTCGTCTGCCCCTTCCTAGTCACCGTAATACCCGCTTATGCCTAGAACTCCACACAACCCAGGCTGCAAATGTACACAGAGAAAAAGTAATTTTGGAAAAAACATTCATCAGAGACCAGCTAGGCAGTATTTTCTTGAACATTTCAACTTTTCCAAGTAAACACACAAATAATTCATTAATCGACAGGACCCAATCTCAGCACCCAATTACAGTAAGATTTGCACTCCCAAAGGCTAAACTCTGCTTTCCTCTCCAGAGACTGTGGGCAGTTCCCAGTCTGTGGCTGGGCAAGGTAGTGGTTATCAAGTCCAGGAAGGAGCAAACACCCTTATCACAGCAGACAGCTCAGCTCAGCTGTGGCTCCCCACATGCCAGTTAGTAGGAGATCCTGGAGAGGTGGACACATATAGGTCTGAAGAATCAGTTTTCATATAAATTCCTTCCTTCCCATCTCCCTGAGTCAATGGGATGCAGGGTTAGGGTTACAGGGCTATTCTCCTTTACCACCAAAGCTACTGCTCCAGCTGTGCAACAACACAGGGAACACGTGGAAATCTGCTGTCCCAGTGTGCTGCTTCCATGGGCTCTGACAGACACTGCATCCACTACTTTTTCCAGTCAGTGACAGATAGAGACAGGGTATCTAATATCATCATTCCCAGCTGTAATTACATCCCTATTACAGATCATTTTTATTTTCCAGAGAGACCAAGCCATGTGCTCCTCCTCTGGCACCTGGGACTGGTGCAGCTCAAGCTGTAGCAGCTCTGGACAGTCCTCCCCCTGCTTGGGAGCTGTGCTGGATGTTTCCAAGCAGCAACACACAGTGCTGTAGGACACAACGCCTGTAGGAACAAGCACTTCACACCTTTCCCAGAGCTTATCAAAGCGCTGCAAGGACTTGTGTGACCTTGGCCATGTAGCACCTGTACAGAACTGGCTCTGTAGATGGCAAAAGACAGGCTCAGCTAACACCACCTGATACAGCAGCTTGGCAAAGGGAGACCCTTTGCTTGCTCCAACTCCTGCTTTACTAAGTACAACATCCACAGCAGACTGGGGGGAGACAGAGGGTGGGAAGGGGGAAGGCCCTCCTCTGGGTTTTTATCTTATGGGTTCTGCTGGTCAAAGTTCCCTTAGAAACCAGAAAGACGTGCTCAGCCAACGACCAGATAAGAAAAACTCAAAAGATTTATCTCTAAATCTCAGGTGAACTATATGAATCCAAAAATGATGTTAATCTCTTTAAGAATTCATATGTTAATTCAGAAAAGGCACTGCATATAACCAAAACCTCTGGGTTTTGGCTCCTTTACTTGTTCTCATCTGCAGCATACACCCAATTGCCTGACAGAGGGCAGAGCCCCGGGGAGCCCTGGCAGGCTCAGCCCTCGCTGCAGAGCTGCCACGCTGCTGTGGCAGTGCTCCCACACCATGCCCAGAATCTGCCTCTCAGAGCATTCCTAATGTGCAGGGAAAACACTTGCTCCTGCCTCTTCAGGTGCTTTGCTTAAAAGTCTGTGTATGGGTTAAGTTCACAATAGCTATTAAAATTAATGAGCTTTGTGCTGCAGCTCACATGCAGGCACATTTTGTAGCGCTTTGCTGGAACGTGGGATGCTGGATCTGACTCTGAAACTGCCTTTGGGTAACACAACAGTTCCCAGCCTGGGATTGTCAGGGCCTGGTGTCACCCCACAAACAGGGCACTCCACAGCTGACCTGGGTGGGAAGAGTGGTGCCTTACAGAGGGTGAAATGTGCCCCTATGTCCTTCACTGTGCCTGGAAGAGCGCGTGGGGGATGAGGGAGGGATTGAGGAGGGACCAGACATTGCACAACTGCTGGGTGGGTGAGCAGCATGGAGTGACAGTGGCATGGAGAGATCTGGGAGACACCTAAGTGAAGATGAATGTGACTGCAGCGGTGCAGGACTGCAGCAGCACGGGGCTGACAGGAGCCTGCGCTGTCCCAGGAGAACCAACACCGCTCCAGATGGGGATCCTACCCTCAACTGTGCTGTGCTTTCACAGCCACCAACACTCACTGCTTAGGAACATATCTGGCCTTCACCCCACTTAACCTGTCTTGAGCAGAGGCCTTGTTTAATCACTGATTTACACCCTAACTGTCAGCATGGAGTAAGTGACAAAATTTGCTAATTGGACATTGTCTTCAGGCTATAACCTCAATAATACACAGATTTGATAGAAAATTAGCAAATAAATTATTATAAGACTGACACTGAATACACGAGCAAGATATATGAGATGTTCTCAGGCCTGCTAAATCTGGAGAATTATATATCCTGAGTATATCCAAATTAAGAATTTCCCTGCTCCCTCCCAAGAATTGCAGAGTGGGGCTCAGTATGGAGCCCTTCACGCAAAGGATGATGCGAAAAATGTATCTTGTAGCTCTCAGTAGGTGTGTCTGAGCTATGAGACCACTGTATCCATCTGTATGGGGTCAGTAATGATGTTCCATCAGGGAAAACAGATGGGTCCTAAAACCTGGAGCAGAGAATTCCCCTGAATTCAGTCCAACCAGGTGTGGATGCAGAGGAGGGGGGAGAAGCATATCTCAGGTGTCAGTTCTGAGCTCCAGCAACCAGGGAGATGGAGGTGCTGGAGGAAGAGGCAGGTGAATTAAAACCCTAAGATACCTAGAGAATAGCTAGAAATCAGGTCATTTGGTAGGAGAGCTTGTCTAACCAATGTGTTTTGACAAGAAACATTCAGAGGAGAAAACACATGCTTTAGGGGACTCCTTTGTAAATCACCAAAAAAGTCCATGGGTTCAGAGGAAAGTGAGGCAGGGATATGCCTGGAAAATGACTGTCTTGTAGAGAGGTCATTAGTTTCTGAAACAAATAATAAAGCCTGTACTGGTTTCCTTCGGAGGGCACAGGCTCCAGAGATGGGGTGGTAGAGCCCAGGTGTCCAAGAGCTGAGATCAGGAGGGGCACTGTGCTGGCACAGGCTCAGCTGCCATGGGCCACAGAGCCAAGGAGCTCCATTCTCCCAAAAGGCAAAGGCTGGAGCAGAGCTTCCAAACCCCCAGTGCTACAAACCATGGGGGAGCCTCTCTGGGCTCTGTGCACCCACCCTGTTCCCACCCGGACAGCGGCGCTTCCACGGAAATTATTCCTGCTCCCTTGTGTCATAAACAATGCCACGGAAAGCATGAGCTCTTACGGTAAGTGGAAGTATCTTTAACAGGGTGTTAGATACAAATACAAACTATCCAAGAATGGAAGGTAAATATATTTACCTCATATAGCAGAACAACTCCTAGAGAGCTCACAGCAATTCTCTGAGATAAAAACAGGGGCTGTGAAAAGCACAGGCTTCTGACGAAAAATCTTGTTCTGCTTTCTAACAAAAATTCAAAGTGGTATCAGAATTTCCAGTGAAATCAAGAAGCTGGGGCTTGCTGTGGTCTACAGGGATTTGGAGGTTCTACTTCTTTTCTGCTTGAAGTCAATGAGATGTCTGCCAGAGTTCAGAGGGAGTAAGACTGGGGGATCTGGCAGTGCCTTTGGGTATTCCTGGCTGCATATCAGGAGCTTGGACTTCTGGTGCAGGTTTGTTTTCTAAACGTAAAAATTGTCTCACTCCATTGAATAAATACAATTTGCAACTCACTCTGTAGATGTGCTAGAGGTTTTGCAGCCTTTACAATCTGTCATATAAATCCACATCCAAGTGTCAACGTGTGAAGGGGCTGCTTTAGAGGTCCTCTGGGTGAAAACAGGAATGGAATTTCCAGAGGAAATGCTACAAAGATGAATAATTTGTCTACTTAGCCAGTTACTATAGAAATAAGATTGCTGATGGTAAGAGTCACTAGAATTCAACAGTTTTTTGGTTTATTTGGTTTTGTTTTGGGTTTTTTTACCTGTAATGCAGAACTACAAAAATTGGGAGTTCAAGTAGGAGAATTTGCTGAAAATAAACTACTGAAATTGAGCCTCAGATCCAGGTAAGACAACATCAACCTCCTTGTACCTTCAAAGCTTGTCAACTTTAATGGCAATTTTGGTTATGCATGGAAAGTGGCCTCAAGTAGGTATAGGATGTGGGAATAATAATATTATTTGTGAGGTAATTTCTGAGACCACTATCATTATGCTGTTGTTGATCATCATTTCTTTTTATGTTTCTCACTTCCCTGGCCTTTCACCCTCTGAAAGGCCAATTTTTTCTTCTTGTGTGTGGTTTAATTCAAAAACCCAACTGGAAAGATGTGCAAGAGTAGCAGGTGAGTGTGAGTGGTTCAGAAACCACCTTTGACAGTGGCTGTTTAACCCTCTTCTTTGTCACACCAGTTGTGCCTGCTCAATTTTCTCCTCTTTAGAGAAGAGAATTTATGTAGGCCATAAAAATTTACTGGAAAGAGGACATCTACCCCCTTTAATGCCTAATCTGGCACCCTTTACTAATGCAAATTTAATCAATGGACAAATGCTCTGATCACAGCAGCTGCACTAATACAAACAACATCAAAGACTTTGTCAAAGGTGCTCTGAAACAAATCTGGGATCTCTGAAACGCAAGATTTGGCCTCTGGCTTCACATTAACAGCCATTCACTAACTTGAGTTAAGATTTCCCAAACTGGGTCCTCTTTCTCCCCGAATCAGAGCCAATCACATACCTAACCTGGCCCAGCCAAGCAGAGCCAGCCGAGTGGGCAGAGCACAGTCACTCCTACCAGATCCCAGTAAGAAATGTATCACGCTGCCTGCTGTCAGGTGTCATCTGCATCACACCAGAGGGGTGACTGCGCAGCAGGTACAGGCAGGAACTGCTCATACCTACACTTGCTCCTGCTGGACCTGACCCGGCCAGCTGCTGGGAGCTCCTCCCTCTCACTGAAGTCAACATGAACTGAGTTTGCTCAGGACTGAATAGGACTGGACCTCCCCAAAATACTGGAGAAGTTTAAACACAACTTGGTGATTTATTTTTTCCTGTTTTCCGTCAGCATGTGATGTTTCTGTGTACGCATCCCGGGCTGCGTTTATACACGTGCTCACAACCCATGTGTCCTTAAAATCAAAGTACAGTATACGCTAAAAAGCCTACAAGATAAAGGCTCTTTAGGATCTGGGAGCACAGAGAAAGCAATAGAAATTGTAAAACAAATTAAAAAGGAAGTTTATTCCCACCATTTTCAATTTCAGTGAGCACAAACTATTTTATATAACCGCAGCTAAGATTTAGCAAAGCATTTCAGCATATGCTTACATCTTTTGCTGAAATACAATCTACAACTTTGTGTGATTTCTTGGATTTGAAGCTTTTAAACTCACACTCAAACCAAGAGTTTAAAACGCTGTCCAAAATAATCCAGAAAACTCTGCATGTGGATCAGTATGGTCGTGCCTCTCCACGTGGCCATACATGTTACCTCTGAGCAGAAGCCAGCAGTGCCCTGGCCCTATTTCCAGATACTTTGCTCAGAAGAGCTATCTCCGTCCTCCTGCCCTGTGAGAGACCTGGGAATCCCCTCCCACCCACACCACTGCAAAGACAGGCTGTGCTGTATGGAGGACACACAACAGGGCAGTGAAGCAGCATCAGGAGCTCCAACCATCCCCATGGGAATAACTGCAAGTACTTTGCCTTAACCACAAATGCGAGCAGGCCAGACTCAATGAGGGGATTACAACTAACTCTACTATGTGGCACGACAGAAAAACAAATAACATTAAAAAAAAAAAAGATAATAAATTAAGATGTAGCCTTCATCCAGTTTCATAATGTATTGAGCAATATGTCCTACTTGGGATGCTGGTGAAGGGTTGTCTTTTGCTGTAAAAATAAAGTCATCTACAGGTTTCTTCCTGGAAGCTCTTACTTTAGTGAGAACTGAAGTTTGAGCAGAGCAGCTGAAAAAGCATTCAAGCCTTATGAGATAACATAGTGATATGAACAAAAGACAGCACACAGCAAAACATCAGGCAGCGTGTGAGCTCTGGTCAGTTTCATACTTTCAAAATCTGAAGAAATAAGCTTTTGTTATTTATCAAGCAGAAAAAAAATATTTTGGGTCAGTACTCTATTCTCTTGAAATAAAATCTGTGAATTTATGTATATTCTCCCAAAGCTTCCATAACTGAAGCTTTTATTAAGTAAGTTTGGTGAGGGGCATATTTTAAAAATAGTGTCAGCAGCGATATTTTAAAATGTGGAAACAGATGTGTCACTCTATTACAACTCCGGAATCTTCACTTTATTTTTTAACTATGAAGCATTTGTCTGTTTCTCCATTACAAATCTCTTGCCACTAAACAGATTTCTTCTCTATGATTAAGGTAGTACCACACAGACATTATGGAAAAAAAATCATATTGTTTTGGTCTGACCATAAAATATAGGTATTTTAATAATTGGGCTTTTTTCCATAGAGAATTTCAGCAGCTCCCTTTCCTTCGAATGAAATCACAGCCATATGCTTTATGATATTAGAGGCATTTCAAGGTGTCTCCATAAATGTCATTTATTGTTTTGGAACCTGCAAAATCTGCAAAACTTCTTAGTTCTTTTAAACAAAAAATCTTCAGATGAAACTAGATCTTTACACTGGTTGTCATTAAAAAAAAAAAAAAATTCCCTCTCTCTCATGGAATACTGGCCATGAAGGTAACAAACCTCTGGCAACAAAATCTGGGCTTTGGTTTGCTTTGGAGCCACCAGCACACCGGGCACCCCGGCCCGGCACAGCCACACCTGCCCTCGGCTCTGTGCCAGGCACTCACACACACTCAGCCTCTGGAACTCACCCTCTGCACCATGAGCAGCCTCAATGACAAAAAGCTGGACTGGTTTAGTGAACATAACTGTAAATCAAAATCAGGCACCTCTTAACGTCCTGCTCCGACAAACGTGCTTTAACCCCTACCAGAGCAGTGCCTTCCATGCTGCCCAGGATCCCCCATCCCTCATGGGGCCCAGTGCCCTGCAGGACTGGCAGCCAGGCAAACAATAAAGAGACTCCCTGTCATACACAAATATAATCTCATGCCACTTCTATTCCTAATTCGGCATATCTGGAGTCTATCCTGAGGTAATACTTGCCAGATCTATATAAATCTTGCCAGACATGTCACCAACCTGTCCAGCACAAGGCACTACATTTAAACACACAGGAATTCAATCCGGTCTGTAGCTGCAGCAGCCAGAATGGGTGAGCCAGGCACTGCCCAAAGGAACTGACTGCTGAGGCACACAGGTACCAGCGAGGTCAGGATTCTGGCTGGCCAACAGAAGCATCCATTAGTCTACATTACAGTAGTAGAACCATTCTTTCTCCTTGAGGAAGAAAAAAACAATTTTTCCCCCTAAATCTGAAAGAAACAAGTTGCCTGGTACAGTTGGAAATAATCTAGGGCAGCACACCAACAGGTGCTTCAAACGTATCAGCAGAGCGCAGAAGATGTCGAGAGAGAAAATGAATAGATTCTCTAAATAATATATAAATTGTACAGGCCTTTTTTCTGCAGAACCCCAGTGAAGTTACTGTATAAATCGGAAACTGAATTATTCATAAGTGGTGAATATATAATAAATCGTCCTTCGCATTGAAGTATTCCTCACAGGTACATGCAGTGAACAGAACCGTGCAGCGAGCCTGGAAACACCAAGGTCTTACCTGGAGTCTGGGTACTTTGTCAGGGTAGCAAGGCTGCTGGTGTACATGTGTCCTCCTACATCGATGTGCACGGGAGCATTCGACTTGGTGAGTTGAGCTGGGAGAGGAATTCCTTGAGCAGCCAGAGGAGAAACCGGGGACCGTGTTAGAGACAGACGGGACATGCTTCTTCCCTCCTGCAACGGGAAGGCAAAAAGAACAGTTTCTCTTAAATGTAGCAGTGTGTTACCTTTCTTTCCAGTGCGATCACAGATCTAATCAGATCATTTTTGCATCTGCCTGATCACATATTCAGCTAACAAATTATTGCCACCACTGTAATTAAGTGTATTTGCATCATTTTCTTCCAAGTACCAGAGGGGAAGAGAAAGATGCTTATTAGCAATAAGAAATCAAGAAAAAAATTTTCAAGGTGTCAGCCTCAAGGGGCATAAAACAAACTGCAAAATTCTAATTAAAGGTCGCGGGCTTATGTGTTAGATGTGAAATATCCCCTGACAAACGAATAACCAATTTGTGAATTGGGATTCAGGGGGTTTTTGCAAGTTTGTCTCAGTAACAAGACACCTCTAAATTAGTGACTTCCTCAGTACCTAAGGCATTTAGTTTATACATGTAGTAAATTTCACATCAAACTAAGATCAATTTTCTGGCTTATTTTCAATAATTGTGAAATAAATGGATAATTTTCAGTTAAGCCTTAATATCAGACCTAAACAACTAATATGCTTTCAAACTGAAAGCAATTAATACCTGGAAGCAGTGAAAACAGAAAGATATATAAACTGACCCATGCTTTCAGGACAAGATGTGTTAGAAAGTACTGCATAATCTAGCACGTGAAATTATAAATTCCACAATTCACTTAATGTTTCCTGCCCTAAAAACATTGGAAAATTAGTGAAATTACTGAATTAAGTCCCAAAATTTTCAGCAAAACCAAAGCTAAAAATACTGAAATGCTTTAAAAATGAACAGGACAACCAAGCAAAAGAAAAATCCTCAATTCTCTTCTTAGGAAAAGTACATCTTATTCTGCACGAAACGTGTCTCAAAGCTGATTTCAGTTCAATCGGTGCAGACGGCATACATGTCTAACGGAAAAAAACCCTTTTAGAAAAGTTTAAGAAAATGTCCATCCATTTTCCCCCTTATGGGGAAAGCAGCATGTGCAAAACATTATAGTTGAAGACATTTCTGAATATAATCTAATTTTCCTGTTATTTTGTAATTCAAGCATGCTACCAAGCACCCAGGCTCTTCCTTATATATGACAAGCACTTTACATGCAGCATTGCAAAGTGAATTTCTATTTCTCCCACATTACTTTGACAATGTTTCTTAGAAATCTAAAAGCTGGTCTTGCCCTTCTCTTATTTTGCATAAGATACCCGACTACACCACTTGATGAACATAAATTAGCAACATTCTTTGTAAAATAATTTCCAAGCTACAGAGAAAGGGATTGAAAAATCTTAATACATCTGAACAGCTTCACAAAGTCATCACAACATCTCCATTTACTGTATTTCATCTTGGTTAGCTCCTATGAATTTCTTGCATCTACAGCACAGAAATACATCACCCCATTATGAATCCACATCCTTTTCTCTTCAGAGGCTGGATGGACATCTGCACTGAACACGAAACAAATGCCAACTCTGTCCTAGGACTTCTGTGTCAGCCGATGCGAAATTGGGCATTAACATTTTTTACTACAGCACCACCTTCACGGAAAGTGACTGAATCCTTTCATGACTGAAGACGTTGCTTTCTTGTTTCCCACAAGAGCTTGTTGTGGCCAACCTTCAGTAAATATGTCATATAGCATAAATAAAACAACTAACTTCTAAAAGCAACTTAGTATGTAAGTACCTACAATATTTTAGCAACGTGTTTACTCATCTGTCTGCCAACACAGACAAAGGTTGCCGGTTTTTTTCTTACCAAAGAGCACTGTAAACTCATGTTCAGTCTCTACTCCTTCACTTAAATGAAAGGGTCAGAAGATCCAGGCTGAATGTCAACCCTGTCTTTGTTCAGACCCCAATCATGATCACTAATGATAAAGGTACAGACCTCGCACGGTACATGGCTGCCTTAGAAATAAATCTCATGCAGTTTCACAAAACAAGAGTCTAATTAGGGCTCATCTGCACCCCTTGTTACAATTTCCAAATGAAATCAAAGGACTTCCAGTCCTCTGTAAATGTGTCTTACATTTAACCATTTGTCTTGAAATATAGACTTCAATTTTAAAATATGCACAGATAGCTAAAGATCAAGTGATACGAATCTATTTGTGCATATTTAAACACTGCTGCTATCTTAGCATTTTGTTTAATGTTAGTATACCAGTAAATTCCTTGATCTGTAAAGACTGAGATTCTCAGTGAGGCCATACTCACACAGTAGATATTTAATTTATACTATTCACTGGAGGGACCTTTTGAACAATCCTCTGCTTTTGGCATTTCTCAGCTAGAGCATGTGCTGAAAAAACACTTAATTATAGAAAATCACTGGAAAGCTAAAATAGTTCTCAAACTTTTATGGCTTTTCGTACTTAACTGAGGGTGCCACTGGCTTTTGGGAGGAGAGGAGGAGAAGGGGAATTAAAACACTGGCTTTTCCCCTGGCTGGAGAGGATTCATATTAAAAAAATGAATCCTAGATTTTTATTAAAGTTGTGGAATTCAATCATTTTTGTATGAGCAAATTATCAAGAGGCAAAATTGCTAAGCACTACATAAAGGGCACTATTGCTCCAAAAAAAAAAACCCGTTTCTTAAGGTATTGTAACCCTATTTCTAATGACTCCTTCCTCTTCTTAATGTAACACACAGCTAAAATTCATCACACTGAGTAATGTACTTATTTTATGCACAAAGCAAAATCCTAAATGTATTTATCCAGTGAAAGTCTTTATGCACATATTTTCTAATATGGATGTGAAAATTAAAACCTTAAGGGTAAATATCGCAGAAACACTAACAAACTTCATTTATTAAACCATGTAAAATAATCCTTGTTCTTTAGTTGCCTACAACAGGATACAGCATCCCAACTAGTGGCACAGGCAATAACCCTGCTCTAATAAGTAACACAGGAACCTGCTGAAGGCAAAATCAATAGAGCCTGATTCCCAAATTATGTGAATATTTAGTTTTTCAAACATTACACACCAAGATCTTTCAGAGCCAGCTTATCTTTTTCTGCCTTCCTAAGCTAACTGCTTGTAAAAACTATTTGCCCATGCAAAGTGAAATAATCACAATGCCATGCTCATTTACACACAAAATGATTTTGTGTCCCATTGTGCTCACAGTTGTTCAGCTCTCTAGGGGTGATTAAACTAGCTATGCTGCTACAGCTTGAGATGATTTCACTGAATCGTTTCTCCATGAAGTTGCTTCTTTGCTAAGCTGTTATTTTAACCATAAAAGGTAAACAGAAGGCAGTTGTAAGAGCTCCATTCAGCTCCGTGCCCAGGGCTATAACCCTAGGGCAGAGAATGCTGAAAGACTGCAGAATTTTCCAGGGTGTTGCCTTTCTTGCTCTAAAGCCTTCAGGAATACTGTTCATTTAATACACAGTCTAGATGATACATTTCAGATCCTACTAAAAGAAAGACTTCAAAAGTGTAAGAAGTTTTGGGCGGATGAAGCTTTCCCACCTCTGCACATAGCTTGGGGCCATGGTAACCAATACTGCTGTTGATGTTGAGAAAATACAGGAGAAATAAACTGCACAGAGCAGAGCAGACAGATAGGGACAAGGGAGGTGAAAGGTTGCAGGAAAGAAACAGGCAGCAGTCTGGAAGAGGGAACGAGAAAAAAGGGAAAAGAATAAAAAAGAAGGCGGCTCTGAAGGAGGGACGAAGTTAAATCAAGGAGCAGGCACTTAAAAGACTACAGATGGGAAGCAAGACTAATTAAGGATGTAAAAGCGCTTTGTTTCTAAAGTTTATTGTTGCCAGGATAAAAATTAATTGAAACTAATGCTGTTATTCACTCGTGCAGTTTAATTCCTTCATGCACATTTAAGACGTGAAATGAAAACGGCAGGTTTACGGACCTGCCATGAAGCTGCTCTCCCGGGGAGCCGGGGTGGGGGCGGGTCGGGCCGCAGGACCGGGCCCGGCTGTATCCCCCGGCACCATCGCTGCTCCCGGGCTGCTGGAGCCTCGGGGAAGCTGCTCTTCCTCCCCAGGGACCTTCATTTCTGTACCAGCAGACCCACTAGGGGTAAAACCACCCACTGCAGCCCCCCGACCGCCCCATCCTCGGCACTGCGGGCCAGAAGTTCCGGCGGCGCTCCCGTGACTCCAGGGCACCGTCTGCGTCCCCAGCCTGCGCCCGGCGCTGCCGGAGGGGCACAGCCACAGACTGGGCAATTACCTTTGTCTGTCTGAACAGGGACGGCGACCACTCGGGTCTGCCTCCAGAGCCACTCCGAGACAACTTGCCTACGTCGTGCTCCCAGCCCAAAGACAAAGCGGGGCGGGGGGGGAGGGGGGGAGTACAAACCTTGGGCTCGGTGGCTCCAAAATTAAAAGTCCATAAACATTTCCACACACCTCCACGCTCCTTTACTGAACACTGCATCGAGAGACAGAGGAGATCGTGCCCAAAACTTTTTTTGGGGGGGAGGTAAAGGGGGAGCTCCCTCTGGAGCTCTGGTTGCGCCCCCACAAAAAAAAAAAAGGAAAGGCTTTCTCCTTCCTCCCCCCTCTCCCCCCGCCGCAACCCGCCTCTCTCTGGCAGTCTCCACTCTTTTTAGTGCAAGTTCACGTCACCCAAAT
>VZTH01019646.1:0-45548 GCA_013397815.1 Aleadryas rufinucha
TTCCCCCACTGTGGAGCTGAGGGATTAAAACCTCCCAGTTCATCGGCCCGAGGGAGAGCCTGACCCCGCTGGTGGAGCTGGAACACGCTGGTGGAGGGGGGGAGCTGATGGAGGGGAGGAGGGAAGGAAATTGGGGTCCCCCCCGCTCCTTCTCTGTGATTCCCAGTGGGATTTCGCAGCCTGGGAAGTGGGATGAAGGTGCTGCTGCCACTTGAAGCATCTCTGGATGAGAACAATCATCTTCACATTCCCTGCCAGCCACCAGGGCTGTCCCCCCGCCCTTAAAATGGGGTGACAGCTCGGGGGACCCTAAAAATGAGGCTTTACTGGAACAGCCCTCCCCCATTTGCCCTTTTTCTCCCCCATTTTCCTGCTTTCACCCCAGGATCCAGGCGAGATCAGTGCTCCCAGACTGGGACACCCTGTTGTCCCCATTTGAGACGTGACAACCGTGGTGGCAGGGATGAATCAGGGTGTCCCCGATCCCACACAGCTGGGTGAGTGACGGGAATGCTGCCATCCCACATGGAGCCATCCGTCTGTCCGTCAGCGGGGTGAGTGGGTGTGTGCTATAATTGGGATGATGAGGATATTTTGGGAAAGGTGGCGGGGAGGGAGGATTTCGGTCACTTGGGGGCTCTTTCTTATTAAAGGTCACCCGTGCCAGAATGATCCCAGCGTGGTCTCATCCTTCACCTCGGGATGGGGTGGCAGGGACAGGGTGAGGCACGGCTCCCACGGCCCGTTGGCATCACTGGGAATGTCACCCCCCGGTGCCACTGGTGATGAAGACTCTGGTGGGAGGAAGAAACCGTTTCCACTGCTGGGGTGCAGTTATTCTGTCCTGGATAACCCTGAGTGGGATATCAGGATATCCATCCCGTGTGCCACAGACCATCGGGGTGTGGCACCCCCCGGGTGGGCAAATAGGGGACACCGGACAGCCGGAACAGGGGACACCAGGTGGTCCTGGGGAAAACTGAGGGGAACAGAGGGAACACCAGGCCTGACTGCAACCAGGTGTCCCCTGTGTGGGAAAACTGTCCCCTAGGGAAGCGGACAAGGACAAGGCACGGTACACTGTAGGACAGGTAGGAAAGTGGGGCGCAGCACTCGCGGGTGCCCCCTGCGAGCCCATATGGGGAAGAAAAAAAAATTCCTTAATTTTTTTTAAAAATTCCTGCTGGGCAGGTAAAAAACCCCACCCTGATCCGGTTGTTCCCGTTTTCCCCCCAACCCCCGCCGCGGGTGGGATGAAGCCCATCCCCTACAAATCCCGCCCTCGGCGCGGTTCCCGCCGCAATTCCCGCAATTCCCGCAATTCCCGCAGTCCCAATCTCGGCCGGGAGGTGGCGCTGCCGCGGGGCCCGAGCGGGGGCGTGGCCTGGCATCACGGGGTGTGGCCTTATCTTGTGACGTCACTGAAGGAGGCGTGGTTTTCGGAGCCGCGCGCCCGCGGGTTCATTCATAAGGAGGAGGCGCGACCGACGGGGCGGCCCCGGGGGGAGCCCGGGGGCTCCGCGGCGGGGACAGGTAAGGGACACCCCCGGCACAGGGGCACCCCCTCTGCTCGGGGGTGCTGCGGCTATTCCGCCTTAAAGGGTTGTTCCCCCGTGGGGAGTCTGGGGTTGGGGTTTCCGCAGCTCTGGGTTGTGCAAGGAGGGGGGGCCTGGTGCTTTTTGGGGTGCTCGATCCCCGCTTTGCCCTAAAAGAGGTGGGAAGTGTTATTGTCTTGGCTTTATCCCTAAAGCGGGGCACGGGGGGAGCTCCGCCTGGAGCGGGGTGCGCTGGGGAGAGCCCGGCGGGTCCGGGAGGCTGCGGCTGCTGCAGCGCCAAAGTAGGTTAAAATAAAGGGTGGAGAGGAGGAAAAAGTAGGTTAAGGAATACTCAGCCGCAGCTGCCTGGGAGAAGAGGTAGGAACCGTGTCGGGTCTCTCTTTTTTTTGGTTTTTTTTTGGTTTTTTTTTGTTTTTTTTGGCGGAGCTGGAAAATCGCAGGGCTCGGAGCCAAAGGGCTGCATCAGCCGGGATGCTGCGGTGCGGTGCGGGGCTGCTCCCCGGGACGGGGCCGGGACGTGCCGCTGCCGGGGCTGTGCGCGGTCCCAGCGCTGCCCCCGGGATCGTTTGACCTTAATGCTGGAATTTTGTGGCGGCTCGGTTGTTCCCACAGCTCCGATGGGGCCCGGGGGGTGCGATAATGCCGGGTTTCGCTCCATCCGCCGGACAATCCCCTCCTTGTCCCAGGCTGTCTCCAGCAGCTGTTCCCCAAAGTTGTTCCGAACAGTTGCTCCTTTTTCCCTCTGTTTGTCTGCAGGAGCCGTCGGCTGAAACCCTGTTCCCCCACAGGGAGGGGAAACCCTCGCTGGAATCCCAGCGGGCAGTTTTAGGTTACAGACTGTATGAAGGGGGGCTGGGAATAAAGGGCTCGTGTGACCCGGAGGGATTTGGGGAGGTTTCCAAAACCAAGTCGCCTTTTCTGGTGTGTTGGCATTGATGCACCAGTCAGGTAGGGTACAGGGGTGGTGGAACTTGGAGTGTCCCCAAAAAGCAGCCCGGTCTGGCACTGGTGGGGTTATTTTTTGAGTTCTTTTGGTTCTTGGAGGGGCAGATTCTGTCGTTTTTAGGAGTGTGTCAGGGCAGCTGGGCATCTCAGCATCACCAGCTGGGATTTGTGCCTGCATCCCCCAGCCCCACCTGGGATGGCTGTGACTGGGCAAAGCCCCAGTGCCAACCAGCAGCTGGCACCCTCAGGTCCCTGCACCTCCTGCATCCCTATGGCAGCGTCCTGGTCATCTGAGGGATGTCCTTAATCCTGGGATTAAGCTTGGCCTCAGATCAGCTGTACCCCTGCTCTTGGTGGTGTTTAGATCCAGTAATCGTGATCTGGAATGCTCTGGTGAACCGGGATGCTCGTGATCCCTCAGCTGCCGTGGGACCTTCCTGTCCCCTCCTGAGAGCAGGTCCCCAAACATCTCGGTGTGTCCCTAAAGTGCTTGAATTCCACAACCCCAGAGGATTAAAATGCTTCACGTTAGGCTTAAACTCGACTTTTATTAGTGCTGGATTAGAGGGTGGGGAACTCGCACGAGTATCCCCATCCGTTTGTGCTCGAGGGGCACATCCCAAACCCCAGGGGGATTCAGGAGCTGGGCTGGCCGCTCCATGCTGGCATCCTGAAGGGTTGGTCCTGTACTGGGAGCTACTGGAGGGAACTGGAGCACGGAGGATGCTCATTTTGGGTTGTGCCGACGTGTCCCAACCCACGTCCTGTAAACACCCGGCTCAGCCCCGCTCGGCCCCAGGTCCCCCCTCACGTGTAATTGGCTGCATCTCGGCTTGGTGCCGGCCGCTAATTAGGAGAAACTCGTCAAGCACAGGCTGAAACGAAGCTCTGCCGGGGCTCTCACAGGACCGTGACGACCGGGGGGGAATTTCCATGCAGGCGGCAGGATTTCCATGCGGAGGCTGGATTTCCATGCGGAGGCTGGATCCGGGTTTGGATCATTATTTATTTTTTCCTTCCTTCCCATGCGCTGTCAGCATAGATCTTAATTTTAACAGCCAATGGCTGAGCCCGAAGAGAGGGGATGAGACTCTGGGAAACACCTTTTGTTTTGTTCCGGTTTTTATTTAAATATATTTTTATTTTTTTGTAGTGACTTCATTTCCTCGTGGCAGATGCAAAAGGATTTCCTCCGGAGCAGGAAAAACCTTTCTTTAACTTTGTTTAGCATTATCTGCTCCTTACCCTGCTCCTTGCATGAATGATGTGACTCCACTGCTGAGGTTGGTCCCTCTCCAATTTGGGATGGAGCTGGGATATCCAAGGGAAGGGGTGATGCCAGACAATCCATAAAATCTCTAAAAAAACTTTCTGGGGGATGGTTCAGGACTGCTGCTGTAGGGATATTTAGGCAGATGCCTCGGAGCATCCCACTGGGGAGAAAAAAGGCCCCCACGTTACTTTGCCAGTGGGATTTTCCCTGGATGATGACCCCGGTGCTCCCCCTTGGGCAGGTGTCCCCTGGTGATGAAGAGGAGCGGGATGCACTGGTGGCTTGTCACCGTCCTGGGGGTGAGTATGGCCTCGTCTGCCCCATCCCACCCCTCCGCCTCTCTGATGCTCAAACACCACCCCACAGTCATGCAGGACACGGGGATGGGTTTGCATCCATCGTGGTGCATCCAGTGGGTTCACATCCCTCAGGCCACTGCAGAAGGGCGTCCACTGGCTGTGGGGCAAGCGACAGGGTGGCACCCATGGCATCGCCTGTGACAGGATGGCATCTGCCACCGTGCCACCGGAGCCACACCGCTGCCGGCACAGGCAGCGGGGGAGCCGCAGCAGCCGCCGCTGAGCGCTCTGATCCTCCCGCAGGTGCTGAGCAGACCTGCCCAGGGGGCCGGGAGCTGCAGTCCCCCGGAGCAGGGGGCAGCGGGATGCCCGCCCGGAGAGGAGCCCAGCGGGGTAAGCCGTGCCCGCCTGCGGCACCTCCACCCGCAGGGAAGGTGCGGGACCCGCCCGTCGCTCACCCCCCTTTCCATCACCGCAGGATCCAGCGGGGACGTGCCGAGCTTGTCCCCCCGGCACCTTCTCCCTGGGGGACGCGTCCTGCGCCGCTCACACCCAGTGCCGCGCCGGGAACAGGATCCTGGTGGCAGCGGGGACAGCGGCGAGCGACAGCCGGTGCGGAGCCTGCCTGCCGGGGTGAGCCCAGCCGGGGGCACCGTGAGCCCAGCCCCGCCCTCGCTCGGGGCCGTGTCCTGACCCTGCCCTCCCACCCCGCAGGTTTCACAGCCCCGGAGGGGAGAGGGAGCCCCGGGGCCGGTGCCTGCCCTGCGCCGCTGCTCCCCGCAGCACCCCGGGGTGCCCAGGTGGGTGCTCGGGCCGGAGGTGTCACCCCAGGGCTGGGGGTGATGGAGAAGCTTGTGCCGGCCCTCGCCCCGGGGATGCCACGCGGGATCTGCCCCCCTTGGGATGGGGCACGATGTCCTGCTGGGATGTGGCAGCTGAGAACACCTCTGCTCATGACACGAGTGGCTTCTGCTTCCCTGGTGCAGGGCTCTTGGGGAAACGGGATTTAATCCCAACAGAGCCCCTCTCTGAGGCTGATCCCGTGCCTCCCTGCAGGCCACCGGAGAGCCCGCAGCCCCGAAATGCCGGGCAGGGCACCGGGAACCAACGGGACACGGGTGACCCTGCTGGGTGAGGAAGAGGAGGAGGCGGCAGCAGCGCAGGCGGCCGTGCTGACCATCGTGCCCGTCTTCTGTGCCATGGGATTGTTGGGAATCCTGGTCTGCAACCTGCTGAAGAAGAAAGGTTATCACTGCACCGCCAGCAAGGAGCCCCAGCCCGGCGGCACCGGTGAGCCCCGGGTGTGCTGTGACAGCTTTGGTGATCCCACATCCATCTCGTCTCGCTCAGCCCATTCCTGGCCCTCACTGTCCCAGGGCATCCTGTTTGTCCTTGGGGTGCCTTATCCCCCATCACCGAGTCTTCCCCAATTCCTGCCTCCAGGTCCCAGCTCCATCTACCAGCTGGAGGATGCCAACGAGGACACCATCGGGGTGCTGGTGCGGCTCATCACCGAGAAGAAAGGTCAGGGGGTCCCTGGGAGAGGGGAAGGAGGGGGTGACCTGGGCCAGAGCCCCGTGAGCCCCAGCTCCTTGGTGTCCTCCCACGCACAGAAAATGCAGCGGCGCTGGAGGAGCTGCTGAAGGAGCATCAGAGGCAACAGCTGATGCCACCGAGCTGTGCCCCCCTCAATAAGTAAGAACCCCCTAAAGGCTGCACTGAGGACCCCCCATGGTGGGACCACCCCCACACTGATGGCATCTCCCCCCCTCCCCAGGCTGCACCTCCTGCCTCAGTTTCCCCCCGCCTGCCACCACCAGCAGCACCTGCACACGGTGCAGGGACCGGCCCCGTGCGCCCGCTGCAGCCAGAAGTGGCCCGAGGTGCTGCCATCGCTCGGTGCCACCAAGGTCCCCAAACCCGGAGCTCATCCCAGCGAGGTGACCATCCTCTCCATCGGCCGGTAAGCAGGGACAGCCCCCCGGTGTGTGTCCCCTCTGCGGGGGGGGGACAGGCTGACGTGATGCTCCCCAACAGGTTCCGGGTGTCCCGGATCCCTGAGATGAGGAGCGAGGCAGGGGCAGAGCCCCTCCGTGGTCCCCTCCCCGCCGGCAGCGGGATGTGACCCCCGTGGTGGAACAGCACCGACGGCCCCACGAGGTGAGGGGATGTGGAGGGAGGGTGGTGGGGAGCCCTGGGGGGTCCTCCCTGGAGAAAGGGGTTCTGCAGGCTGGAGGATGGAGCATTAACGCTGTAGGGACACAGTGAGGGGACAGCGAGGCAGGAGGGAGGGGGTGTCCCACGCCGCAGGGTGCTGGCAGGGCCTGGCACGGGGTGGCACGGCCAGGGGGTGCTCCGTGACTCATGGGCAGCTGCACGGGCTCGCGTGCCCTCGCTCACGTCCCCCCTGTCCCCTCCTCCAGCAGCGCTGCCGCTGTGACCATCCAGCTCCGGGCCCCTCCCGACAAGGACACTGAGGGGCTGGAGCGTGTCCAGGGCAGGGAACGGAGCTGGGAAAGGGGCTGGAGCCCCAGGAGAGGCTGAGGGAGCTGGGAAAGGGGCTCAGCCTGGAGAAAAGGAGGCTCAGGGGGGACCTTGTGGCTCTGCACAACTCCCTGTTGTGCAGGGAGGGGGCAGCCGGGGGGGGTCGGGCTCTGCTCCCAGGGAACAGGGACAGGAGGAGAGGGAACGGCCTCAAACTGTGCCAGGGGAGGCTCGGGGTGGGTAATGACAGCCATGGGTGAGTGACACCGAGTGGCTCCTGCCACCTCGGGTGGCGCAAAGGGCCCAATCCAGGCTCACCTGAGGTCCATCCCTTGTCCTCCACAGCAGGCACCTGGCCTGGGGGCTGCCTCAGGGGTCAGTGACACCCACAAAGACCCCGTGGAGGGGATGGACACTGGGCATCATGCGAAAGCCAGTCGCGCTCAGAGCTGTGAAAGGCTGGAGGTGGCAGCTCAGCTTCTGCTCCTGCCACCAAGGTGTCCAACAGCAGCACAGCAAATCCAGTGTCTCGCTCGGCTGGTGAGGAGGATTCTCTGTCCCCGAGGCCTGGTGGTGGCCACAGCGTGGTGGCCTGATGGATAACAACTCCAGGAGCTGCGATGCCGGTGGTGGTGGCTGCAGGAACCGTCATCTCTGGGAACCACGATGCCACAGCACAGCTCCACTGGAAGCACAGGAGACGTTGGATGCCATTTCATGGTCACTCTCTGGGTCTGTTGAACTCTCCAGGACCATCATGAGCTCCCCATTTCCCTCCATCACCTGCTGCCAGCGCTCAGCATCGCAGGATAAGGAATCACTGGATCACAGAACAACTCCCCCCTTCCCAACAACCCAGCTGGGGCACGGGTTGCTCCGGGCAAAGCTGGTCTCCTGCATCCATCCATCCTCTCTCCAAAGCCTTAGTTTGGGAGGACACAGTGGTGATGCTCACCACGAAGATCACACACTTCACTTTCCATAGGAATTGCTTCTATGGGATCACGCTGGCTGGGCCGTGTTGGGATCACTGGGATAACCCACCCAAAGGTTGGGTTGGAGACCATCAACCTCAACCATCAACCCAAAAAAGGGTTTATGGCCGGTGCCATTCACCTCTCCACGACACCATCGTGCCAAAACACCAACCACCAAACCCCTTCGGGCTCTTTTATTTATTTATTTAATTTTTTTTTTTTGGAAACATTTTAATAGTTATCGAATGTTCTACATCTTACAGTAAATATCGTACAGTTACAAACTCTTGGCTGAAATCTGTCAGGGAGATCACGACCTGATCTTCAGAACCAAAACCAGAACAGAAAACAAACGGGAAAATAACCCCAAATTCACACTTCAGATGGACAAACTGAGGCTGTGGGGCTCTCCAGGGCATCAGTCCAAGGCCATGTTCCCTACACACCTGGGAGATTTAGACTTGGAAGACGTGGTTACTCTTGGGTTTAAATTTTTAATTTTTCTTTCGGGGAATTTTTTTTGGTATTTATTTTTATTTAAGAGGTCCAATAATACTTAAAAACAAGCTGGTCTGGCGGTCGAAATTAATTTAAAAATTAATTACATAGAAGGAGGGGTGGGAGCCTGGCGTGGGTTGAGGCCGCCTTGTGGGAAGGGGAGGGTTTGGGTGTGATCCTGCACCTCGCCATGCTTCCCTACAAATCCCTCCCCTTATCCTGAACCCCTCTGCCCCCAGGAAAATTCCATCTCCCAGCTCCATCCTTTGCAGGAGGATGCAGGGAGGCTGCAGGTGGCCATGTTGCATCAAGATTATTCCCTACAAGCAGCACAATCGAGCGCTTCCAAACGGGAATTGCTCCTGTCAAACCACGGATTCTGCTATTCCCGCTCTGCAACCATTCCCGCAAGTTCTTCCACCTGATTGCCAGAGAATCTCCAAGTGCCACGGTGCAACATGCCACAAAAACGCCTTTCCCAAGGTTTCCTCCCTCCCAAGCTCCGTAACAGGCTTCATTTTCCTCTTTTCCCTAGGGCAACGCTAACACACAGCAGAGGAAGTATTTGGAGGCTGATCCTGGCTCAGGAGCAAAGGGAAGATGGGCAGAGGGTCACCACAGTTCGGGGACAAGAGCTGGAGGGCCTGAAAATATTGGCAATTTAAAAAAAAAAACAAACCCAAACCAAAACTACCTGGATTTATGGGTATCCAGCAGCTCTTATTGCTATTGTTGGCTGGTTGGATTTTACCAAAAATAAAGCCTCAAATGTTGTTTTCCACCCCCCCAAAAAACCAGGATCCCATTTCATGCCCTCCAGCTAGGAACCACATCACCCCACATTCCCTGCAGGGATGCAGGAGGAGAGGAAGGGGATAGCAAAGGGGGGTGTCTCCTGGGGAAGGACCAGATTCAGCAGGATGCCGGTGGCTGGAGGAAAACCCGATGCTCTGAACATCCCTCATTAAAACAAACTCCTTAAATAACATTTGCTGGGAATTACATCCCAAAACTGCAACAATGCTGAACTGGGTCATTTATTATTATTCATAAAATACAGGAACAAATCCTTGCCCGGAGGGTTCAGCCACTTGGAGGCGTGATGGCTTCAGGCTGCCAAGGGGCTCCAGGGGTTTGGGGGTCACCACCACCACTAAAATCCTATCTGCCACCAAATCTTCCATCGCAGCTCATGTTTAAAGCAAAGGTAAGGGCAGGCATGGGTTAATGGTTCAGAGTTATTTTCCTTCCTCTTTGGCTGGAATTTTAATCTCAGACACTTCAGTGGCTGCTAAGGGTGGCTTAACCCCTCCTGCTCTTCCCCACTAATGCCCGGTGTGATCCTTCACCGTGGAAAATCCTTTTCCTTGACCAATGTCAGCAAAGCTTTGCTGGAATTAAATATTTGAGAACGTGGTGGCCCCCATCAGTGTCCCCCACTGTGATCTTCCCAGGACCCTCACTTAAGCCATGACTTGACCAAGGGAAGGACTTGGGATCAAGGAAAAGGCAAGAAGCATCTCCCCACCACTGCAGGCCCATGAAGCCACCTTGGGAAGGAGCTACCCAAGCCTGGCACTGCGTGGTGGCCCCAGAGCCATGTGGTGGCCCCTGGTTCCATGCAGTAGCCCAAGGCTGGCTACCAATGTCCTCACTAAAGCCTCTGGCCCAACAGGTGGCAAATATTTCACCTCTCCACACCTTGGTTAATGAGTATTTCTGCCTGGGAACAATGGGATGAGGAGCACTGGATCTGCTATTGATCCAAGTGAAGGGATTAAAACCCAGCTGCCCCATGCCAGCTCTCATCAGTGGGAGCACTGGGTGATCCACCACACTCAACTCCTGGGGCTTTCTCCCCACCTTTAATGTTTCTTTTTCCTTCCAGGAGAAAGCCCAACATCTCCTTTCCACACATGGGCCAAAAATTTCAGCAGTGGTTCCTAAAGTGGTGCAGGGTGTCTGGGACAGTGGTGGGATGGTGTCTGCTGGGGAAGGTCCTTTGCAGAGCCCGGGCTGGGATCCCAAAGCTCGCTGGACCCCACAAACCAGAGTGCCATGACGTTGGGAGACCTGACTCAACGCTGACAGACAGCTCCTGGTACGTAACACAAAGTCAACATGAGGGGACAAAAAGGGGATCTCAGAGGTCTTCAGTTCCTGGGATCTACTGGGGATTTTTTGGCCCAGGTTTCACTGCAAGGTGCTACAAACAGTGGAAGGACGATGTGGTGGTGTTATTTCCCAAGGTCCTGTTGCTCTTTACTGATCCCTGGCTCTGCCAAGCCAAATGGGGAACCTGCTTATAATTGGCTCTTTTTCTGTTTTTTCCTTCTCCTTTCCCTCTATACAACCAAATACAACCCAAGGGTGCCCCTTCCCCACCCCACAGCACTGGTGTGCAGTCTTCCCCCACTTTGTTCCCCTCGAGGCTGAGGAGGTCAGCCAGAGCTTTGCTCTGGGTTTTCTTTAAAACCAGCAGAATCAACCAAATGACCCCCAAACAGAAGTGCCAATGCCAACACCCAACGTGACAAACCACCTGGGACCAACCAGTGGGAGGAAAAGTCCTCCTGGGATCCCTCAGCTTGTTACTCCCCATCTGGCCCATGCTCAATGGAAGGAGCTCCAGGAGCTCCTCCCAGTGGCAGCAGAAGCCAGGATGGGAGACACCACCGAGAGCATGGAACACTTTTGGCACACTCGAGGCAAAAACCAAAACCCAACCAAGCTTTTGTCTTAAAAAACGAATAAAATCCCAAAAACCTTGTTTCTATGCTGGGTTTAGTGACAAGGATTTAAAAACAAACTGGCCACAAGCATTGTCTGCAAATCCAAACTCCCTCTGCTGCCCTCAAGACAACTTATTGCTCTACTTGGACACCCCGAGGGGGGATGTCACCATCCTCCTGTCCCCATGTCCCTGGCTAAGCCAAACCCCCACAAAATGACCCTGATGCCCACAGCCTCTGCGTGCCCGGTGTCCTCCATCCTGGTCCACATCAACTGTGGATCACCTTCCCTGCTGTCACCTCTTTTCAGGTGCCTTCCCGTGAAGAAGGCGACGTGTTTATTGCTATTGCTTCCTCCTCCCCCGCCTCTCCAAGCAGAGCAGCCAGACATCATCCCCCTCCCCGGCCTTCCTCTGTGGTGCTGGTATTTGTGCTTGGATGAACATTTCCCCTCGAGGTCTGGGAGCTGTAACCCAAAGAATGGGAGGGGGACACCTCGACTGCCACGGAGGCGGCGCGGTTTGGTCTCAGCCCTGCCAACACCATGGGTGCAAGGTGAAGCCACCCATCTTCCCCTCGCCCTGCCCTGAGGACTCATCTCCACCAACCAGACGCCCTCTTTTCCCACACCACCGTACTCTGGAGAAGCTCTTCAGACCAAACCCTGAACCTGGAGAAGCTCTTCAGACCAAACCCTAAACTGAGAGAAGCTCTCCAGATCAACCCTTGGACCTGGAGAAGCTCTTCAGCCCAACCTTCGGACGTGTCCTCGCTTCCCTCAGCAGCTGCAAGCGGCAGCCGCGCAAGGAAGGAGCCGCCTTCTCCCTCACACCGCCCCAGGACGTGGCTGAGCGGGAGCATCCCGTTTTCCCAAGAGGTGCAGGATGCTCCCAGGGCACACATCTTCCTGCTGCTCCCTCCCCATCACCCACGATCCGTTTGCCCAGTTGGAAAAAGCAGACCAAAGACCCGCCGGTGACCAGTCCTCGCGCTTCCTAAGACAAGTGTGTTACGTCGCTAATTATATTTATATTCTCTTACTCCTACAAAAAGAAGGGATGAGTTCAGAATTCCACTGCAGATAATGCATTTATAATCTATCACGACAGCTATCTGGAAGACACCAATTTTCTTGTAATATGTTATGGAAGATTGAATAATTTATATTCTTCAACTAAAAATACCCAAACCAAATCGGAATAAGCCTGCCTACCAGCGCTGTGCTTTTCACATAGTACCCTGAACATCAACCACTCTTACTAGCCAAAAAAAATCTAGGCTCTTGTCAACAACAACGACAACAGAAAAATAACAAAAAGAACCCAAACGAACAAGAAGTGGGGGGATCTTTGCACCACTCGGCTGGGCAATGCTGGAAAAGTGAAGATTCTGAGCTTTCAAATGATAGGACCAAAGAGAGAACTCGACTATTGCTCAGTGTCAGTATGTGTGTTACACAATTCATGTGGGAGGAGGAGGAAGGGGAAGGAGGGGGGGAAAAAAAGAGGCAGAAGATTAGAAAAAGCAGCTTTTACAAAAACCACTAAAGAATGCATAAAGTGACCCTTGCACTTTTTTTTTTTTTTCTTTTGTTCTTGCAAACAGACGAGGCGCTGCAGCCCAGCGGCCGCAGCACCGATGTAAGACTTGTGTAGTTGCATACAATGTTTGACTCCGGATCTGCAAGAGAGCAAATACGTTAAAAACAGCGAGTCAGAAGGATGTTCTCCTCCTCTCCGCACCCCTGCACCACGTGGAGCTGATCCACATGGAATTTAACCATCCCCGTGGGCAATTTCTCAGGCGAGGGAGCTGGGGAAGCAGCAGCTCGCTGGTGATATCAAACACAGAGGATTACAAATATGCAGATGGGATGCTCCCTGCTAATTGCACACCAATTTGGGAGGGGCAGGATTAGCCCAGCGTAATTTGTGTGGCACGGAGATTTTAGATAACCCCGGGGCTGGATGGGATCTCCGCTGCCTCCCTGGGCAGCATCGTGTTCCCATCAACTGCCTGTCCCGGTAATTGGGCATGATGGGCCAGGGGCTCCGGGAACGAGCAGCTGGGATTTCTGGGATCCTGAGCACGACAGGAACACACAGGCACTCGCACGCAACCCCGGTGCTAATGAACAGCATGATCCCCCAGCAGGGGAGAGGAAATATTCCAGTGACATAAAGATGGGGAGGGACTCTTCGTCAGGGAATGCAGTGACAGGCCTGGGGTGATGGTTTTAAACTGCCAGAGGGCAGGGCTAGATGGGATACTGGGAAGGAATTCCTGCCTCTGAGGGCCCTGGCACAGGCTGCCCAGAGAAGCCCCATCCCTGCAGTGTCCAGGGCCAGGCTGGATGGGGTTTGGAGGCAGCACTCACATGGATTGGCCAGTGGTTTACCAGTGTGGAGGTACGTAGCTGTAGGTGGGGGTTCCTTGAGCCCTGTACGTTGGCACGGACACTGGATGTGCTCCGATGGCAGTGTGTTGGGGGGTGGTCAACAAGGTTCCTGCAAGGACACGGGGAAACACTTGTCAGGGAGCAGAGGAGGTGGCACCCGAGGGTACAGTGGGGCAGGAACAGCATCAGTACCTCCTTTTCCCCTTTTCCCTGGTATTAGTCTGCCTGCCAGACCTGAATCAAAAGCGTTGGCCCCACGTGATTGGGATCAGCCAGCACCATGAACAGAATAAAAACACCTGAAAAGCTCCAGCAGATTTTCCATGCTACATTTGGCCCTTAACCTTCAGGGTTTTCCTTGTTTTTTTCCAATATTCTTTGTCCCTAAAGACCAGCAACAGAGCTGGCCACAACCTGCTGACATCTACCTGCTGAAAGCACTGGGCTGAACTGGGACAGCAAATCATTGCACAGATTTGAAACAAACTGGAATGGATGAGGGATGCAAAGGGAGATGAGGAAAAAAACCCAACAGATCTCCAGGGAAAATTAAGATGAGCATTTTTTTTAGCCTGCAGCCGGTCAACAGAGGGATTTTAGGTCAGAATTTGCACACTGCCTTCATGGGAAGGGAGAACACAGCCCTGGACTACTCTATTCTGGGAGCAACTGGGTGCTCAAACCAAATTCTCAGTTTCTGGCTATCTCTCTACAAATGTTATTAATGAAATTCTAACACATCCTGCATGCATTAATTACATTTATCCACTTCTCAATATAAGCAACAGTAAATCTCTGAGAGTGGTTCTTGTCACATCCAGGCTGCAATATCTCTGCTTGGAATAGGGATTGTGCCCCATTACAGACTCCTATTTCACAGCTAATGCAGATGCAAAAGGATGAATGATGCATTTCTTGGCATAATTCAATATACAATCCTAAGAATTGTTAAGGAGAAAAATACAGGCTTTGGAAAAAATAAAACCAGCCCCTATCCTTACTTACTGTACTATCAATTAATTGCAGCTAGAAGGGATCCTGCACATAAAATGTAGAGGAATTGGGATAGATAAACCAAGGTTAACCATTCATTTTGTCAAACAAAACTCATGACCATAAGTGTCTTAAAAAAGGAACTTGAGGGAAATACAGCTACTTGAGGATGGACCAACCTGGTTATTCCTTCACTTATGGAACACACAGAGGAAAGAATAATATATTTAAGGATACAGGCTAATGTAACTAAGGATGCAGGAGTGAGCCAAACCAAAGGTCTCCTCTGCTGAGTCCGATCAGGATTTGGGGCAAATTACTGGACTTTTGCCTGCAAAGGAGCAGTACCCAGCACGCAAAACCAGCAGGTGAGCTGTGTATAAAGGCTGAGGCAGCACGTTGGATGCATGGGGAATTTTTTGCCCAGGACTCAGAGCAGGGGAAGGGCTCCCTCCTTACCTGCTGACATTGCCATGGTGGTGCCAGCGACCATGCCCATGGCCACGCCGTTGGTGCGGGGCGCGGCCACCGGGGCCGGGTAGATGGCCGAGGGGATGCTGTTGGGCTGCACCACCGTGGTGTGGTGGATGACGTGAGGCTGGGCCGCGTACACGGGCTGGGTGTAGTAAGCTCCCTGTTGGAGAAGGGAAAAAAAAATATCCCACCATCACTCCAGGTTCTTTCCCAACCCAATGATTCCTTGGTTCTGTCATTCAAGCACTGCCAAAGGGCTGGTGCTTCCCATGGACATGCTCCTGTGCCTGGAGACCTGAACCTGTGGATATGTGGAATGGATGAGGAGGGAATCAACAAAGAGTCAATCCATCCAGGACAAACCATGCTGCCTTCATCATTTGGTGGGATGAAACAGGGCCAGGACACAAATGGCTGCTGGTGTAGAAAAGGAACAAGAGATGGAAGAAAAGGACAAGCCACGGCTCTCGGATGATCCCAAGGAGCTCGGGTCCAGGAATTGTGTCATCTTCTTCTTTCCAATGAGGCTCCAAAATCCAGGCTGCCAAGACTCACAGGGTTTTGAAACAAAGGGAGAAGGATGTGTGGGGATACAAGGAGCCAACAGAAGAAGCTTCACATGCAAAGTAATGAAGGGCCTGAAATGAGGACATGCACGAGGGAGAGAACTGCTGTCCCCAGGACAGGCAGCAACACCACCAGGACCTGCAAACCAGGGATGGGCACGAAGAAAACAAGGATTTGAATCAGCAAAAGGGAGATTTTATTGTGTATTAGTGAAAGCCATTAGAGAACCTCTGAATGTCTGGATTAAGGGGAGAGGGAGGTGCAGGGCAATCATTCCATCACTTCTTTCTTTCAGGAGCTATGAAGGCGCACAGGACAAATGGCAGATGCTGTGGCTGGGATCGGAGAAGAACCAGCGTGCAGGGGTTGGACCCCAGTGGCTTATGCAGTTCCAGGAGAGGCATTGGAACGTGACAGAGGATCAGTGAGACGCTCCAGTCTCAGCAAGGCACAGGGAAATCACTCCATGAGACTGTAGCAGCTGGAAAAGTTGGTTAATTCAATATAAAAGAGGAGAATAAAAGCCAGGGAAGTTGTAGGGCCACGTTGCGCTGAGAAGCTCAGGATTTTCAGCGGGAAGGGATATCGGGGTGATATCAGCACCTCCATCCCACCAAGACGGAGCTGCTTGGCCCTGAGAGCCCTGCAGGAAGCTCAGGTGGGTTGGGGCATGGCTGAGGCGACAGGAGGTGGCACGTACCTGGGTGTACAGGTTCTGCTGTGGGTAGGCACTTCTGATGGGGTACATCGCGGTTTGGTACGGATTGGGAGACGGCGAGTAGGGAGGAGGGGCGTTGTTACTCTGGGTCGGTGGCACCTTGTAGGGAGTCCCCGCAGTGTACCCTGCCAGAAACAAGAGGGAGGGATCCCAGTCAGGGGCTGGAATGGCTGGTGAGGAACAGCAGCCAGGGCTGGCAGGAGGGCTGGGAGAAGCCATCCCCAGAGCAAATAGGCCCCAAAGACCGTGTGGGATGGAGAGAAGTCAAGGCTCAGCCCAGCCAGAGCACTCAAATATATTTTACTGATTTACTCCACCAGTGTTCAGCAACTAGAGAAAGCCAAGATTTCAAGTCTAATATCCCACATCATCCTCCAAGCACTGAAACAGCGCTAGAAGAACACACGGGGCTTTTAGGAACTCCCAAACAGCATCTCACCACCTCCTGATTACTGCAGGTTGGAAAAATAGGTGTTAATTAACAAGGGGAATAGCTGTGACCCTCTTCCTCACTCACATTAGCAGGAGAGCAACCATCTTTAAATGAGAGGTGGAAAAGGTTTGAAATACTGATCAGTGCAGAAGTGGAACCTCCTCCATCAGGACTCCTCCAGGAACCCAACATCGCCCACAGACCAACCAACCTCCTGTTTTTCCATCTAATGGATTTTTTTCTCTATTCTGAGCTTGTTTTTTCAAACAAAGACCTCGGGGGCTGCCAGTTCTCAGCATCACACTTCATTTCTGAGGGGTGTCTAGAGGTGTGGACCTGCTCAAGCCTGGGTGGTTTCACCACTTTGAATACAGAGACTTGCAGTGGTTTCCTGACTGAGGAATCATGAACAATTTATCTCCTATATCAAAAAGGTATTAAACATAATAGCCCAGGCAGCTGAAATCTGCTGTGTTTATAAACTGGGGAAAAACCAGAACAACCTGCAGGTAAAACAATGTGAAATCCAGGTTTAAAGACACAAGATGATGGAGGCTCCTCTTGATCTGGCAGCTAATTTTAAAACCTAATTATGACTAACACCTTATTAGGATTAGGCTGGTGTGGCCCGTGCTGCTGCCGCTTTGTGGTTCAGCAGCAGCGAGCCTTTAAGCTCCAGCATCTATTAAAATTGCTGATTAAATCCCTCATGTCACTCCAGAAATCTCAGCCTTATTGATCCTGCAGCTCACAAGTGCCCTGGATTGCACAGAATTCTTTTCCTATAAAAGGCTGGCTGGGGGGAAAAAGAGCTCAGTGGGGAATTTTGTGTTGCCATCTCCGCTTCTTTCCAGGGTTCACCACAAGCAGGATTCCTGAGCTGGGTAAGGAACTGACTGGATGTCCACATCCAGATTCTGCCCCTCTGCCCTGCTTAGGTGAGACCCCACCTGCAGAGCTGCCCCAGCCCTGGAGCCAACAGCAGAAGGACGTGGAGCTGCTGGAGAGAGTCCAGAGGAGACCACGGAGATGCTCCGAGGGCTGGACCATGCCCGATGCACAGCCCCTACCTCAAGGAATGGTAGGGACATCCCTTTTCCAAGAGGAAGTCTTCCAAAGGCTTTTAAAATATGTATTTTTAGTAACTCTTTTAATAAAAAAAAAAACATTTCCTTCTCTCACCTTGCTGTGTAATTGATTTAATTTAGCAGGAGAAAGGGGTCTGGAGTAGCTGGAAGGTGAGGAATACCCTGACCCTACGCCACTCATGCCCCAGATTTAGCAGGGAACAGTCAGGCAGGGGCCACAGGACACCCCACATACCAGGGAAAGCATCCCAGGCTTTATCAGGGAGCTTATCAGCCCTCCTGGAGGCTCTACTTATCCCCTTCAGGGGTGAGATGACAAGGCTCCACCTGGAAAAGCCTGTTTGACTGCGATCCCTGAACGGCATCTCCTCCCCCTGCTCCTGCTCAGCCAGGCTGGGTTAAAAGGTGGGAGTTTCAACAGTGCTCCTTGAAAATCAGGCTTTATTCTGGAATTCTTTCAGTTTTAAGGGAATAGGGAATAATCTCCCTTTGGAGATAAACACCTGTGAACCACCCCAGGTTGCTCCCAGGGATCAAACACTCAGCTAACAGAGAGCTTTCACCTTCTCCACTGGAATTCCTCCTCTGCGGGAGCAGCAGGAGGGTCAGTGCTTTCCTTTTCATGATCCTTCACGATTTTAATCCATCAAAGCCAGGCTGGATGGGGCTTGGAACAACCTGGTCCAGTGCAAGGTGCCCATGGGGGTTGGAACAAGCTGGTCTTTAAGTCCCTCCCAACCCAAACCAGTCCTTGATTCTGTGATCCCAAATAACCCCGTTTCCATATCAACCCCCAACAGGGGAGGCAAATGGGCACAAACCAACCCAGTAAAACCCCAGAGGAAAAGGTTTATTTACTGAATGCTGCAGAAGAAGCCTGGTAGGTTCTGTTCTCGGTGCCGGTGTCCACCGGGAGGTGGAAGGTGCCCTCGGTGGCGCAGGACGAGGAGGTCTGGGGCCAGGCCTGCTTCATCAGAAGTGTGGCTTGAGTGGAACAGAGAAGAGGTGTCACACAGAGCAGTGAGAGACAAATTCCCACATTTATATCACATTTGAATCGCCTTGCTAATCTCTTCCCTCCAAATTCCTACCCCTGGGGTGCTCAGCCCCACAGAAGGGACTTCACACCTTGGTCAGGGCTTGGAAATCTTCCTGCAGCCCCAAGGCCCAGCAAAGATGTTTCACAGCCTCCACGTCTGCTCAGACTCTGAATTAACCCTCTCTGAAGGTACAGCTGTAAATCTGGAGTATCACAGGGCTGGAAGTTGGGAATGAGGGACTGAGGAGGCTGAGGAGGAATTGGCACTGGGGACACAGCCCACAGCAGCACAACACATCCTAGTGGATGGAAATCCGCTTCCCAGAGAGCGCAGGGAAGCACTGCTGCAGGTCTGCTGGTCCACCAAGCCCCCCTGAGACTCTCCTGGAGTGGGACAGGAATGGGGAGCATGGAGGACGCCCAGCAGTGCTGCTTTACTGGCCACCATCAGCTGTGGGAGATACTCATGGGTGGGAGATCCACCTGGATGCTGCTGCACTGCTGGAGATGTGGAAACCTGCTCCTCCCTCCCCCCCTTCAACAGAAAACCAGAGGGTTTGTGGGAAGTGAGAGATTCAAGCCCAATTTCTCCTCCACTCAGTCACTGATCATTTTCTGCTCCAAGTCTCTGCCCTCTCCCAAAGGTTTGGGAGTTATTAAGGATTTCCAGGCTGCCTTGCTTTATTTTCCATGGTAGGCTGCACTCGGGAACATCACACCGGAGAGCAACTCCCAGCGCTGTGACAGAAACACTCCTTCACTTCTGCTTTTATTCAGAATCAGATTCATTTTTGCCTCTGGATTTCACGGAGGTTTTAATCTCCGAGACTGACGAGACAATTCATTCCGATGTTACACGAATCCTTCCTCTGTGGTTTTCCCTCTCCCCATTAAACCTGCCACAAAATCAAGGCAATTTGGGTTGGAGATGGCTGGGAGATTGCCACAGCTCTGCATGTTCTTTATTAAATCACAGATCCTCGGAGAATCCATCACCTAAAACTACACAAAAGGTGGATCAAGGAGGCTTCCAGGAGCATTAATACCTCCTGGTCCTGTGCAGTAATTCTCAGGGATCACAGTCCAGCCATGACTACCTAATATCATTTATGGGCTACCTCCAACCAGTGTCTTCTGGTTTTGGTTTATCCTCTCGCCTAAAAATGAATAAAATCAGAAGTTTTTACTCATTATCAGTTTAATCCCTGGCAAATCAACCGGTGGGAACTGAGCAAACAATGTGAGCTGTGGGTCTCTGCAGCGCTGGGACTGCTCTGTTTTCCTCACAGGACCTTTAGACGACGTGGGAATGTTCAGGACATATTTTAAGTGGAAAAGACAAAAATATGAACCCTTCCTACCCAAACCATTGCAGGATTTCTTGCTTCCCTCTGACAATCTCATTTGTGATGGATACAGCCTCCAGCCCTGAACGAAGTTTGCAACAAGCTTAATTCCCCAGGCAATCCTGTGCCTCAAAACGATGGGAGCATTTGTCCTTGGCAAGCCTCGTGAGGCACTACGGGATATTCACCCCTCCAGACCCCAAGATACCCCTCAGGGTGCCCCCAGAGAGTCGGTGGGCACCTCTAGAGGACGGCTCAGAGCGCTGCTGATGCTCCAACTTCCTTCTGCAAAGCAGCGTTTCCTCCGGGCAGGATCCAGAAGCAGGAATGGGGGATGGGAGCCTCCGTCCTGTCCCACGACATTCCCACACAGATCCCTAATTTCTGAGGCTGATTTCAGCTCTGCTCTGTAAGGGCACTGCTGCAAAGCCATCACTTCTGCCCTGCATTATTAATAAACACAGCTCCAGCCTCAGCCAGCCTCCACGAGCAAAGTGTGCGTCCTACTTTCAGGAAAATAAAAAGGGAGGCTTTAATGAGGGAAGTTAAAACAAAACAACCACGAGGAAGGCAGAATGCCTGGGAGGGAACATGCACCAGGCTTAATGAAGACATACATAATTTTATTTTTTTAAAATTGTGTCTCTGCAGCAGAGTGATTTTAGATGCTCATTTTTGCATACTTAAAAGGGATTTTTTTTTTTAAGAACAGTGTCCTAAAAAACCAGGCTTATTGCAAGCATGAGCTTGCAATGCTGGTGGTTTTGCCTTGTGTATCTCCCTCTAAAAACTGTGGGAAAATGCAAGGAAAATCACACAAGGCACAAACTTGAATTGGAATAGAAAGGAATTCATAGAATCACAGAACATCCTGAGTTGGGAGGGACCAACAAGGATCATCCAGCACAACTCATGCCCTTGCTTGTAGGGATAATCTGTGGAATAATTTAACACCTTCTGAGCTCAAACACCAGCAAATATCCACTAGACACCTGGCACTGGGAGAGGGAGAAATCAAGACTCGCTCCAGTTACCACTTCCCTTCCTCACTGGTGCTGGACCAAGGGGACTGACTCCAGACTTCTCCAAGCTCCTCTCCTTGATTCCTCATCCTTCTCTGATGCTGTTACAAAGTTTAGGTCACTACATCTTTTAATTTCCCATGTGGATCACAGGATTTTGGGAACCATGAGATCATGAGCTTTGCTGATTTGCAGCAGGGCATCAGGGAGTGTTTGGAGAACACCAGGGACAAAAGCAGGTGGGATTTGAAAACTGGAATTATCTTCGCTCAGGGTTCATCTCCTGCCAAGACTTTCCATGGAATCCTGCAAAATTCCTGAGGTTTGGGGCAAGAGACACCTAAGGAGCACCCTTAGGGTGGAGCAGAGAGGGTGATCAAGCTGGGACAGAACAGCTCCGTTCAAGAGACCTCACTTGCAGTTATATCCCACAAATCCAGACGCCACAAGCAAAGGATGCTCTTCCCACCCTTTCCAACCTCTGTTCCAAGCAGTATTAAGGGGAATGTTTGCCTGGTTAATTACCACATGGACAATCAGATGAACCCTTAGTTTGTGATCACTTTTTAGTGAGCTGGAGGGATTTCTGCCAGCAGGTACCATCCCTTTCCCAGCCTGGGAGGTTTGGAACAGGACCTTGCCCATGGATGGGATGCTCAGGAGCAGTAATTCTGCTGGGAATATGCAGCATCTCTTTCTTTTTTAGACTCAATGTCTAAAATCCCTTAAAAACACACTTAGAATCAGTCTGCTGTTTCAGAAGGCCAAGATTTCAACCTGATTCCCAGGGTGTTTGAAGGACACCAGGAGCACATTCCTCTCCAGGTTGTTTCCAGCCTCCTGTGTGACAGCAGCTTCTTCAATTTGAGGAAACACTCTCTGTGCTGATGCAAGTTTTAACTCAGCCACTGAACCACAGAATTAGTGCAGCCCAATTCCATTTAACACAGCTGAGGATGCTGTCACTCTGCCACATGTCCCCACTGCCACGAGATTTTATGGTGCTTCTTTTCTATCAGTTCCCTCTCAAAAGCTCTTATTTTTTTCTCCTGGAAGTCTGTTTTTCATTGAGAAGGGACCACTAGGTGTGGTGCTGGGGGGTCCTGAGCAGCAGAGCCTGCTCCTGCTGCCCACAGTGGTTAAAATGGTTTCATATCCTGCTGTGATATTAAACTGTATTGATTTCAAGAGCTGCAAAATTGTTTATAACAGAACCACAGACTGGTTGGGGTTGGAAGGGACTTTAATGACAATCCACTTCCAACCCTGTGCCTTGGGCAGGGACACCTTTACCTGGACCAGGTCTCTCCAACTTGGCCTCAAGATTTATGGGAAACTGTAAAAGTTTCAGCATTGTAATCTCAGTTTTAAATTCTGAATTTGAATCTTCATCATTTCCTCACTAGTTTAGTCTTAGCTGTGTTACCCACTGCAAGGGTTTTGTTCTCCATGCAAAACAACCTGTCAGCTCTCTGGACATCAGGAGATTTCCAAGATGGAAATCATTAAAAGCATTTTTTAAGGATGAGAAACAGAGGAATGAAATTTAAATGTCAAATGGCCGTGGCAGCTCTCTGGCTTGAGCATTGAGCTGTGCAACAAAAAGATCTGGTGAGGGGGGACAAAAATGATCAGAGGATTTTTTTTTTTTTTTAGGGAAAGCAAGTCAGGAAAGATCAGGATTGCACTTGAGAAGGGAGCATTGGGAATGAACAAAAGGCTGACTGGCACAAAGAAGATTGACCACATCATGCAAATCTAAAGCAAGAGACAATAATTGGCACAGCTTTAAAAAAAATAATAATAATAATACTGATCAGCAGCTCGAGCCTTAATGAATCTGCAGAGCTGCTTTCTGCAAAGGACTGCAGTGATAAAGTAGAGCAGAAATCAAAGCATTTTTCAGGAGAGGACCCCACAGCCACGGGGACAAAGGTAGGGAACAACCAACGTCTTGGAAAAGCTGCTGACTAACGAGGTTTGGGGGGATTATTCCATGTGGAACAATTGTGAGGAAGCTCCTGAACGCTGTTTTCAGTGAGAGGAGACCAGGGCAGATGGACAGCTTGGCTCTCACTGAGTGTCCCTTCTGCTGGGTGGAGGGGACAGGCTGGAACGATGGAGCTCCAGAAGGGATGTCCAAGGGTTTGCTGCTGCCTGCCTGGGAGAACCCCAATTTTCAGGGTTATCCCTGTGCTTCCTTGTCCTCTCCTGCTTTTCTCAACTGTTCAGTTTGGAAGGGACCTTAAAGCTCATCTCATTCCATTCCCTGCTGTGGGCAGGGACACCTTCCACTATCCCAGGTTGCTCCAAGCCCATCCAACCTGGCCTTGGACACTTCTTTCTGAGGGTTGTTTCAATTCATTTTCCAATGGAACCTCCACCCTCCCAAGGATGCTGTCTAAGATGCACAAGAAGCAACACAGACTCCCCCAGAAACCCCTATCCTGCAGTGATTTGGGGTTTCCTCTCACTTGGGTGTTCCTTTGGCCATCTGCCCACTCAGTGGAGGAGCTGCTGCCCGCACGACTGGGGACAAGTGACATTTTCTAATATCCAGGCCAAAATGCCGGAATGCTGCAGTATTTACATTCCTGGCTGAGCAGGGAGGACGTTGCCAGCCTCTGGCAGGACAAGCTACTAATAAATTTATGGGCTTTTTCTTATTCTACGGAGTTGTTTTCATTTAATTCCTCCAGTGTTTCATCCTTCAGGGGAATTTGAGGGTGGCCAGCACACATCCAGGGGAACAAAACGTGTTTCATGTTCCATGTTAAGGCTTTAATGGGAAGAAATGCAGCTAAAGACCTTATCAAAAGCACATAAACCCAAACAAAACACAACAGATCCCTTCCAGAATCATCCACAATAAACAGTTTTATGGAATATGTGTAAACTGTGATGTGGAGAAGACAAAACCAAAAGATTTTGGCAACAGACCCCTCATTCCTGTTTCATCAGCCTTGGAAAGCGCCTGAGCCTGGGGATCCACTGATTTTATGACAACTGGGAGACTGAAAACTTGGCAATTAAGGGGAGAGAGGGTTTAGCAAGACTGGCACGAAGTCCAGCTTTGTGTTCCTTATGCAAGCAGCTCTTCCTGCTGCACACTCAAAGACAGCTTCATTAGCAAGTCTTAAAATCCTGTGGCTCTCCTGAGGCAATAAACCCTTCAGAATAAACATCTCGGGCAACCAGAAGTTGAATCAAAGGGCGAGATATTATTTTTCACCTCCAGTGTGTGCTCAGAAATGGATGAGCAAGGAATATTTGCAGGCCCTTTTGCAGGATTTTTACCTGGGGCGTAGCCGGGGCTGCTGGTTGGATACATGTTGGGATTGTAGGCTGGGGCAGCGGTGGGATAGCCTGTTGGATAACCTGAAATGAGAGGAAAACAGGAATTAGGATTTTATCAATCAAGCCAGGATGGCACCCCTGGAAAGAAATAAACAACCTGTGTGAGCACAGAAGCCACCGGGGGAAAACACAGGTGGATTGTCTGGGAACAGGAATGTGCTCCACAGACTTACACGTGACAGCATCAGTATTTCATCTTTGTTCCTGTAGGAAACAAGGATCAGAATGCAGAATGCAGGAATGCTCCTGTGCTTTGGAGGAAAACTGCTGGGAAAATCCCCACTCTGAACATGGAATTCAGGCACAAAACGCCACCGGCACAGAGATGTCGGAAAGGTTTTCCTGGGCTGCGTGGCAGCACTTTGGAGAGCTCAGCACTTCCATTAGGCAGAGTCTCTTGCTGAAGGGAAGGCAGGGACCCTGCAGGAAAACATGCCAGCCCTGGGTTCACCCATGGCTGCACAAGTGCCATTCCCAGGAGGGGCCCATTACCTGCCAGGCCACCTGGAAGGAACACGCCCGGACCCTTTGGAGCCACGCAGGGTTTAATGGGCACTTTGGGCGAGGTTGCAGAGTATCTTCAGTTTGCATCAGCCTCACCTGGAGAGGTCAGAGGGAGTTCAGGGGATGTGATGGAAGTGGGGGGCTGGAAATCGTGGCACAGCCCAGAGCCTGTGTGCACCCACACAGTGCAGGTGGCCAGCACCCAACTCCTACTTCACTGGAAATTCCTGTCCTCTGTGGAGACCACAGACACAAACTCTGCAGCTTGGTCTGCTCCTCCTCCACAGAATCACACAATGTCCTGAGCTGCAAGGGATCCCCAGGGATCATCCAGCCCAGCCCCTGGCCCTGCACAGACCCCCCAACAATCCCACCCTGTGCATCCCTGGCAGCGGTGTCCAAACGCTCCTGGAGCTCTGTGGGGCCGTGCCCATTCCCTGGGGAGCCTGGGCAGTGCCCAGCACCCTCTGGGGGAAGAACCTTTTCCTGATATCCAACCTAAACCTCCCCAGGCACAGCTCCAGCCGCTCCCTCAGGTCCTATCACTGGTCACCATTTTGCTTTCTGTTTCCTTCAATTTCTTGGAAGTTTTCCCTGCTGAAAAGAATAACACCCGAAGAACTCCATCCTTCTTAGGTGCTGCTGAGTAAATCCCCCTGGCAGAGCCAACGGGACACATTAATCCTGCTTTGCTGGTGGAGAATTTGGCTTTGCTGTGCGTCACCGCCCGGTTTATCTGCGCGTCCCCTTGGCCATCATCCCAGAGCAGAGCCAATGGAGTGACCCTTGGAGAGTGTTCCCATGCCAAGCCCCACTGATACTGGCTGCTGGCTGCCAGCAAAGGCTGGAAGGAGGTAATTAGCAGTGGATTTACACCCACCTTTTAAAAGATTTTATTAAATAAAAGCGAGCGTGGGTCGGTACTCCCCCTGCTGAGCACCAAAAGAGCCACAGCACAGTCCCCCCTCCCATGCCCCAAATCCCACTGCTCTCAAACCCTGGCACCACTGACTCCTGGGGCAAAATGTTGAGGTTCATTTGAATAAATCTAATTCAACAATCATGGCCACTGTACTGGAATAAATGACTGGATGTTCTACCCTCTCATTTTCATCAGTGATATATTTGGCTTCTAAATCAGGTTAATTAAAAATTGCTGTAGTTAATGTTGGATAAGCAGCAGTTTAACAGATTTTTTTTTTTTTTTTAGGCTACATGGAACTCTGTTGTCATCGTACCCAGGAATATCTAAAGCCTTTCAGCAATCAAGAAGCTCCTTAGGAAGTTATTTGCAGATCCAGTGATTGCAAGCAGAGCATTAATGATGAGGATCTCGAATCAGAAATATCCCTGCTCTCCACTTCATTAGAAGATAACCATGTCTTTTCCAGGACATCCACTGCTCCACACTCATCCCATTTCCTCCTGACAATCTGGCCAGGGCTGCTAAACCAACTCCAGTTCACTTCTTGAAATTTCCCTAAAATTCTCCCACCTGCATTTCTCCATGGAGTTTTACCTTCTTGGCACCTGGTTTGGTAGAATCCCAGACTGGGATTGGAAGGGATCATCCTAATTCCAACCCCCTGCCATGGGCACAGATGATGATGGCTCTGTGAGTGCCATGCAGTTGGGAAGTCATTCCTGAAGGATTAGGATCTAGATGACAGTCTCCTGGGGCTCCAGGAGGTTCTTCTGATCTTTGCTGCTGGAAAATCCCGCCAAATAAGCCCTGAACCCCACAAAGTGCTGCAGTCTTTAGTAATAACCCTTAATTAACAGTCCTTAGTCACCAGCCATGACAAACACAGCCCTGTGTGGTCACAAATACTTCACCTGTGCCCTCTGAGGTGCCACCAGCACTCACCCACTGTCAAATTCAGGAAAAAAACCTCCTTTACTCGGACCAAAATTTGCAACATTGGGGTTACACGTTAAAAGAAGAGCCTGAAATAAATCAAACCACAGGAAAAGTGTGTGGCTTTGGGTAAGATTTTCCATCCAGCCGAATATTGAAGGGTTTATTTCAGGCAGATGGAGGCAACTGTGTATTTATGGCATCACAGAGTTGTTTCACTTGGAAAAGACCTTTAGGACCATCAGGTCCAGCCACTCCCCAGCACTGCCAGGGCCACCCCTGACCCATGTCCCCAAGTGCCACATCCACACCTATTTTGAAATCCTCCAGGGTTGGGGACTCAATTGGTCTTTCTCCTTTTTTTTTGGGTTTAGTTTCTGCTTGGCAGGACTCTTCCTTACCGTGGTATCTTTTGTTGTTCTCAAGGTAAGTCAGGGCCGGTTTTGGAATCAGCTCGGCTCAAATAAATACGATTTCTATCAAGGAAGCTTTAATAGCTTTGGATGCAAAAAGAAGCCCTGCTCTGCACTATCTTCCACTCTGATCTCATAAACTTTGATAAGTGCTGACCTCCAGCAAGAAAACTTGTCCTTTCTATTTTAAGGGGAAGCAGAGATGGGAAAGGTACAGGAAAATTAATGTGGTTTGCTCCTTTTTTTGGACATACTGAAAAATAAGAAAGAAGCAGAATCTGGGGCAATTTGTGCCAGGAGAAACATGCCTGGAAATTCCCAGCATGCAAAATCCAGCAGGTTTAAAAATACATGAGACATTTTTTATTTAGCAGGGCCTGTTGTGATTGGACAAAGGAGAAGGTTTCACACTGAAGGAAGGCTGATTTAGATTAGATATAGGGAAGACATTTTTTTACAATGAGAGTGATAAAACATTGGCCCAGGGTGCCCAGAGAAGCTGTGGCTGCCCCTGGATCCCTAGAAGTGACCAAGGCCAGGTTGGACAAGGCCTGGGATAGTGGAAGGTGTCCCTGCCTGTGGCAGGGGGTGGCACTGGATCATCTTTAAAAGGTCTCTTCTGACTCAAACTACTCCAAAATCCTGTAATTTTTATACCTTATTGGTTTTGAGCCTTTAGGATTTATTTGTTGGCTCTTCTTCATCCCCCAAATAATCCCAAATCAGCTCCCACATGGAAGCAAAAGCTGTGTTCCCCCATGATGGTCTCTACGTCTTACATTCTCTTGGGTACAAGACAAAGTCTGGATCCAACAACCAGGAATGAGCTCAGGAGAGGTGGCAACACCAAAGCATCTGGAATCCTGCCCTGATTTTCCCCCTGGAAAAGCTAGGAGACCTCCTGTAAATCCCTGTTCCTCCTGCTGACACTGCTCCCCTCCTGCCACGTCTGCCCTGCCTCATCACCTTGAATGGAAAATAACAGCGAGAGGCTCAAACCCACTTGACATGAAAATGTCAGGAACAGAAAGAAAATATCCTTTACTTTCTATGGATCTGCACATGACAGGACCCTGTCTCTGCTGAGGCTTGAGGCTTTGCAGTGGTGCAGGAGGAAAGAAAATGAGATGAAAAATATTGAACAAAATTTATTAGATTCCTCGGAGAAGATAGCCAAAGTTATTTTGTGGCTTATTTTAATTTAATATCATCTCCACAATCAATAGGAGTGAGAAAGGCAGTGTTCATTTAATCTCCTCCCCAAGGAAAACACACAGCACTCCAGCTCTGGGAAGCACTGAGTGAGCTGCTTTAAAAGTCACCACACAATAACTGTGCAAAGCAAAAAGCACATGGGGCCGCATCAGTAGGTATTTTAAAGCCACCTTGAATTTTGCATGTACTTTAAATGTTTCTGTATCAAAATCATCTCATAACACCCAGCCAATGACAATCCACGAGTGCTCAGGCTCTGAAGGACTTGGTTCTCTTGAAATCCTTGGAAGAGGATTTGCTTCTCCTTGGATACAGGGCCCAAGCTTTGGTCCATGTCTCAGCCTCCCACCCACTGGGAATTGTCACTTACAACACTGAATTCCAGAATGTGCCATTTCACTTTTTCAGCGCTAGTTTCATTGACCATTATCTGATCAAGGCCTTAATTGCTACAGGCAGCCAACATTAATTTACAAGACAAAATATTCTCCTTCATTCTTTCTCTTAATGAGCCTCAAGCAGTGCAGACTCCTGAAAGTGGCCGTGTCACAAGGATTTTTACAGGGACAGATGATAAAGTCCCTTATCTAAGGACAGGACAAAGCACTATAAAACCACACTTCAACTCCTTGAAGCGCCAAGGACTCCAGCTCGACGCTGCAATTGAGAGCTCATTAACCACCAACATTCCCTGGAAGGAAAAGCCAGGCAGCCACACAGAACTGTCCCTCTTGGGGAATTCATTGCTCCAAGGTGGATAAATATGAGAGATTATTCGGGCCCCTCCCAAAAAGAAGGACATGGAGGGGCTGGAGCGTGTCCAGGGAAGGGAACGGAGCTGGGAAGGGGCTGGAGAATTCCTGAGGGAGCTGGGAAAGGGGCTCAGCCTGGAGAAAAGGAGGCTCAGGGGGGACCTTGTGGCTCTGCACAACTCCCTGACAGGAGGGGGCAGCCAGGGGGGGGTCGGGCTCTGCTCGCAGGGAACAGGGACAGGAGGAGAGGGAACGGCCTCAGGCTGCGCCAGAGAAGGTTTAGATCGGATATTGGGAAAATTCCTTCATTAAAAGGGCTGTCCAGCCCTGGCACAGCTGCCCAAGGCACAGATGAGTGCCCGTGGGCTGGAGCCATGGGGATGTGGTGCTCAGGGACATGGGTCAGTGGTGGCTTTGGCAGTTGTGGGGAATGCTTGGACTCGATGGTCTTGGAGGCTTTTCCACCCTGATTCTGTGATTCCATTTTACCAATTCTCCCTCTAAACCCCATTAACCACTGTCCAGCCCTCTGCTTCTGCTGAGTGACAGCTCTGGAGCTGCAGCAGCCCCAGGAACATTTCTGCTTTATGATCACCTCCTCGGGTCAGCCAGATGGAGCCAAAGCATTTTCCCCTGCAAAACACTTTCATGTTCTATTTTAAGCCCATCCAGCATTTCTCATTCTTTATTGCCCAGCCCTCAGAAACTCTTCAAAAATAGGATTTACAAGCACCTTCTCAGGACAAAAACGTGAGAAACTTCATGGCTTCAACTACACGCCGCTGTAAATCCATTCCCTTTAGACCGACTGGGAATTTATTCCTGCAGAAAATCACATGTCGGGAAATGAATGTGCAGATTTGGTACTTGAGGAATTACCCCAGAAGTGAGAAATGAGAGAGCAGACACCACGTAGGCTCCCTGGCACAGCTCCACCAAAGCCTCCACCAGCCAGACTCGCAGCAAAGGCTCTTGAACGCTGATTGCTGGGAGCAGTGACACCGGAAAAAATGTGCCTGGCTACGTGATGGAGAGGGGACACAGGGAAAAGAGCTGAGGAGGACATCTGGGAACTAATTCTGCATCGGAAACCAGCCTCCAGAGATGAAGAGCTCCAGCATTTCCGAAAGGACTCGCAGCAGGGGTGTCATCAAAGCTTGCTCTCCCCTGGCATGAGCCACTCTCATTCCAGAAGGATCTTCCCAGCCTGCCTGGCTCCTCACACAGCTGCAGAACTCCGGGCTTAGGCCGTGCACCTCCTCCTGCCTTCTGGGGAGCTGTCCCCAGGGAATATCCCTTGGCACATGGGATTGAGGGAGGTGACCTGTGAGCAGCTTCTTACACAGGGCATTGCCACCCCTTCCCTGCTCAGTGGGAACTGTTTAAAACATCTCTGGGCGAATCCTGCTCTGCCAGCTCAGGGCAGGAAGGACAGGATAACCTTTCCTTTCTTCCCTCATCACACAGATCCGTTTGTGTGATGGACACATTTCCATGGCACCTTCTACCCAAACCTCTCCTGATGCCTCTCCCTGGACAAGCAGCCAGGTAAATGCACCTGGGTGCTGCAGGAGCCCAGGGGCTGGAGCAGGTTTCATTTCACACTGCTCATCCCACATAACCACAGCTACCCCATCACTCACTCGCCGCCTTGCCATGGAACTATCCCAGCCCACTCATGCTAAATGCATGTAAAAATAGAGGAAAAGCTGAAAGCAAGGGTGGGACTGTTCTGAAGAGCAAGTTAATGGATGGTTGAGAATCCAGCATTTCTGAAGGCTCTGAGGGTAATAAATACATTTGTTCCCATGAAAAAATGCCACCCCCTTATTACTGTTTCAAGCCTCATCAGCCCAAGAGTGGAGCAGTCAAATGAATGTGGATGCACCAGACACAGCAATGGCTTTAAAAAAAGATTTGCTCTCACATTTGACAACCTCGCTCCTGGAGACCTTTTACAGTCGATTCTTTTTTCACCTGAAGGGTCCTTCCCTTTATATAAACAGCAACTACTTCCTGCTCATTACCCAGGGCCATGCAAAACCAACCTTCCCAGGCTGCTCCAAGCCCTGTCCAGCCTGGCCTTGGACACGGCCAGGGATCCAGGGGCAGCCACAGCTTCCCTGGGCACCCTGTGCCAGGGCCTGCCCACCCTCCCAGGGAACAATTCCTTCCCAACACCCCATCACTCCAGCTCACATTCCCAGGATTGTGAAGACATTGCAGAGGGGGAGGCAGGCTCTCCACAAGGGGAGGCAGCTCCGGACTAGCAGAGCAGAGGATGAGGAAGACGTCTGTACCTCCTTCTGTCTCCTTCCTCTCCCTCCCCAGGACCACATCTTGATCCAGAGGGTGGTGAATTCCACTGTGTGAAAGCACACACTCCTTAAGGAATTTTCCTTATGGGTTATCCACATTTTACACAGTAAGCACAACACTGGGAGCCCAAGGACAGGAGCTCCACAGGCATCACGGATAACACAACCGTGCTGCTGCAACCTCACGGACAAACCCAACCGCCCCAAAATCCCGACAAACCCCGCAGGAATCTGGTGGGAAATATTTTCTCTTGATGAGCATTTCCTTTCTATTGTGCAGACTCCTAAGAAAGCAGGGCTGAGAGGGCTGGGAGTGGCAGAGGTGCCTCTGGCGTGGGGTGATGGAGAGAAAACCTCCGGAGCCTGGCAGGACACGCGGCACCGCCCGTTTGTCTCCATTCCACAGGGTCACAGCGCTGACACAATGGGGTCCTGCCTGCCTGGAGGAGCTTTTCCCAGCTGGAGGTCAAAGACAAGGGGATGGATGGATGGTGGGGCCTCCCTGGCCTGAGGTGCTGCAGAATCGTGGCTGCTGGGGAATTTGGCTGCAAGAGCAATGATTTTGCGCAGAGCTCTGAGCTCCGCCACGGGACTCTGTGGCTGCACGATGCCACACGTCAGCTGGAAGCTCCTTCCTTCATCATGTCAGGAATCAGGAGAATTTACGAGCCCAAAAAGATAATAAGAGAATGACAGAAGCACTGTTTTGGACACACTTTGCCCTGATTTACTGTTGCTCAGACAAAACTTGCTTTCAGGTTGGGTGGGACTGCTCAATACAGTTGCAAGCTGTTGGACAAAAGAGACCGTTCCCATTTCCATTCTTATTTCAATTCCACCTCAGTTTTGCTTCCCACCTACGCCCCAAACAAACCTCCCGGGCCTCACTGCAGCTGTCTGGGTACGGGATGCATTTGGATGAGCAAAACTCATCCTGAAAACTAGGAGCAACTGTCCAAAAATATTAGAGAGATTGTTGATTGCTTAGTGCACACACTATAAATAAACCAGAGTGACAGAACTTGTCAGACTGTCAATCAATATCACTTCTGGGCCAGAGACATGTGTCACATCCTCTCCTGTGTTCAGACAAGGCTCTGTGGGAAAGGAGTTCTGGAAAAGGGTTTAACTCCTGCAATATTGATTCTCCTTGCAGTGATTGACTTTGTTCCATATTTGAAGAATCCAAAGTAGGATATGAGCAGCCCCTGCTGATAAAATAAAAGGGTTTGTTGCTCCACAGAAAGTGGAAGCCTGAGATAAAGAAGCTCCTTTGCAGTTTTGCTTAAATGACCAATCGTGGTTCAGCCTTATCCAACAACATTCCCCAGGGAAATATTTAGCTGGAAAGGTTTAAAATAAATTAAGATGGCAGAAGAGTGCTCAGTTTGAAACAGACCATGTAGTATTAGAATCCCAGGATGGTTTAGGTTGGGTGGGACTTAAAGCTCATCCAGTTCCACCCCTGCCATGGGGAGGGACACCTTCCACTATCCCAGGGTGCTCCAAGTCCTGTCCAGCCTGGCCTTGGACAATCCCAGGAATGCATTCTTTTGCTTTTCAATCACGAATTTGCCATTTCCCTGAATTTGTGGAGAGTGAGGAGAGCCTCACCTGGATGCTGCTGGTCTGCTCTGGCAGAGTTTTTATGGCAGCTCTAGAGGGCTGTGAAGGCCCTTTCTGCAGCAGTTGGGAATGTAAATGCAGGCAGGACTCCACGCTCTCCATGCCCTCAGGTTACAGCACGATATTTACAATAACTGCTCAGAAAACAGCCCTTTGTGATGTCCAAAATGCACTTGTTCATCTGGCAAATTTTCAATCCCTCCTTTTCAGCTCTGCTCCCAAGCCAGGAGCTAAAAAGAGAATCAGTTCAAGCCCCGGTTTTTTTGCTCCAGCTGTAATTCCTGCTCTGTCACAGACAGTGTGATCCATGCAAAACCTCTGTGCTTCCAGCTAAGGAAAGGCAACTGCTCCAGAATGCATTCCTGATGCCTTCCTAGATCCTGGAGCTGGGAATTATCCCAGTTTTCTATCTATCGTAATTTCTTTTTTCTGCCAAGTTGGTGTTTGCAACAACTGGGCACAAAATAGAACCCTGGAATGGTTTGGGTTGGAAGGAGCGATGGCAAAAAGCTCCTTGCTTTTAGTTTTTCTTACTCAAAACGCTTGAATTGAATTTGCCAGCGTTGGAACTGCCTTAAAAATGGTATTCCAGGTGTGCTGCCAAAGCCAAGGTGCCCAGCACTGCCCTGAGCATGAGCAACAATTAACACAACAGAAACTGTCTGGTAATTAATTAATCACTAATCAATTAATTAATTGATTAATTACGTCTCTCTATAGCACAAGCATTGTCCTGCCTCCCATCTCTGCTTTTTACACTCCACATTGTCCTCTGGCACTGGCAGCATCCTCCTGATTTCGTCCTTGATTCATACCCTTAAACAACATCTCTGGGGACACCAAATTTCCTGTTTCAGCTCATTTTAGTAATAGGCAACTCCAGACCAGTCAAAACAATGTTACAAATCAAATTACTGCCCCAAAGGGCCAGTTTGAAAGTATGAACGTAGTGATTTTCGTTTGCAAAGATACAAATTCAAAATGATAAAATATTAAGGGTTACAAGAAGAAGCCAAACTCAAGGAAGACTCAGGTTTAGGGATCACAAGAGCCTTAGATATTGAAATTTTGAAATGCTCATTAACTTTCAAATGTCCATATGGTATTTTGGACATTTTGGCCTCAGACCAGAGAAGTGAATTGCTCTCAAATCCATTGGCTATGGACAAACACAGCAGCAGATGGAGCACACAGAGAATATTAACAAAAGCAGGTTTTGGGTGTTAAAAGGTTTAATGGGTCTCTCACACGTATTTGGGCCAGGAGATCAGATTCAAATTGTGCTTGGGGGAAGCTGAGAATCCCTAATATTTGAACTGGCAAAACTCCACAGTGCTGTTTAAAAAATGGCTCTGGTGGAAATAAAATCTGATTTCACCAGCTTGGAAGTGCAAAGGTTCTGTCAGAAAGGCAGCAGGGATACGGTGATCCCACAAAGATCCCTTATCCCAAGGTTTTTGTTACTGATTTTCCAGCCAAGAGCCGGGATGAGATTCCCTGAGGGTTACACCTGACCCCTGAGAACCCCCCCAGCTCTTGCCCAACTCACCGAAATCCAGGGAGGAAGAACAGCACTGGAATCATGGGGCTGTGCAGCACTTACTACTTCTGGTTCATAAACTGAATTTTTCAACTCCTAAAGAAGTGTTATAAACCATGTTCATCCCCTATAATCCCTCTCCTTAAAAAAACCCGAAACCCAACTCATTTCTGAGAATAATACTTGAATTATGTTTTTGTATCAGCTGTTCCAGTGGAGCATCTCTTCAGAAAGCTTGGGAAGAAAAAAAATAAATACAAAAAAGCAAACAGAAATCCCTTCCCTCCATCCTGTAAATATTTTATTCCTTACAAAAAGCCTGGAAGAAACTCCAAACATAATAAACCCCACAGCTGAGGGGGGACAGCCTGGGATGTTTTAGCACAGTTTTCACTTGCTTGCTATAAAACAAGGATTTCTACACTGCTCCAACTCAGCAAAGCAACTGCTTAATTAAATAAATGACATTTTATGGTTGAGGTGCATCTTCCTGGTTGCTCATGCAACTAAAAAGTGATAAATTTGGGGCAGCTCCTCTTTTGCTTGTTTTTGACACAGGGAAGCAGCCAGGCTTGTTTAAAAAAAAATCCCAAGGTTTGTGTGGGGCAATTATTTCACATGGATAACTGGGAGACCCCTGTGATTCTTGGGATGAGTGGGGGATGGAGAATGAGGCAGGAGGATGGAAAATTTCTTCATGGAAAGGATTGGCCCCCATCCCTGGAGGGATTTAAAAAACCAGGTTGCTCAAAGCTCCATCTAACCTATGGCACTGGAGATTTCCAGGGATGGGGGGAATTAAAGGTCCTTGGGGCACTCTCTGCCCCCTCATTTTAGAAGGGCAGTGTTGGGTTGTGTTCAGGGACTAGTTGTGACTTCAACATCCTGCAAGGATTTGGGGGTTCTATGCTGTGCTCCCAACAATCCCCTCAGGAATTCAGGATCCAGGAGCCGACTTCCCGGCAGGAACGCGGGGACTCGGCAAATCCAAAATGAGTCACGGTGCTGCAGGTAGTGAGGCTGCCTTAAAAATAACACATCCAGCGTGGCTGGGAAACGGCAAAAAGGATCAGCAGTTCCCTCCAGGAATAGCAAATTAGAGTAATGGGCTGGGATGGAAAAGGGAGAGGGAAAAAGAGAAGAGCTCCGAAGTTAAAGGAGCGAAAGGCACGATGTCGAGCAAAATAAAATCAGAGGGTTCTCATCAGCCCCCCTTCTGTACTGGGGGTGGCTGGGTTGAAAGATCAGCTTCAGAAAGGGAAGATGACTAATTATGGTTTGGGACTCAGAATACCAGCAGGCTTTGGTTTGACCAGCAGAACCTGAGGGATGATCTAAGCGAGGAGCGTAGAGGAGGAGAGGGAAGAGACATCCAGGGGAATCTCTCGGATGGACTTAAAAATCGTTACCAAAAAAGCCAACAGCATAAAACTGCCATTAATTCATGGCATCAAATATACTTCATAAAATATGATTTGAGGCATTTGAAACTGAAAATAGCAATGTATCCACATAATTATGGATTACAGACAGAATCACGGAATGGTTGGTGGAAAGGGACTTTAACATTTATCCAGTGCCACCCCCTGCCATGGGCAGGGACACCTTCCACTAGCCCAGGCTGCTCCAAACCCCATCCAGCCTGGCCTTGGACACTTCCAGGGATCCAGGGGCAGCCACAGCTTCTCTGGGCAACCTGTTTGCTCTACAGAGCCAAAATTCCTGGCAGGTTTTGTCTTCTGCCTAAAAATGTTAACGGGAACAGTTGAGAAATAAAGGATGGGCCAAGGCTGTGTCTACATTTAAAAATAACTAAAATAGCTAAAATAAACCAAGTTTGTGTTTATCCTGGCACAACATGACTGGCAGCACTTGGTCCCTCACCAGTGCTTCTGTAGGCAGTGGTGCTGCTTTCCCTTTAGATCCCCTGAAATCCTCCTCTGCCTGGATTTGTGCCTCCCACTCCATCTCAGCACGTCGGAGACCTCCCGTCATCCACAAAGTCCTGGTCTACTTCCAAGCAGGGCAAGCAAAAACTACATCTATCTTATTGGATAGGGTTGTTCTAAAAGCTCTATGTAAAGACTGCATTCAAATTATTCTAAAGCCTCAGCACTATAAAACAGAGACAATTCCTCATCTCTCTAAGCTCTTTATGGATTCACCCATTACACACATTGCCTGGAGAAGCTGTGGCTGCCCCTGGATCCCTGGCAGTGTCCAAGGCCAGGCTGGACAGGGCTTGGAGCAAGCTGGGATAGTGGAAGGTGTCCCTGTGATGTGCTGGCAAAGAAGGCTCTGAGGAAGCTTTTCCATGGCCTAAAGAAATCAGCTATTTCCTACAGGAATCTGGTTTTAACAGACTGATTGGAAATGGAGCAGCCTTAGGAATCACTCCTAAACATTTTGCTCCTTCTTTTAAACACAAGCAAGTGCCAGGTCCAGGTCACCTGGCAAACATCAAGTGGGTCAAACGCAGTCCTCGGTGCATGGTGACATCTCATGTGTCCTTGCTGGCACAAAAGTGACCCTTTTTGGTCAAACACCCACCAGGCAGCTGGTCAGGCAGTGCTCCTGGTCAATGCTAATGAACTTCTGCAGATTTCCAGGACAAAATCAATGCATTACAATTAATTTATCACAGTGACTGGCCTGCAGGATCTCCTCTCTGCAATAAGTTGAGGGGTAACCATGACTGAACCTCAGCTTCGTTTCCTAGGTGGAATTCTAACGTGTAGCGCTCACCCCCTGCTTCCCCAGGTCACCCATGGCTCAAATCTAAGCTGTTGTCCTTGAAAAAAATAAAAAATGAGATCTGAGATCCAAAATCCAGCTGAAGTGAAGAGGTGCCCCAGCACTGCCATCAAGAGCTGGGCTTTCTGCCCCAATCCTTTTCAAAATGACAGGACCAACAGCACAGAAATTGAGAAATATAACAAGCATTCAAAGACTCACTTCTAGCATTTAATTTCCAGTAAAACAAATTAATGAGAACTCTATTAGAAGTCTGGAATTTTCTAAATTTACATTGGAAGCATTTCAGGAAATGTATTTTAGGTCAAAGTATCACAGAATCGCAGATGGTTTGGGTTGGAAGGAACCTTAAAGCTCATCCAATTCCACCCCCTTGGAGTGGGCAGGGACACCTTCCACTATCCCAGGTTGCTCCAAGCCCCATCCAGCCTGGCCTTGGACACTGCCAGGGATCCAGGGGCAGCCATAGCTTGGAAAATGTTATCTGACTTGCAAATGCCAAGGAGAAGAAATGACCTGAGGCCAGTTTGTCACTGTCACAGCTCTGGTTGAATAAGTTTTAAAAATGCATGAAGAAAATAATCTCTTTTTGCAGCAGGTTTTTCTCCCTATCAAAAATAAACTTAACACACAAACACCTCAAGAGTTTTAATCTAAAATAGGCCTCTCACAGGCTGTAAGTCACAACTAAAAATGCTTTTAATGCCATAAAATAGGAAGCAAAGTTTTATAGCAGAATATTTTGTATCAAATTCCAGACTGGTTTGGGCTGGAAGGGACCTTAAACAAATTTCATTCCAACCCCCAGCCAAGGGCAGGGACACCTTCCACTATCCCACGTTGCTCCAAACCCCATCCAGCCTGGCCTTGGACACTGCCAGGGATCCAGGGGCAGCCACAGCTTCTCTGGGCACCCTGTGCCAGGGCCTCCCCATCCTCACAGGGAAGAATTTTTTTTCAATATCCCATCTAATTAAAATCATTCCATGATCATATTCCTGTGAGCTGTAGTGCTTGGGGAAAGCAGGACAAAAAGTTGAGTGTTGAGAGCTGCCATCAGTCACACGACAAGTTGCTGGAGAAATTTATTCCAATAAATACAGGCCCTGGGGATCCAAAACAAGGGGTTTGATCACAGTGCCTTGGATTGGTCCAGGGTTATCAGCCAAGTGGAGGAAAGGAATTTCCAGAATGGGTCTGTTTAACAGCAGAAGCATTTCAGGAAGAGAATTATTGTGGGTATGATGTCACACATTCCAGAGAACACTTAGATGTGCTCAATAAAAGGCAAGAATGGAATGGAAGGAATAGAGGAGATTAGAGTGGAATTGTTCAGTTGGAAGGGATCTACAACAATCAGCCCAGCTGCAAACTGGGTTCAAGTCAAAGGTTCAGTCAGTATAAATTGGTATCTGCAGCTTCAGTGTTTGGCCTGCAGGAACCTGAAAAACTGGAGAACAAAAGATGTTTAGGAGAACAGCCCTGGGAAACTCCCCTCTGCTCAAAGGTAAGAGCAACAGCAGGATCCTGGGAAATCCATCCCCCACACACGGAGTCCATCCCCCAGCAGCATCCACCTATGTGCTCCTTGGCCCTTTCCACATGGACAGCTTCCACAGGGCTTTCCATTCCATTCCATTCCATTCCATTCCATTCCATTCCATTCCATTCCATTCCATTCCATTCCATCCCATCCCATCCCATCCCATCCCATCCCATCCCATCCTGTTGTGTCTCTCTCTTCTCCCCAACACCCAGACCTTTCTCTCGTACGACCCCATCCCAAAAAGCCAAGGTGAACGCCCCTCTGTGCCCATCCCACCTCCCTTCCCACCCCTGATGCACCCACAGAATACCCTGGCTCCACCCAAACAGGTGACACGTGACAGGTCACCGAGTCAAACCCCACAAGCCATCCCCACCACGCTTGTCACCGTCACTCCCCAAGATCCTCCTGTCCTCTATGACAGATTTTGCTTCTCAGACCACTCCAAACCTCCCAAATTCCTGCAGTGCCACACCTCCACAGCAGGACCTTTGCCACCCAGCACGGCAGGCACTGCCTCACCTGCCCCCTCTGTGCTGGCCTCCCTTTATTCCAGGCTGGGAGCTGCAGGCTCTCCCAAGGGACACGCGCTCGAGTCCGTGAGGATCAAGGAATATCCGTCTCCACAGACAGAGCTATTAATAGTCACTCACCTCTCTAACTGCAAATTCCAGCCTCTTCACAGCCAATCCTCACCCTCCTTAAATGTCTCTTGTCATCACTGTAACCCTCTCAGTCTGCTGAAACCCCAGTATTTTAATCTTGCAATATTAAAGACGATTCCAGCAGGCACTTCAAAAGAAAAGGAGCCAATAAGAAACAAACAGTTTGAGGTCAGGGTCTTTCCCTGCTCAGCTCACAAAATAAAGAGGTGAGATTCCTTCCCCCTTCGGTTCCTCTGTGCAAATTTTAATTGCTTTTCTGACATCTACAGAATGTAATCTTCTTCCTGTGTTGTTCCTAGGATTAGGGCAGGACGAAGGTAAAGCTATTTTTGATTAATATGGAAATCAGAAATTACTTTCCAGAGAAAACTGGGGACTGCTCCTAATGCTGCTTTATCTTTGGGGAATTACAAATCTGAAGAGTAACAAGAGGGAGCTGGCAGCTCACTGAGTCTTCCAACCTGGGTAAAATATGCTTAAAGACTTTCAGAAATCTCTTCTGATGGAAATATGTGCTTAATACAGTTAAGGGAGTGTTCAAGCTGAAGACAAAGAGAGTTAAATCCCCACAGAATGGGGAACATCAGTTTATCTGGGGGGAAAAAAAAAGCTGGGGGGGCCACACGGTGCAAAGAAACCTTCCTATGTTTTAAGAGAGATTTAGTAGTTAATTTAATGGTTAAATTTGTTCCCAATTCAAAGCTGTTCTTGCTGAAGTACAAATATTCCTCATGACCATTCAGCTGAATTTCTAATGGGTGAAAATGTGAAGGATCCGGTGGCATCCAGCTCCTCCTATTTGTGTGAAGGGAAGAACTTGGAGATAAATACGAGGGGATGGAGTGAAAGGACAAAAGGGAATGACTTTAAACTGAATGAGGGTGGGTTTAGATGGGATATTGGGAAGGAATTGTTCCCTGGGAAGGTGGGGAGGCCCTGGCACAGGGTGCCCAGAGAAGCTGTGGCTGCCCCTGCATCCCTGGCAGTGTCCAAGGCCAGGTTGGACATTGGGGTTTGGAGCAGCCTGGGATAGTGGAAGGTGTCCCTGCTGCCCATGGCAGGGGTGGGATGGGATGAGCTTGAAGTCCCTTCCAACCCAAACCAGTCTGGGATTCTGGGATTTTATGCCTGGGGATGAAGACTCAAAGCCATGCCAGCAGTGCCATCTTCCTGCCAGGAGTTCCTGCAGGAGTAGGAAACCAGAGATGATTTAGGAGTAAAAAAGGGACATCCTGGCAGGCCTAAGCCTGGGAAATTTCCCTCGAGTTCCCTGTGAAGTCCCCCAAAAGCCCTGCTCCTACAGAGCCATGCGTGTCACTGAATAATGGGATGCCTGTGGAAGACCAACCATTTATTGTACTACTTTTTTATGTTATCATTGGATGCATGAGATTAATGGGATTTTCAAATGGAATGGCAGCACTTCAGCTATGCCTGGAAACAAAGGCATTTACTCTGCCTACCAGAGAGGAGTGAAAAGGAGACAACTGCATTTTATCTTGAAAGCCCTCAGACACTTTCAAACAGATCCAAAAATCAAAAGCTCTGTGTAAAGAGAGGAAAAGCCCTCCAGGACCTGTTGGGCCACGCTCCCGTTTTTAAAAATGACAAGATGTGGGAGTAGGATATTTAGTGTAAAGACACAATGTGGGAGCACGAGGCTTGGCACGTCCAAAATTGATTTAGATGTGGGAAAATACTGAAGCCTGCAAACTCAGAGGTTCAGCTTTGTGTGCTGGAGAGAAAAAATGCACAGTGACATTGTCATGTTCAGTGGGGATCCAGCAGTACAACGGGTTTATACATATATATATATATATAAAGCCATTCTCTGTGCCCTGTCCCTACATCCCTTGTCCCCCGTCCCTCTCCAGCTCTCCTGGAGCCCCTTTAGGCCCTGCAAGGCGCTCTGAGCTCTCCCTGGAGCCTTCTCCTCTCCAGGTGAGCACCCCCAGCTCTCCCAGAGGGGCTCCAGCCCTGCAGCAGCTCCGGGGCCTCCTCTGGGCTCTCTCCAGCAGCTCCACATCCTCCTGCTGTTGGCCCCAGGGCTGGGGCAGCTCTGCAGGTGGGGCCTCACCTGAGCACAGGGGCAGAGGGGCAGAATCCCCCCTTTCCTGCTGCCCACACTGTGGGACCAGCCCGGCACACGACGGGATCTGGGCTGCCGGAGCACGTGGCCGGATTCTCCCGCAGGAATACAAATTACACAATTATAATATTATTTTAGCAGTTGGCCATGGTGACATTTCCTGCTGTTAGGTGGCTCTGGTCCTGCCAGGATAGATTAGCAAGGCTCACCAAACATTTTGTTTGGCTAAGGAACAGCTGAAGGGCACTGCCTCCTTATTCTATTAAAAGCGCCGCAGGAACTGGGTAACATTTTCCTGTTGATCTCCACTGCTCTGATAAATGGAAACCTCATCCCTTCCTCCAGGAGGAGAGGAGACATTTTTAGGAAGGGAAACCAATTTCCTCTCCATGTTATTGAGTTAAACAAGGTAGTTCAGTTTTCAAAGGTATTAAGGTCGTTTTGTTATTGTCCCACCGAGCAGCCGCTGAGCTGCCAGAACAGCCTTCAGGAATGGAGACGGAGGAACTGCAGCTCTGCAGGCAAATTCCTACAGATCGTGTGCTCCAGCAGGGAGGGTAGGGTCAGCACATACATCCTGACACTGATGGAACACATCTGAATGCACAGAGCTTAGAACAATTACTGCTGAGCAGCCCTCAGCACACCAGGAGCGAGAGAAAGGAGAAAAAAAACCCGACCGTCTTCGGAGAGATGAACAATCCTTCTCGTTATCAACACTTCATTTAGTATCTTAGTTGCTTAAACCCAATTATATCCAGAAAAGACAACTATGAATGAAGAGGATCTGAGCAACCCCAGATAAGGGGAGAAGATAAAAACCCGCTCCAAGAGTAATGACCTGATTTGGCATTCATCAGTCGCTCGGTAATGAGCAAACACTGATTTCAAATCTAAATTCATGTCAAATGCTTCTGGATAAAATTAACTCCGAGCATATTTCAAAACACCCATTCGAAGTGTCGCTGCTGCTTCCTCCTTTCCCCTCCAGCAGACCAGACTCTCTCCTCTCCCACAGCTGCTGCTGCTCCTCCTTCCACCACTTGCCACATTTTTTCAGGCTCTGGTCATGGAAGTGCCCAAGGCCAGGTTGGACAGGGCTTGGAGCAACCTGGGATTGTGGAAAGTGTCCCTGCCCACGATGGGATGCTTGGATGAGATGACCTTTAAATATCCCTTCCAACCCAATCTACCCTGTGATTTTTATGACTCTGAAATATCCCTAATGAGCATGGACACCCCACCCTCTGCCACTTCCCAGTGTGCTGACCCTCTCAGCAGAGGAACACCCTTGGCACACCACACATACAAAGAGTTTGCATTCCATGCAGGCACAAACAGCCCTGTATTTTGTTTTTATATCAAACAATAAATTCAGGGCTTTAAAAGTGCAGCAAAAGTGAAGACAGGCTGGGGTGTCTCCCAAACGAGGGATGAGCTCCTCTGCAGGTAAAGCAGGTGTGTGTCAGCAGGAGAGTGAAAAAGGAGGAAGAACCTCCCCTGTATCCTGCATGAACAACTCCTTGTGTGAGCCTCAGCTCGCTCTGATCCATCACTGCCTTTACTCTTTGGCCTTACACGTGTTTTCCACACAGGTTGTACAATCTGTGACTGGCACCGATCTGATTTAAACCCCTGATTATTTATTTCCCGACAAACTGGCAGTGGAGGAGGTTTGTTGTCACTGGTAGCAGTGAACGGATCCAAACACACTGCTTTTGGTTCAGAAAAGCATGGAATTGTTTAGGTTGGAAAAGACCTCAAAGATCATCGAGTCCAACTGTTCCCCAGCACTGCCAAGGCCACCACTGACCCATGTCCCCAAGTGCCACATCCACAGGGCTTTAAATCCCTCCAGGGATGGGGACTCCAGCACTGCCCTGGGCAGTGACTGCTAGGGCTGGATAATGCTTTTCATGCAGAAATTTTCCCAAAATCCAATCTAAGCTTGCCCTGGCCCAGCCTGAGGCCATTCCCTCTCCTCCTGTCCCTGTTCCCTGGGAGCAGAGCCCAACCTCCCCCCCCGGCTGCCCCCTCCTGTCAGGGAGTTGTGCAGAGCCACAAGGCCCCCCCTGAGCCTCCTTTTCTCTAGGCTGAGCCCCTTTCCCACCTCCCTCAGCCTCTCCTGGGGCTCCAGCCCCTTCCCCACCTCCGTTCCCTTCCCTGGATATGCTCTGGTCACTCCAGACCCCTGACAGCATGGTGGAAGTCACCTAATCACAGTTGCTGCAGCAGGAGATGCACATCCCTGGATAAATGTGGCCAGAGACCCTTCCTGCCCACCATGGCCACCATTCCCAGACATGCACATACAGATGCCAACAAAAATTACAGATTTCCACTAGAAAAAGCCCCAGCATCATCCTGCAGGGTGATGGAGAACTGTGGTAAAAGCTCTCACCACCATCCAGGAACATCAAAGTGTTTGCAAAGACCACAGAACACCTTCTAGACAGAAAATTCCCTTAATTCTGGCTGTGTGAAAAGACTGGCACAAAAAAAAACCCCTCCAAGCCTGGAAAGTGCTCGTGGGAAGGGATTATAAGAAATAAAATGTTGTGGGCCACGTGTGGAAGACAGGACTCAAACCCAGCAGCCTCCAGAGGAGGCCTCAGTGCCCTTGTTTCCTGCTGTTCCCTACAATTTAACTACTTTTTGACCTTAAAGAACCCTGAAGCTCGTGGGTAATCCAGCTGTGATGAGATCTCCTACTCCTTGGTGAGACATTTGAAGCTGCTGTTCAGTTTGTTGATGGATCCTTTTGTATGTCTGAAGCTGCTTTTTTTTCCTGTTTTTTTTTTTTGAGGATGAAGAGCACCCAGTGGACACCCAGCAGGGACTGTGCAAGCTTCAGAATAATCGTTCTGCCAAAAGCAGGGAAGATCTGACAACAAAGGCTGTTTCTCTCTCCTTCTTGAGCCATTCCTCCACTGGCTTTTTGTAGTCTGGACAGTCAAGCTCCAAAACAAGAAATGGTTTCTCCAACTTCAGCTTTTCCTGAAGGGGAATTTAAAGCTCTTTAAAAAGAAAACAGAAAACCCTGGTGTTTCCTGTAGACCTGAGCCATCCTGTCCAAACAATATTTCAGCTCGTGTTCATCTCTTCATGGACATCAGGGATGCCAATCCATCAGCTGAAGCTTTCAGAGAGCACAAGTACAGCAGTTTTCTCCACAAGCTCTTGTTACCTCTCCATCAACTTCCAGCATCTTCCCTGTCCCTTGCACTGAAAACTTCATCCCTGTCTTCAGCTGCTGGTGGGAGATTCCGAACTCTTTGTGTGTGACACCCTTAAACACAGCCTTCCCCATCCATCCAGGAGCCAGGGCCTCTCACATCTCCACTACCACAAGAGCTTTTCCTTCAACCTTGACTAAAGCTTTGCTATTCCACCACTGTGTACTCCAAGTACTGCTGGAAAGATCATTTCCTTAGCAATGCCTTTCTCCCTTTACCCAGCTTGACTCTCCTTCCTCTACCAAAACTAAGGAATCTGTGCTTATTTCAAGGTTCTCCATCCCCTAATCCTCACTCAGCCTCCCTTTTTCCACAGTGAGGCACCAACTCCTTGGTTCCCCCAGCCCCCCAGCCTTGCTTGTGCTGCTCTCTCAGGGCACGTCAAAAAGCAACTTTGTGTGCTCCATTTCCCAGTAGGAAAATGCAGAAGTCCTCCTAAATATCCAACACCTCTTCCAAAGGCTCCTTTGACTGTAAACTTCCCAAAAGTGACTCCAGGCTCCACTTCTTTGAGGCTCTAGGGCAAGACCTGGGTTTGCTCTGTGCTTGGGGTGCTGCCTGAAGCAGATGTTGAGGAATAGCCCCAAATCCCAAGGTCCCACTAAAAATACAGGAGAGCTGCTGTTTCCAGAACCCTCCACACCCTCTGGCTGGCTCTGCAGGAACGCAGTGAAGGAGGGGAAAAACACAGGTTGCAAGCACAGAGCATGTGTTGTGTCAAGGTTCCTACAGGCACTGCCAGTTCTGGGGGGGTCAGAACATCCCTGTGAGTCAAACACCCCTTAAACCCATACAGGCAAGGTTTGGAGTGGTAAAATCCATATGGGGAAGAT